>OZ005649.1:264958071-265308071 GCA_963930645.1 Salticus scenicus | reverse complement strand
TACCATATGTCAAAGGTTGAACTATATTAGATTTAATCAATAAAATATATGTTCAGGCAACAAATTTTATGGATTTTGATACATTTTTTATGAATTTGAAATCTTTAAATTGCGGTTTCTCAGTTTGCATTTTTCCCCAAATGCATGATCTTAAAGATGCTAAAACTTCAACAAGTATTTAAGAAAAAATTTAATACCGTTTTTAGGGATGTTTAATATAACCCACTTAAAAGAATTAGAGATGGATTTTGCAATATCTTTAAAATCAAAAATATTAAAAATAAAATCAAAAATCATATTTTCACATGCATTTACAAAAATCAAGTTTTTACATAGACATGCACATTTATTTTTCTGAAAAACTACTTAATAAATTTCAAAGTCCATCCCTAATTCTTTTTAGTAGGTTCTATTAAACATCCATAAGAAAAAAAGAAAAATAAAAAGTATTTTTAAAAAATCTGTAGATGTTTCATCATTTAAAAGATAATAAATTGATAAAATATATATATATATACATAAACTGAGAGACGTAATTTAAAGATTCCAAGTTTATAAAAATAATATAAAAAAAAACCATTAGAATTGTTGCCTGAATTTATATTTCATTGAACAAACCTAACGGTCAATTTATAAATATTACATGGAAATATAAGCTTTTATATGAAACTCGTTTCTGTAGCGTCAAGTCAAACGTGCCAAGTCCCCTTAAGGATCAGATTTGCGTTATTTTCAATAAGTCAAAAGTAATAATAATAATAATAATAAATAAATAAATAAAATGTGTCAGCATGCATGAATTTTATTATTTATTTTGAAATTTATAAAATTAAACGAAATTTGATTCTAAAAATTGTTTAATACCTTGATATTTTATAAAATAATCAAGGCAAAATTTAAATATATATAAAATAAAAAATAGGATTAATATTTTAAAATTGGTTGTAAAAAAAAAAAAAAAATCAAATTTTATATATATAATTTTTTTTTTTTTTTTTTTTTTTTTTTTTTTTAAAGGACGGAGGACTATTAGTCACAATCTACGGATCTTTACGATACCAGTTTTACGATAGTTGGACATTTATCGAAAATACAACTGAATAATTTGAAAGCGATGTTATAATTTGGAAAAAAGAAAGAAGAAAAAAAAAAACTAATAATCCTCCGCACTAAACTAAATTCCGCTTTTGCCAGAATTTCATCTTTTTTTTTTTTTTTTTTTTGAAAGAAAAAGAAAATTAATCAGTTTCGAAACGGACAGTATCGAAAAAGTTTTTTTTTAATAATTTTGAATTAGAAAATAAAAAATAAAGCAAGATAATTAAGTTTCAGTTTGAGTTGGCAATTATTATATTATTATTATTATTGGAAATTGTTAAAAAAATTTTTCCTTTTCTGTTTGATGCAAAAGAAAATATAATTCATTTTAAGATATGCTTCATTGAAATGTCTTTAGATTGGCCACGTGATATAAAGAATATCATGGATTTTTTTTCTTATTCTAGTAATTTGAAGTGAACGTAAATATTTTCATTATTATTAGTATATATATTAATTAATTCTACTGACTTGCAGGATTGATAAATCATATTTCTAGTATAAAACAATTGAAAAATAGACAAACTTTTCTTAAAAAATTAATAAATAAAAATAATAAAAACCTGTTTTATTATTATTTCATCGACAATTATAATAAGCAATAGAGAGGGGCAGTTGGTTTCATATAATAAAAATGGAAAATTCTAAAACTTTTCAGATTGTTTTTTAGAAATCATATATTTCAAAGACAGCGATTAAAACGCGCCTATTAAAAAATATTTAAATAATGCTTATTATTATTATTATTTATAAAAAAAAAAAAGAGAGAGAGAGAGAGAGAGAAAGAGAACTACGCAAATTAAAAATTTTCATGCATTCCCCCCCCCCTTTCGAAATAAATCAATTAACCACAAAATGTGTTTTGTTGGGATGATTTTGTTGCTTTAAACCAAATTTTTATTGGAAGTAAAAAATTGGTATTATTATGGTAACATAATAGATATTGTTAACACATTTACAAAATTTCAATAAAATAATTTTGTATTTCATTCTATTAACAAAATAAATAAAATTGATTTCTTAATCTAAACAACATTTCTATCAGAACGCATTTAAAGAGAATTTTTTTGTTGTGTCAACCAAATTTTTGATTCAATAAAACTTTTCATTGCGTGCAATATTTTATTTTCTGTTAAAGTATTAACTTTAGAAAAGAAAAAAAAATTGAACAGTGAATCAAACTGCGAATGGTTCAAAATTTGTAGAAACGGCATACTTGACAAAAAATTATATTAGAGTTACCTGAACATTTTGATTTGTCCATGATGTTGATTTGATTGTTTATTAACCCTACAAGGCTCAATTTTTTTTTTTTAGTGCACGACAAAAATATATAGGTTGTAATTAGTGATCAGAAGATAGGGAAAACTTATAAAAATAAAAATAAAACCATATTTTACGGAAAAATAAACTTTTTAGCTCAACGTACCGTATGTGAAACATACATAAAAATATGATTTACAGTTTTATAGCTATAGGATAGTTATGATTAATAGTTTTATAATTGATTATTAATGATTGATGATTAATAGTTTTATGATGATTGATGATTAATAGTTTTATAGCTATAGGAACGATTAAAGTCTGTTTTCCACATATGGAACTGGGTGTCTTGTAGGGTTAAAAAGAGAGATGCCCATAAAAGTAAATAAATAAGTAATAAAAACATTGTTTTAATAATAATAATAATATTTATTAATTTGTTTTCTAGCTAGCAATATCTTACAGAAATATACAAGACATATTTCTTCATTTTTTAAATATTTCAAATTCTGACAGCAATAAAATAATCGAAAATAGTCAACTGTAATATGAATGTCCAAAATATAAGAAATCATTAAAGAAAAATGCTGATTATAAATTTAACATCATAGTTATATGTGTATATATATATATATTTAACTTTAATCACATCAAAACCGAGACAATATATACACTAAAAATATACAATTTTTAGTGTATGTTGTCTCGGTTTTGATGCGATTAAAGTTTAATATAATTATATATCAGACGTGATGATTTTTAATTATTTTAAATATATATATTTCTAATAAAAATAATTTGAACAAATCATTAAGTTAATTAATTTAATTTATCGCACTCCGGCAAGAAAAGTGACACAACTCAAAAAATAAGTATTTGAGAAAAAAAACAATTTAAAGATAACGATACGGAATTGACATAAAACTAACACAACTGCCTCTCAGGTGGAACATTTTTAAGATAAAGACTTGACGCTTTTTGTATAAGTACAGATTTTTCAATGACAAACTCAAAACTGCTATTTTTTTTAGTTGTGTCACACTTTACATGACGAGGTGTTTTTTTTTTTCCTTTTATGATAATTGAAATTATACTTTTAAAACATTTTATTTATTTATTTATTTTTAAGAAAAAAGAAGAGACTTAAAGTTAACTTCATTTCTATCGACAGAGTAAATTATTTCCTATAAAAAACAAAAAAGAATTTATTTGGATCTTAGTACTTGATAAATGTAAAACGCATTAAAGTAAATAAATAAAGCTGTAGTTACTAAAAATCCTCAATATATCAGTCACCAACTATCAATCAATCAAAGATCTCGCTATTAAAAACGAGAAGAATTTTTAAGAAAAACCTTAATATACTAGCCATTTATGAATCGCACAAAAACTTTATATCACAAACTTCGCATCAGAAATAAATTTGGAGCTCTCACGGTAAACACAAGCAGATTCCGATTAATCATTTGCAAACATTTCTTTTCAGGATACTCCTTTAATTTATAACATTATATTCAATACATTACTGGCGGTAGCCCACAGGAGTCAGAACATAACTTAGGGATTCCATAAACATATATTAGAAAGTATGTGATAGGGATGGAAGATTAAGTATCCTTCTCCATTGTCTTAAAAGGAAATCCTCTCTCGGGCAACTAAGGGAAACTTCAATTTTCCTTCAGAGGAAAATGGTCTGGGCTAACAGATATATTTGTCATTTTAGCAGACTTTAATGACAGCAAACTTTAATTTAGAAACAGAACCAAGAATCGAAAAAAAATAAATTTAGTCATCACTATCTTTTTTATGGGTACGAATTTTGAAAAGAAATTTCTCTACAGAAAATGTTTGATAAAAAAAAAAAAAAATTATGTTAAAGCAGATAGTTTTAGCAAACCATGAAGACAATAAATCAAATTCATAATTTAACAAAACAACTGGTTGAAGTTACAAATTATTTGCACAACTTTATTCGCCAGGGATTAAAAAAAAAAAAAAAAAAGTTCAAATGCACTTGACTTATTTTATACTTTAAATTGTCATTGATAAAATAAATTGCGTATTTCAACATATTTGCATTATACAACAAAAGTATTTTACCAGATTAAATTGCTATATTACATTTATGCAAAATATAAAAATATTGTAGAATAATAATAAGAGTTGGCGGTTATGCTGTGCGGGTGAATTCAAATGCATTTTGTTTATTGCGAGAAAGCACAAATAAAATTACAAATAAAATTTGTAAATAATTATACTTACAACAATTAAAAGAAGTACACACACAATCTAAGAACCTACAACAAGTTTTATCAACATTGCGTCCACGATATTTGCTTTATTTAATTAATATATACTTTAAACTCGTTTGAGATATGTGTTCATAAAATCCTACATAATATATATATGTAATATTTTCAATAATTCTTACCATCGTTAAACGAATGTGCTCCCTAGAATAAATATATAAAGCTTAAAACTTCTACCTTAGACTTGAAACATTTCTTTCTGCAAAACTTTTCCACAATCTCTTTTTGTCTATAAACGTCTTTCTCTGTTATAAACATTACAACGGCTAGGAAAAATGCGTTTTGCTGCAATAAGAATTCTGAAACTTCTAATTTTAAGCATTTTAATCCAATTATTATTTCTGTGGTCCTTTAGTTTTTTTCTCTGTCATTAAGTTTAATGGACCATTTTTTATTATTACCATTCATGTCGGCGTAAGTAATTTAAATTGTTTTTGTCTCTTATTGGTTCTTAATCTGTATCGCAACATTTTTGTGTCAGTCTTACCTATAAGTTAAAATCAGTTCTATTTTTGTTGTGTTGGTATTGTTTTGTATCTATTAATTGCTAAAATTTAAGGTTAAATTTTATTACGATATCTATCATATATATATATATATATATTATACTTATTTATTTTTTAAAGTTCAATTTCACGATGAAACTATTATATTCACTACAGCGATAAAACTTCTAGACAAAGCCATAATTTTAAAAATATATTTTAAAAATATATTTTAAAAATCAATTTATATTTTCTTTTTTGCTTGTAAATCGTTCTTTCTTTTTTCTCCAACCAACCCCCCACCCCCCTCGGCATGAACACTACAACGACTGGGAAAAATACGTTATTGCAGCAGTAAGAATTCTAAAGTAGTTATCGTACACTTAATTATTTATTTTTAAGTTTAATTTCGTGATAAAATTACTATCTTATAATCACTACAGTAATAAAAAAATTCTGCACAAACCCATATTATTTTCAAAAGCAATTTTTAGTATTTATTTATTTTTGTGTTGTAAATATCTTTTACCGGCATAAACACTATAAATAATGATTGGGGAAAATGCGTTTTGCCGCAATAAGAATTCTAAAGCAGTTACTATGCACTTTAAAAAATTAAATAAATTAAAGCTCAATTTCGCGATAAAATTACTATGTTACTTTCACAATACCTACGAAAATTCTGGACGAACCCATATTATTTCTTAAAATATCTTCAAAAGCTATGTATAGTATTTTATTTACAATTTATTTTTCTATTTTCGTTCTCTAAACACTTCAACGACTACGAAAAATCCGTTTCGCAGCAATAACAATTCTAAAACAGATACTGTACACTTTTTCTTTTTAAGCTGAATTTCGAGATAAAAGTGCGTTACATACATATATATATATACATATATATATATATGCGTTATATATATATATATATGTATATATATACCTGTTATAGTGAAAAAAATTCTGGACAAAACCATATTATTAATTATTATTTTAAAAGCTATTTGCAGTTTTTTTCCCCACTGAATGTCTTTTTCCGACATGAACACTACAACGACTAGGAAAACTGCGTTTCGCAGCAAAAAGGATCCTAAAGCAGATACTGTACATTTTTTTTTTTTTTTTTAAGCTCAATTTCCAATAAAGATACTTTATTATATTCAATATAGTGATACAAATTCTGGATAAACCTTTTATTTTTTAATATTTTCTAAAGCAATTTATAGTATTCTTTTTTGCCTGTAAATGTCTTTTCCCAGCATAAAGACTGCAACGACTGGGAAAATGTGTTTCGCAGCAAAAAGAATTTTAAAGCAAACACAGTACACTTTAAAAAGAAAAAGAAAGAAAGAAAGAAAGATACCTCAATTTCGCGAAACTCTGTTTTGCGAAAAAGATACTTTATTATATTCAATATAGCGATAAAAATTCTGGATAAACCTATAAATATATATTAATATTTTCAAAAGCAATTTATAGTATTCTTTCTTTTTTGGATGTAAATGTCTTTTTCCGGTATAAACACTACAACCACTGGGAAAATGTGTTTCGCTGCAATAAGAATTTTAAAATAAATTACTGTACACTCGTTTTATTTAGTTCGATTTCTCAACAAAAAAAAAAAAAATTCTAAAGTCAACACTGCACACTTTTTTTTAACTCAATTTCGCGATTAAGATACTTCATCATATTGAATATAGGGATACAAATTCTGGATAAACCCATATTATTATTATTAATATTTTTAAAAGCAATTTAGAATATTCTTTTTTTTTTTTTTTTTTTGCCTGTAAATGTGTGTGTGTGTGTTTTTTTTTTTTTTTTTTTTCCGGCATATACACTACAACGATTGAAAATATGCGTTTCGCAGTAAAAAGAAATCTAAAGCTATACTGTACATTTTGTTTATTTATTTACCTCAATTTCCCGACAAAAACACTATATTATATTCACTATAGCGATAACAATTCTGGACAAAACCATATTATTTAAAATATTTTCAAAAGCAATTTTTTTTCCCCCCTTAGATGTCTTTTTTCGGAAAAACATTACAACGGCTGGGAAAAATGTGCTTCGCTACAATGAGAATTCTAAAATCAATTTCACTGTACACTCGTTTTATTCAGTTCGACTTCACAGTAAACTATATTATATTCACTATAGCGATAAAATATTCTGGGACAAACCCGTGATCCGAATTGAAATATATTTTCAAAAGCAGTTTATATACTTTTTTTTTTCTGTAAATGTCTTTTTCTGGCATAAAAATTAAAACGGCTAGGAGGGGAAAAAAAAATGCATTTCGGTGCAGTAAGAATTCTAAGGTAATTATTGATTATTGTACACTCGTCTTATTTAGTGCAATTTCGCGGTAAAATTACTATATCATATTTACAATAACTAAATAATAATAATTAAATATATATATATATATTGCTGGGACAAACCCATAATCTTAATTTAAATACATTTTCTAAGGTAACTCATGGAATTCTTTTTTTCGCCTGTAAATGTCTTTTCCCCACAGAGACATTGCAGCTACTGAGAAACTAGCATCGTTACAATACGGCTATAAAAGTTTTACTGCGCATTCTAAGTGATTGCTTTTTATACTTCAAAATCTATAATAAATCATTTTAAAGCACAATAAAATGTTACAATAGAACATAGTTAAAAAATGTATTCATTTAGTCCTTTCCAATGCACTTTTATTATATTCTATACATTCTAAATTTAAACTGAAGGACATCAATTTCTTCCTGCGCCCCTTACCCACCAATTAAATGTACAACACAATGCAAAAAACATGCATATGCTTGTCACTAGTATGCTGAACTAGTATTTATTATTTCACAATATATTATAATGAATGAATTATAACAAACGTTAGTTTACATTTAATGTTTTCTATTAATGTGCACCCAGTTTATATGTATATATATATATATATATATATATATATATATATATTAAAAGGAAATATTTTGAATCTTAACTAATAAAGCATTAATGCTATGAAACATAAATAGATTCATTTTATAGGTTTATAGATACCCTCTAACAATAAACAAACTTTTAAACTAATAATATTCTTAAAATGTTATAATGCTTAACAGATTTCTTAAAAATAAATAAATATAGATTCATAAACAAATAACGCCAATCTCAAATACAGCACTTTAATCCAAAAATTTGAAATTCTCATTTATAGATAGTTTCAGTATCAAAACTATTCAATATTTTCTTTAATATTACGCCTCCTTCTATCTTTTTTTTTTTTTTTTTAAGTAGAAATGAAGAATTCAATAAATCTTATGTGTGATAAAAGAAATCTGAAAGTTACAGTTAAAAGAAAAACTTTAAAACCCAACACACAATTATTTAGGCGTTAAAATTTTAAGCCACTAAAACAGAATTCTGAAATACTAGAGAAATACCAAAGTGTTCTCAAGAGAGTCAGCTATGTGGAAGGAGTAGAAACAAAAATCGATAAATTTTCATCGCAGACAAATTTGTCTACTGGAAGAATGCCTTTAAATACACGCATTTCTCAATTTCTTTAAAATAACTTGTTTCTTTCCGCACACATACCGCACCCCCTATTTAGAAAGGAAGGAAGAATCGTGTTTTTCTTAGGAAAAAGGAAGAAGAAGAAAAAAAGGAATAATTTCTTTCTTTTTTATACAAGAAAGCATAATTGTTTTTTTTTAATATTTTAAAATCACCAAAGCCATAAAAAACACTTTAGTGAGTAAAATTTTTACTGATAATTTTACTTTTATCAAAGATAAATATGTTATTTATATTATGCTTTTTTTTTTTTTTTTACGCAAATAATTTTTTAGGCTTATTTTCGTGAAAAATAAACAATTTTTGGGAAATTTTATTTGTTTTTGTTTAAAAAAAAAATCGTGTAATAAAACTTTTTTATCGTCTCATTGAACTAAGTACAGGCACTCAATTGAAATACTTGAAAACATAAGACATTTGTATTTAAAAAATGTTTCATCTATATATATAAAAGAGCAGAGTCTGTGTGTGTGTGTGTCTGTCCGCTATAGAATCCTAGGCCGTTTCACCGAGCGGGACCAAATTTGGCACGATTAATGCTTACGACCCGAGAAAGACAACGCCGCAAGCGATTTTACAAAATTCGCCCCCCAAGGGGGGGAGGGGGGGCAAAACGTAATTTCACAAAATCCTTCATATCTCAAACAAAAAAAACAGATATCCGTAAAATTTTTGCTTTTAAATATAGCTAATACAAATGTCTAAAAATCGGTTTCTGGAATTTTTGAAATTCGGTCCCCAAGGGGGGCGGGGGGGGGGGGCAAAACGTGATTTCACATGCGTAAAACGTGATTTCGCATAATCCTATATATCTCAAACAAAAAAAATAGATATACGTGAAATTTTTGCTCTAAAATATAGCTAATGCAACTATCTAAAAACCAATTTCTGGAATTTTAGAAATTCAGCCCCCAGGTGGGGCAGCAGGGGGGGGGGAGGGGGGCTAAGGGGCAAAAACAAATAGAAATACAGTTAGGGCGTTCAAAATTGGTACAGATAGGTTTTAAAGGCCTGCAAGTCGAATGGGGATATTTTTGATTGTGTAAAGTTAAGTTATTAGGAGGGGCAAGAAGGGGGGGAGGGGAGGGGGTTGGGCAAAAAAATAAAAATAGTGTCAGATCGTTCAAAATTGGTATGTAGAGGTTTTTGATACTTACAAATCGATTGCGGATATTTTTGAATTTGTAAAATTATTAGGAGGGGCGGGTAGGGGGGTGGGGCAATAAGGGGGGGCTTTGAGGCAAAAACAAATAGAAATACAGTTAGGCCGTTCAAAATTGGTACAGATAGGTTTAAGAGGCCTGCAAGTCGAATGGGGATATTTTCGATTGTATAAAGTTATTAGGAGGGGCAAGAAGGGGGGGGAGGGGAGGAGGGGGCAAAAAAATAAAAGTAGTGTCAGATCGTTCAAAATTGGTACGTAGAGGTTTTCGATACTTGCAAATCGATTGCGGATATTTTTGAATTTGTAAAATTATTAGGAGGGGCGGGTAGGGGGGTGGGGCGGTAAGGGGGGGGGCTATGGGGCAAAAACAAATAGAAATACAGTTAGGCCGTTCAAAATTGGTACAGATAGGTTTAAGAGGCCTGCAAGTCGAATGGGGATATTTTCGATTGTGTAAAGTTATTAGGAGGGGCAAGAAGGGGGGAGGGGAGGGGGGGGCAAAAAAATAAAAATAGTGTCAGATCGTTCAAAATTGGTACGTAGAGGTTTTCGATACTTGCAAATCGATTGCGGATGATTTTGAATTTGTAAAATTATTAGGAGGGGCGGGTAGGGGGGTGGGGCGGTAAGGGGGGCTATGGGACAAAAACAAATAGAAATACAGTTAGGCCGTTCAAAATTGGTACAGATAGGTTTAAGAGGCCTGCAAGTCGAATGGGGATATTTTCGATTGTGTATAGTTATTAGGAGGGGCAAGAAGGGGGGAGGGGAGGGGGGGGGCAAGAAAATAAAAATAGTGTCAGATCGTTCAAAATTGGTACGTAGAGGTTTTCGATACTTGCAAATCGATTGCGGATATTTTTGAATTTGTAAAATTATTAGGAGTGGTGGGAAGGGGGTGGGGCGGTAAGGGGGCTATGGGCAAAAACAAATAGAAATACAGTTACTCCGTTCAACATTGATACAAACAGGTCTTAGAGGCCTGCAACTGGAATGGGGAAATTTTCGAAAGTGTAAAGTTATTAGGAGGGGCGAGAAGAGGGGAGGGGAGAGGGGGGGCAAAAAAATAAGAACACAGTTAGATCGTTCAAAATTGGTATATAGAGGTTTTCGATACTTACAAATCGATTGCGGATATTTTCGAATTTGTAAAATTATTAGGAGGGGCGGTAAGGGGGGGGGCTATGGGCAAAAACAAATAGAAATACAGTTAGGCCGTTCAAAATTGGTACAGATAGGTTTTAGAGGCCTGCAAATCGAATGGGGATATTTTCGAAAGTGTAAAGTTATTAGAAGGGACGGGAAGGGGGGGAGACAGAGGGGCAAAAAAATAGAGTTAGATCATTCAAAATTGGTACATCGGGGTTTTCGATACCTACAAATCGATTGCGGATATTTTTGAATTTTTAAAATTATTGGGAGGGGCGGGAAGGGGGAGGAAGCGGTAGGGCAAAAAAATTAAGATAGAGATAGATCGTTCAAAACTGGTGCATAGAGGTTTTTGATACTTACAAATCGATTGCGGATATTTTCGAATTTGTAAAATTATTAGGGCGCTCATATATATGCATTCGCGCGTGCGCATCACGCACGGGTCTACGCTGCCGAAGGCAGTGGGGACCCGGTGCGACATTTTTCCCGATCAGAGTTTTTTTTTTTTCTTTTTCACATGATAAAAATTAATGCAATTTTGAGAATTCACTAATTATAATGATTCATTTAAAAATAGTGACCAGCGAAGCGGGCATAGCCTGCTAGTTTATTATAAAACAGAATTTTGCGAAAGGGCCGTTTATATGACTTTGAATTCTGTGAAGGGTCCAATTTATAAATTTAAATTCTGAGAAAAGATCTCCCTATGGATTTCAATTTTATAGGAACGGGCAACAAAAGGGCTTCGATTTTTGCTTGGATTGACCCTGTTTTAACATTTGATATAATTTCCATATCATTTTCAAGTTTTTCTTTTTCTTTTTCTTTTTTTTTTTTTTTATCGCAATATTTGTAATAAAATGCCAACAGCTTGTAACTATTCACAAATCAGTATTGGGCATAATTGATTAAAAAGTAATTGAATTACAACTGAATTACAATTAAATTAGAATTATTTTACTGTCAATCGATTAACAAGTAATTGATTACAAATAAATTGAATAAGTAATTTCATTTATTTGTAATCAATTACTTGTTAATCGATTGACAGTAAAATAATTATAATTGTAATTTAATTGTAATTCAATTACTTTTTAATTTATTATGCCCAACACTGTCACAAATATTCGCCATTAGAGTGCCAGAGTTAGCAATTAAATTCGCAAAATTATTTAAGGGCTTGGTTTAAATGAATGATGTCTTCTTTGAAAAAATACCGAAAAAATACCAAATAAATTATTTGTTATAACGCATTTTTAACTATTTTCCGCATATCTTTTATGTCTGACTTGACAAAGCTGCTTGTTTCATGGGATAGGTGGGTAAACGCACATTTATTGGACAATTTAATAAAACTATTTTTCTTTAAGAGTTACTATACTGGCAAATAAATTATTTATCAATACTAAAATATCATTCCAATACAATTGATCTCTTTATGTTAAAAAAAAAAAAAAAAAAAAAAAAACCATTGAAAATTTTCTTAAGATATACTGTCAGTGTGTTAATTAAAGCGGAATGTCGTAAATATATGTAATTAATTTCTAGAAAAGGCAAAATATTTAAATGGTATAAAAATAAATTTACTTGTAGGTACACAAGGGATTACACATATATATGCGCATATATGGTGTGTGTTATAACTTTTTTCTTCCTTCTCTTTTTTTATTTTTTTTTTTTTTTTTTCTTTCCGAATCCATATTTATCTAGTTTTATATACTTTACTGTAATACCTTTAAAAGGACAACGTCTTTTCGAGATTTTATAAAATATAACCTTTAAAATACATAAGCATTTAATATATTCACTATACAAAAAGCAAATCTGTTTTGTAAATGATAATCTAAAATTAATCTAAAAAAGGGATAAGTGCAATATTGCATAAATTATTATTATTGTATATACATATTCATATCAGTAACTTTTCTTTTTTTCTGTAGAAATTATCAGAATATGTAGTAATTAATTCATTATGCATTTAGTTAAAATAAATAATGATTTAACTTATAATGATTTAACCCTATCCCTAATCATTATTTAAATACGTTAATAAATTAATATTAACTCATGCAAATATGTCTAGATCTTATTGTCTCAAAGTAAAGTAAACTCATTTTACATTTTAGAAATTTAACGAATAATTTATGGTAAATACTATGTAAATATAAAATAATTTTGCAAATGTTAAAAGAAATTGATTTTCCAAATTCAAAGTACTATGGTTTAACAATAATAATACTTAACCAGAATGTTAGTTAAAGATATAACACTTAATTACCTAAAAAACGCGTTTTTTAATTTATACTTAATGTAATGCCATATTATAATAATAACAACAAGATTTTCTTACTCTCAATTCCACAGAAATTAGAAGCTTGTACTACATAGGGCCAGTTGCATCACTAATTTCTATTTATTTAACTTCTATTATTAAAATGCACTTTAATAATTTAAAGACACTTTTTATTAAAAATAATTATCAATTTGAATACAAATAAATATTACGAGTTGAAATTAAATGAAGAGAAAAATTAATAATTATTTTTCTGGTTGAAATTTATTAAAAATCAAACTTTCGAAGTATATTTTAAATTAATTTTATTTATGATGAAAAATTCTCCCTCCCCCCCTTTTTTTTTTCGGTATAATGGTACCGTTACTTGTACGGACAGTGAAATTTTAATGTATTACCCTAACAGCACATTTCATCCACAAGACATCCCCAGGATATCCTATGAATAAAGTACATCCAAGGGACATCCTCAGGATGTACTATGGATAAGTGTGCTATTAGGGTATAAGCATTGATCAAATTGTAATTTCACAAATTGTCAATAATTACTCAAGCATAGTTTAATATACAAGTAAGCTAGAAAATATTTACATTTTATTACTATGATTCCACCTCCCCTCCCCCTATAACGTAAAGAAAAACAAATCTATATATTTTTTTTCTTGCCTATTTGATATATATATATATTTTTTTTTTTTTTCTTCTTCTACTTTAGGAAATCAAATGTGCATTTTCCCGCATATTACTAATTCAGAAAATAATATACAAATAAATAACACTACTACCATTAACTATGTGATAACCTAAAATTAAATTTGTATTTAGTTAAATTTAGTTCAAAACGTGTTTGTTTTGAGCAATTTTATTGATTTTCATGGTTATTGGTATGCGAAATACACAGAGTAGCATCAAAATAGTTATGCAAAATATTAACTATCAATTTCGATCTATCCCAATAACTTCATCTTTTCTGGGCAACAGAGCACGCGGATTGGATGGGAGAGAGGGAAATCAGCAGGCAACGGAAAATCCTAAGCAGCGAGTTGAGGAACACGTGGATTTAAAGCGACGACCTGTCAAAATCGCTCCACAGGGGATGAACGGGAGCAGTATAAGAAAAGATAAATAATTTCACAATATTCTCAGATTCGAAATATTTCAAAGTAAATGGGGGAATTTTTTTTTTTTTTTTCCTTTTAAATATCAAGAATAAATAGATAAATGAGAGTAAGGCAAATGCTATAATTGAAACTGCAATAAAAACAAGTAAAAGAAAATTACTCTGAAACGCTTTTTTTTTTTTAACCGAGAAAGGATAGGAAACATACTTCATCTGAGATATAAATTATGCAACATTCAGTTGCTTTTAAATACTCTAAATCTTTCTTTTAAAATTCAATTGAAGCCAAATATATCTTCAACCACAATTAAAATCAGAAAATATTATTGAAATAATATTTTATAACATATACATGGAAGAATGAATAAGATAAAATAAAATCTAATTACCGTTTTTCATCTTCACCCATTTTCATGCATCCAAAAAAAGTCGCTTATACATGAAATCATCCAATATAATTAGTAATTTTTAAGTTCAAAGCAAAATTAATATATACATAAATATTTAAAAAATTGCAAAGATAATAAACATAAATGCTTTTGTGATTAAACTTCTAACATTAAAAAAAAAAAAGAAAAAAAAAATCTGAATTATGGAAACATGCAGCAACAACTAAGCGAATGCTAAGAAAGTGGACAGCATGATTCAAAATAGGATTTCAATAAAACAAGAATTAAAATTGAATCAAACTGATAGAGCATACAAAAATCAATCTAGAAGATATAGCTAGTGTTAAAGATAGGGAGATATGCATACTTCTCTAAGAATCTGAGTAGATCGCAAATAATCTGAGAACAAACATTGACATCAAGTGAAATAATCCTGTACACGATAAGCACTGTGACATTTTATCTAATAAATACCATGCAAGAAGTTCAGGTAAAAGCATTCAATGGTGGATAAGTAAGGAATGGATATGTGCACTTACCGAGAAACCACGGAAATCAAGCTGGAGCGAAAGGAAATTAAATATAAGGAGGGTTGTTATGTAAATTTATACTGATAGCGGTAACTCTGTGTGTAGCTGGTGGACAAAATAACAAATTTACAGGCAAAAGCAGGGCAAGGGGAGCTTACTTTTGCCACTCCCGGCAATAGTAGGGCGGCGGCGGAGTCGTTTCGGGGCCCTGAGGATCGATGGGAGCGCCGCCCGAGGAGCATGCCGGGAAGGGGGGTTGCCGCCGGTCGCTAAGGCAACGGGCGGGGGTGCACCAAGAAACGCACACGGAGGGGGTTGCCACGGACGCAGGCGCACAAAAGATTATAGTTTCGCGGCACTGTCGTAAATGAGCGATCAGTAAGTCTGATTACAATCAGCGTAAATTCTCGTGTAAAACAGTTTCCAGGACATTCATTAAAAGCATCACATACTTTTGTCATGTAAAATGGAAAACTAAAATTGATTATATTTAATCAAGATAAATCTTAAATTTTCTATTTCCAGATATCACTAAAAACTGCACTCATCTGAAAAAAACATTAATGATATTTTTTGCTCATATAATGAATTAAAAATTTAGCATTAATGAACATCATTAATTTAGATATAACTTTCGAAATGAAAATTTTCGAGCAGCAGCAGGATTACAGCTCCACATTCAAGATTCAACTGAAGTTCAATATTTTAGATAACATAGAAAAATTGTGTTTATTTAGTGATGCCAAAAATCAAGATGCGACTTAATAAATTGAAAAGATGGGAAGTAAATGATGTACATGTACTCCAAAATGAGTAAGAGTACAACATACAAATTTGAGATTGTTTATGATGCCATGAAAAACCTGACACAATTTTCTTTGCAATCATCTTTGATATTATTTCTAAATAGTAGTTTGTAAAATCATTTGTACAGCAAATAGTGATAAGAGAAATATATTATTTATGCAAATACGGTGTGAAAACGGGATAAGGGATATAAATCGCTTATCATAAATAAAGGTCAACTTGCAACTTATGCTAAATGCTTGCTATAATCTATACTTTACAAAAATTTAAGTTTCATTAAAAATAGTGATTATGACCAGTCAAAAGGTAGCTAAAATCAGTTAAAATTTTGATATTTTATAGAATTTATATATATATATATATATATATATATATATAATTATTGTTATTATTTAAATGCTTTTTTTTTTTTTTTTTTTTTTTTTTTTTAACAGACATTTTATACTGATATTTTAAAAGTTGCGAATTACCAATCTTCCCACTTCCAACTCATGGTAGATGGTGAGTTTCAGACTTTTTTTTTTTTTTTTTTTTTTAATCGCAAATTATAAACAGATTCTGACAAAAATTTAAATTTTACAGTTAAAAAATTGCTAAATTCGGTTGAAAATAAGAAATTAAAAATAAATAAATAAAATAAATTTCGGCCCATTACCTGCGTTAACATTTCGTGATTTACGAGTTAGCGTTCTTCTAACTGAAAATTAGATTTTACAGAAAGATGGTATTTAATTAAATTCAAGATCAGGTTATATATATAACACTGGTTTAACACCTGTTAGGGAAAATTTATCTTTTAAAAAAAACAGTCACCCTATACAGACCTATATTTTAAATACAGTGGAATTTTACATTGATGCAACGGATTAAGTTGTTCCCCTGCCTCAATTGTCCTGTTGCAGTAAAAGTAATTTTACAGGCAAAGTGAAAATAAGGGGCAGTTCATTCTTTTTCAGTGAGAGCCTTGGCGACAAACCTGGCAACCAAATTTGATGAAAAATAGTAGTTTAGGGTTCCTGAAGTTTCGAAGCAGTCTATGCACGGGGGCTGAGTTTTAGAGCTTTCCATGGGTTTCTGGATTGAAATACCGCTAAACCCCACCGCCAGAAGTTATAAATAGGAGTAAGTTTGGACTTCTGCGAGATTGTGTGTAGTGATTCACATTTGTTTGGAGACCTATTCTGAGCGATTGCCGTTTGGAGATTGTGCTCTAAGTTACTGAATTTTGTTCGATTTCTGATCAGGAGTATTTGATGTTGTTTGCTTTATTCCTGTGGAACGAGTGTTTTTTTTTTTTTTTTTTTTTTTTTTTTTGTTCCAGAACATTTACCGAATAGTGACTTTTGTGGTACGAGAAACAGCTTCATTTGACTGTTTCGAGAATATTCGTTGCAATCACAGTTTTCTTGCACTGATTCGAGAAGTCATGTTGAATAAACAGCATTCATCGACTAGAATCTGCCTGTTTCTTTACGAACTACTTTCTCACACAAGAAAGTCGACTTTTTCCTAACAATATGTTTCACCTTTATACTTTTTTCAGTTCCTACTATTATTTCACACTCTCCCTATACATATCTTGTACAAATCTTGCAATCGATTTTTAACTAACTTCCCGACTAGCTAGAAATTTGAAACTTTCAGGATTGCTCAGAACTCTGTGACAACACAATACTTCGAAGTCCGATTTTCGAATTTTTGATTAGTTTTCTTATAATTAATTAAAATAAGAAAATAATAACATCCTAATAGCGTTAAAAGAGCCATTAAAATATTAGCTATAATTTAATTGTTGCCAAAAAAAGTTTACGAGTTCGTTTTCATTCGAAATGAAAATAAATAGATTTAATTAAACTTGAACATTAAAAAATTATAAAAAGTTAAATAATGCATCTCACAAAAATTGACGTCATTATCAATTTAAAAATTTTATGCACATTGATATGATTCATCAGAAAATTTAAAACATAGTATATAAAAAGTTTTTTTTTTTTTTTTTTTTTTAATCTTATAATTATTTTTATTTAATTTTGAACGCGCGCTTTTTATTTCCTAATTCAAAATTATTTTTAAAAAAACTTAGTGTTTGTAAGTAGGAATTGACTTTAAAAAATTTTCTTTTGTATTACTTGTTTAACTTTGGTTGCTAATCATTTCATTATATTCTAATGTTAAATTCTAAAAAAAAAAAAAAAAAAAAAAAAAGCTATGCAACAGAATAAGTGTAAACCAATTTTAAAACAGATAAAAATCCTGAAAGACACAAATAATTATATTAATATACCCTTGATAATTTAAATATAAGGTTTAGAAATGGTATTGACAGTTATTCTAAATTGCACTGCAAAATGCACGATATATGACATTTTTTCGACGAAATTATTACCAAAATATCACAGCGAAACTATAAATTTAAATATTTTAAAATCTTAAATTAATCGAGTAGTAAATGCGCCAGTTATAAAATAGCTCCAACAAGAGATAAAAAGGCATTTTCTTTTTATAACAACGCATACGTGATTTGGTCATGTGTGTGCGTGTAAAATCACTTTTGTACAAAATTAAATAAAAATCCACAGACAAATAACTTTAATATTGACAGATTTACTCTTAAAATAATGTTACGATGCAAAATACTATCTCACTGTAGTATCTGAGCCATTTTCTTTGAAAATGATATAAGTCCATTTTATATTATAAGGGGATACACAGTGGGTGTTCAAATTATTGGATTTTTTTTTTTTTTTTTTTTTGACATTTTTTCGATTACCTAAAAAAATACAAGACGAAATAACCTGAAACTTCATACATGCAAAGAACATTTAAAAAATCATATTTTCCATTATCGATTTAGTCCAGAGTGCAATTAGGGAACAAACCACAAATTGAAGAAGAGCAAAAATACTTTGGATCCCCGTGTATCACAAAAAGCAGCGAATGACTTGTAACTTTAATACAGACCTGCACATACTATGAAAAATATTTGGTGCGGGAATTGCGCAAATATTAGGCAGATATATATATATATATATTTTTTTTTTTTTTTTTTTTTTTTTTTTCAAAACTTTCTAAAGTTTTTGACAAGTTTTTTGCTTATATCTAGAACAGATTTCCATAAAATTTTATAAAAATTGCTAAAAAATTGACAAAACATTAGAGAAACATTATTCTGAAATATAAAATTCACACGTGTAATATTCGTTGAGATATGAGCATTTTTAGTAAATATATTACTGCGCATGCACAAAAGATAGATTTTTTTTTTTTTTTTTTTTTTTTTTGTGTGTGAGTGTGTGCATAGGTTGAAAGCTAAATATATTGAGCAACTTTATTGTCAAAAGTTCATTTGAATAGAGTAAAAATTAGGTAAATTGTCGACAAAAGAACGACCTTGTTCTTAGGTATTTTTCGGAGTTGAAATTTCATAAGAGGTTTTACACATGATGCATATTTAATTTGAAGATCCAATTACTTCACTCACGTTGCAAAAGTTTTTTTTTTTTTTTTTTTTTTTCTTTAATGATAAACCCCTTATAAACTCACAAATCTTAGTAAATAAATAAAAATATGTTGCAAGTTACAAGCCTATAAAGCCCATCATGCATAAAAATAATAATAATAATAATAATTTTCAGAAACACGTTATGATGTATTTCTATCAACATATCATAGGGCACTTGATTCACATATGATAATTTACTTAATAGAAAACATTAAATAAGTGTTATAATGTAAAGCTTGGGAATTTGATATCACACTCTTTTTAGACACAACTTTAATCCATTCCCTTTCTTTGAGCTTAGCTTTTTTATACTTTTTAAATGCCTTTTTTATAGACAGAGATTCACACAGACACAACGAAAATTTCTTTATCATTATGATCAAGCTTCCAATTATTTGAAGGGCAATAGCGTTAAATGGAACAACATACTGCACACAGAAAAATACACAAACACTCAATTATAATATATATATATATATACTATATATATATATATATTGTTTTTTTTTTTTTTTAATGACTTCTATAACTTTAATTTTTTATACAACCGTTAATTACTTAATGTTCGGAAAGTAGAGGAGAGTCACCCCAGATTTTTATCATTAAGAGAAAATTTTTAATTTCCGAACATCCTACATATGTAAGGAAAGTATTTTAATCATGTCAAAAAACAGACTGATATTTTGGTGTATCTACACGCTTTGAGGTCTCCTGAGTTCATATTTGTTATTTTTACGGTGATGTATGCGTGTGAGTGAACACCATAGAGTCTGAATCAAAGAACTTGAGTGCTTTATTTGAATGAGCTGAAAGTCGGTACGTATGTTATAGATCACCGTAGCATGAACTCTATTGATTTTGGTGTATCAAGCACTATCGTTTTTTTACAAGGACACAAAGAAAATTCCTTACCATTATGGCCTATGGGACCAAATTTTTTTTAAAGTACGATAGCGTCTAAATACATTTTTCGAATGAGCTGAAAATTTATACAGGTTATAACTCACAGTCGTACGAAATGTATAGATTTTGATTAATCTAGCACTTTTTTTTTTTTTTTTTTTTACACGGACACAAAGAAACATTCCTTATCATTATGGCCTATGAGCTCAAATTTTTTAAAGTGTGATAGCATCTAAACGCCTTAATCGATTGAGCTGAAAATTTATACACATGTTGTTACCCTTGCACAAACTGCATAGATTTTGAAGAATCTAGCACTTAGTTTTTTTTTTACAGGGACACAACGAAAAATTCTTTATCATTATGCCCTATGGGCTCAAATTATTTAAAGTGCTATAACGTCTGAATGCCTCATCCGAATGAGCTGAAAGTTTATATAGATGTTATAGGTCACCGTTGCACGAACTGTATAGATTTTGGTGAGTCAATCACTAATAGATTTTTACAGGGACATAATGAATTTTTTTAACACTTTCCAACAAGGTTCAGAAGTGTTTATGACTTCGGTTTGTCTGTCTGTCCGACCGTTCGTCCGCGCTCTAACTCCCGTAAATATTTATGGAATTTCTTGAAACTGATATATGTTATTCAAGTTCACTATCGGATGCCCCCTATTGAAACTGAAGTGAACATCTTTACTGGTTTATGTACAAGGACACCCGAAAGTTTTCCAAAGCATTGTGTTCTATGAGAGGTATTTCTATAAAACATATTTTAATACCGTTACTTTACACAAATCTTAATGAAATTGAAATATGATATTCAAGTCCGCTATCGGATGTTTCTCATTGAAAATGGAGTATATACCATCACTGGTTTGCATACAGGGATATCCGAAGTTATTCTTAAGCACTGTGTTCTATGAGAGGTATTTCCATAAACCAAATTTGAAGGACTGTACTTTGCACAAAGCTTAATAAAATTAATCTTAATGTTATTCATATTCACAAAAGAATGCTTTCAATAGAATACAGTATGATTAGCATTAGATTTACAGGGACACACAAAAATTTCAGTTAAATTAATGGGTGTTGTTGGAAATTTGCTGGAATTACATTTTCGTATATTAATCTTTTTTATCATTTTCTAAGTGTTTATAGCACTTTCCAATAAGGTTGAAAAGCGTTAATGACTTCGGTTTGTATGTCTGTCCGTCTATCCGCGCTTTAACTCACGTAAATATTCATGGAATTTCTTGAAACTGTTATATGATATTCAAGTTCACTATCGGTTGTTTCCTATAGAAAATGGAATGATCATCTCGTCTGGCTTGTGTACAAGAACACCCAAAAGATTCCAAAGCATTATGTTTTTATAACCTATATTTTAATTCCTTTATTTTACACAAATTTCAATGAAATTGAAATATGTTGTTCAAGTTCACTATTGGATATTTGCTATAGAAAATGAAGTAAATACCACATGTGGTTTGTGTACAGAGTCACCCAAAAATATTCCAAAGCATTCGTTCTAAGAGAGGTATTTCTTATAAACCAAATTTTAATAACTTTACTTCGAACAGATCTTAATAAAGTTAAAATATGTTATTCATATGCACAAAAAATGCTTTCTACAGAATGTAGTATAATTAGCATTAGATTTACAAAGCCACACAAAAATATTCAGTTACAAAGGCTTTCATTGCAAATTTGCTAAAATTGCATTTTCGTTTACATTTAGCGATATAACACTTTTTAAGCGGGAATATGATTTCAGTTTAAGTATTTATCTGTCCGACTGTCCACCTGTCTCTCTCTCTCCATTTGCCCGCTCCAGCGTCCGTAAATATTTTCAGATTTTTTACAAAATTATATATGTTATTCGAATTCACTATGGAATATTCCCTATTTTAAATGACATTTATATGCCCTGAGCAACTGGTTTGTAAACAAGGACAACCCCCCTCCTACCCCCCCCCCCCAAAAAAAAAAAAAAAAAAAAAAAAAAGCCAATACATTGCATTTTAGGACAGACATTTTCGTAAATTACACTTAAAGAACTTTTCTATTGTATAAAAAATCAAAGAAATTGACATTGATTTTTAATATTCTAAAATAATATTTTGTATAGAATATGATTTTGTTATCCTTCAGATTTACAGGGCTACACTAAGATATTCAGATACATTATGGACTGCAATTAGAATATAAGGGCTACGTTCTCTTCAGTGTTAAGCATTTTTAACACTTCCTAACAAAGTTTAAGAATGATTAGGAATTCAATTAGTCTATCCGTATGCTTTTCAGAACTACTGTTTGTCCGTTGTGTGATTACGTAGGCAAAGAGTATCGAAAGTTTTACAATACAAAAATTACAAAGTGTTAATAATATCAATACGTACAGCATGATTTTGCGTTCTTGTTTACTATTATGATCTATGGGCTCAAATCATTTCAAAGACAATAGGCGTTAATTAAACAACATACTATATACAATATTTTCCTTTGTTTATTTAACGATTTCCCTTACTTTAATTTATTTATACAACTATTAGTATTAATTAGTTAATTCGAGATGTTGAGTGGAGTCAATCCAGATTTTTAAATAGTCATGATGTATTGGAGGAATATGAGGTAATATAGATTTATCATACAGTTGAATTTTTATGCCTTTAAAAATGTTGCCACCCACATAAAAATGAAGAAGAGAAATTATGTAGTATAATTTTTTTAGTTTAATATTGCATCTTTGCGGAAAGTGGACCTACACCACTTTCAAAGTAATTATATTTGTAATTTTACAGGGTTTCCAGCATCTTAATTTATTCCGGAGCATTTTTAGCCCCGCCTTTATTTCATACCCCTTATTTTTTAAAAGTAATCTTTTCTTATTTCATCGTGGTTATAATTGAAGAAATTTATTTTATAAATAAAGTTGTACGGGGATAAAAATGATGCTACGGAATAAATAAAAATGTTGGCAACTATGATTTTTATTAACTGCGTAAATTTATATTCATAAAATAATAAAAATTTTGGAAGGTTTTTTTTTTTTTTTTTTTTTTTTTTTTGGGGGGGGGGGGAGGGAGGGGGTCGCTGTTTATACATAAACAGCTAGCTCATAGCAAATTGCAACCCGTAATTATTATTACCTAACTTTTCGTCAAAAATGAATTTTGATTTAATATACCACTTTCAAAGAAAACAGCGCACCTATTGATAATATTAAGTTTTTAGTTACTCTTAATTCTACATCATGTAATGATAACATGCAATACATAAATAGATAGATAGTATAATGGACGTAATAAGATCTAAAACTTAAATTTATAACCAGATAATTTCAAGTGATTAAAAGAATAACGAAAAAGAAATTATTAAAAAAATCTCTTTTATTAATTCTTTTTTTTTTTATAAATAAATATATATATATAAAAAGAGAGAAAGAAAATATGTACAACCCTCCATTATTTAATTATCTGGTAAATTCCTAATATTTTCAGAATAAAGAATCTTTGTATTAATCTAGTGTTCAAGTGTGATTTATTATAGTACAACTCATCAAGAAATAATACTGAATTATGTCTTTCGACAAAATTCAGGATACTGTTCCGAGCTAATAATTTGTTTCTGAATAGAAAATAAAATTCATCGAAATCGAAGCATTCTTACCTATTAAAATGTGATTGTTGCAAGTATATTTGTAATTTACAAGTACGTCTCTGCAAATTAGACAAATTTCGAGACACTCATCATGCAAATGTTATTCAATAAAGCGGTTTAATTGAAAAGGAATTATTATGTTTTTATTAAAATCTTTCTCTCATTAAAACTTTTAAATTAAAGTAATAACAAAAATCTGGAGTGACTCCACTCGATTTTCCGAACATTGAGAAATTAACAGTTTTGTAGATAAAGTAAAGAAAAAGGAGTTGTTAAACAAACACAAGAGAGAAAACCATAATAGAGTGTTTGAGTATTTTTCTCCATATATTAAACGATGTTTTATTTAACGCTACTGAACTTTGAGCCCATAGATCATAATGATAAAGAATATTTCGTTGTGTCCCTGTAAAAACTTATAAATGCTAGATTCCCCAAAATGCTTATAGTTAGTGCAACTGTGATTTATAATATTCATATAAATTTTCAGCTCAATTGAATAAGGCGTTTAGATGCTATCGCACTTTTAAAAATTTGGTCCCATAGGCCATAATGATAAAGAATTTTTCTTTGTGTCCCTGTAAAAAAAACTGTAAGTGCTAAATTCAGCAAAATCTATACAGTTGATGCAACTGTGACCTATAACATGAGTACAAATTTTTTGCTCAGACTATAATTGCTAGATTCATCAAAATCAATAGGGTTCGTGCTACGGTGACTTGCAACATGCATACCAACTTACAGCTCATTCGAGCAAAGCATTTAGACGCTAGCGTGTTCACTCACACACATACATATATCATCGTAAAAATAATGAAAACAGACTCATTGGACCTCGAAACGTATAGAAACATCAAAATCTCAAATTCGGATTTCTGACATGATAACAATACTTTTCTGACTATAGTGTTCGGAAAGTAATAATAATAATAAATGATGTTATGACACTGTATTCAAAAGAGTTCGAAGAAGAAAAAAAAAAAAAGGTTTTTTAAAAAGCATATTTTTATAAAATTGTATATAATTGCGTGAAGAGTGGTGTCATTTTCGACTAAGTACCTGGATGACCGAGTTCACTCAGTCGCATTGTAAAACTCATTCGTGGTGTAGATAAAATTATTTTTTTCCCTTCAGATAAATTATATTTCTTATTTGTTTGCCCAGAGCGAAACGTGGGTTACCACTAAAAGCTGATTTTCCTGAAAATAAGGAAAATTCAAATCGAATTATCATATAAAATCTCTAACTATAATTTCTTATCAAAATTGGTCATGCAATTTCCTAGAAGATCAGATTTCTGCTACATGTTGTTTCAGGCAAAGACCAGCGATGGATAATTTTTCTGAAGAAAAAGAGAAACGAAAAAAGAATTTTTTTTTTTCTTTCTTTCTTTTTCGAAATAATTCCAGCGATTCTCAAGAAAATGAAGTTTGAGCCAAATTACTCCCGGGTGTTGGGCGGGTTAACAATGAATGAGATCACTGAAGATGCGAGTATTTCAGATCGAAATATCATCCTAAAACTCCACTAACTTTAAATATTTATCAATTTCATTCAAGTACTTAAAAAATAAATAATTAAACGAAGTTTCTGCTTTTTTTTTTTCTTTTCTTTTCTTTTCTGGAAAAAAAAAAATAATAATAATAATAATCGATCAATCACTAACTAATCCTTATATGACTGAACTAATCTTTATTCTGACGGGGATTGTCGAAACAATTTACCACTGTATAGGACGAAATTGTTTTTCTCCCATATACTTTAAAATGTCAAGCAAGGAAAAGGCAAAACACTTGACTGTCATTCCGCTATAAATTGCAGATGTAATATAATACTTTATCTATAAGAAACATGAGGCGTTATTATCACAGAACGACATTAGACTAATATTATTGCTCTGCAAGATAATTAAAAACTAGTATGTTGTGGCCACCACAAGACTTTCTTCTATATTTTCCTATACATATTCAATCAGTAACAATATTTAAAAAAAAAATGATTTTTTTTCCTTTCTTATTTTTTTTTTTTTTGTGAAAATTAATACATATTCAATCACTAACAATATTTAAAAAAAAAAAAAAAAAAAAAATAGAATTTTTTTCTAAGTTTTTTTTTTTTTTTTTTTTTTTTGGTTAAAAGTAAAAAAAATCGATAACTTTGTTTTAAATTATCACAGATTTATAGTTCAACCATTCGTTTTAAAGGTATTGACGAGACCTTTCGAATGATACACATCTTCAAAATTTACTCCCCCCCGGGGGGGTACTTCCCCCCCAGGGGGGAAGCGATGCGTCCCCATGCACAAAATTTTTTTCCTAGTTACGTACTACTATTATCAATAATTCATATTAATTTTACAAACACAAGTGTAAAATAACTCTTATTATGCACATTTATACGAATTTTTGTCCTATGCTGCCATGTTAAAAATTTAGATAAAATGCTATCACAGCGCCACCTGTTGAGCTATTGATCCCCAAATATAATCAGCAACAGTTTATGTCGGGGACCAACTAAATACCAAGTTTGGTAAAATTTCGTTAAAAAAAAAAAAAAAAAAAAAAAAAAAAATACAATTTTTTTTCCTTTCTTTTTTTTTTTTTTTTTGTGAAAATTAATACATATTCAATCACTAACAATATTTAAAAAAAAAATAGAATTTTTTTCTAAGTTTTTTTTTTTTTTTTGGTTAAAAGTAAAAAAAATCGATAACTTTGTTTTAAATTATCACAGATTTATAGTTCAACCATTCGTTTTAAAGGTATTGACGAGACCTTTCGAATGATACCCATCTTCAAAATTTAACCTCCCCCGGGGGAGGGGGGGGTACTTCCCCCCCAGGGGGGAACCGATGCCCCCCATGCACAAAATTTTTTTCCTAGTTACGTACTACTATTATCAATAATTCATATTAATTTTACAAACACAAGTGTAAAATAACTCTTATTATGCACATTTATACGAATTTTTGTCCTATGCTGCCATGTTAAAAATTTAGATAAAATGCTATCACAGCGCCACCTGTTGAGCTATTGATCCCCAAATATAATCAGCAACAGTTTATGTCGGGGACCAACTAAATACCAAGTTTGGTAAAATTTCGTTAAAAAAAAAAAAAAAAAAATACGATTTTTTTTTTCTAAGTTTTTTTTTGTTAAAAGTAAAAAAAATCGATAACTTTGTTTTAAATTATCACAGATTTATGGTTCAACCATTCGTTTTAAAGGTATTGACGAGATCTTTCGAATGATACCCATCTTCAAAATTTAACCCCCCCGGGGGGGGGGGGGGTACTTCCCCCCCAGGGGGGGAACCGATGCCCCCCCATGCACAATTTTTTTTCCTAGTTAACTACTACTATCATCAATAATTCAAATTAATTTTACAATCACAAGTTTAAAATAACTCTCATTATGCCCATTTATACGGAATTTTGTCCTATGCTGCCATGTTAAAAATTTGCATAAAATGCGATTACAGCGCCACCTGTTGAGCTATTGATCCCCAAATCTAATGGGCACCAGTTCATGTCAGGGTGCAACTAAATACCAAGTTTGGTTAAATTTCATTCATATGTTCGTGAGATACAGCGTCCACAAAAAAATGATACAGACAGACACACAGACAGACAGACATTTTCTAAAAACTATCAATTCGTGTTCAGGACAAAACGTGTAGATCCGTCAAAAAACGGAGGTCGAAAATTTTCGCGAATCCAATACTTTCTCTATATTACATATAGAAGAAAGTAAAAAAAGTACGATTTTTTTCAAAGTTTTTTTTTTTTTTGTTAAAACTAATACATATTCAACCAGTAACAAAATTAAAAAAAAAAAAAAAAAAAAAAAAATTTTTTTTGTTTTTTTTTTTTTTTGTTAAAAGTAAAAAAAATCGATAACTTTGTTTTAAATTATCACAGATTTATAGTTCAACCATTCGTTTTAAAGGTATTGACGAGATCTTTCGAAAGATACCCATCTTGAAAATTTACCCCCCCGGGGGGTACTTCCCCCCCAGTGGGGGAAGCGATGCCCCCCCCCCACATGCACAAAATTTTTTTCCTAGTTACGTACTACTATTATCAATAATTCATATTAATTTTACAATCACAAGTGTAAAATAACTCTTATTATGCACATTTATACGAATTTTTGTCCTATACTGCCATGTTAAAAATTTAGATAAAATGCTATCACAGCGCCTCCTGTTGAGTTATTGATAACAAAATATAATCAGCACCAGTTTATGTCGGGGGCCAACTAAATACTATGTTTGGTAAAATTTCGTAAAAAAAAAAAAAAAAAAAAAAATACGATTTTTTTTTCTAAGTTTTTTTTTGTTAAAAGTAAAAAAAAATCGATAACTTTGCTTTATATTATCACAGATTTATGGTTCAACCATTCGTTTTAAAGGTATTGACGAGATCTTTCGAATGATACCCATTTTCAAAATTTAACCCCCCCGGGGGGTACCTCCCACCCAGGGGGGGAACCGATGCCCCCCCCATGCACAATTTTTTTTTCCTAGTTAGCTACTACTATTATCAATAATTAATATTAATTTTACAATCAAAAGTTTAATATAACTCTCATTATGCCCATTTATACGGAATTTTGTCCTATGCTGCCATGTTAAAAATTTGCATAAAATGCGATCACAACGCCACCTGTTGAGCTATTGATCCCCAAATCTAATGGGCACCAGTTCATGTCAGGGTGCAACTAAATACCAAGTTTGGTTAAATTTCATTCATTGGTTCGTGAGATACAGCGTCCACAAAAAAATGATACAGACACACAGACAGACACACAGACAGACATTTTTTAAAAACTATCAATTCGTGTTCAGGACATCCCAAAACGTGTAGATCCGTCAAAAAACGGAGGTCGAAAATTTTCGCGAATCCAATACTTTCTCTATATTACATATAGAAGAAAGTAATAAGTTAACATTTTATGAAAACTTGACACAAAATACGGCAATATTTAGTCTTGCATAAACTTTTCCACATTAAATGTAATTGTATTAGTTATGGATGAGACAATATAAGTATAATCTCATGGAGTATTCTATAAAGGGATTGGAAAAGATTAGAGAAATATTATGAGGAGAAATGAAAAAGTGTATCTTTAAAGTCAGCACGACGCTCTTTGACACATTAACAGAATTGTTATTATTGTACAAATTTTCTACATTACGTAAATTTTCATTTCCCATATAGTGGTCTTTAATATTATATATATATATATTAATAAATAAAAAAAAATGGCGTCAAAACGACTCTTAGGTAGTACCCATTTCGATTGAAAAAAATAGCTAACACCCAACTTTGGATAGTCCTTCGTAGATGACTCATTATATGCTTAACTAGCAGGCAACGCCCGCTTCGCTGGTCCCTATTTTTGAATGAATCACTATAATTACTGAATTCTCAAAATTGCATTAATTTTTATCACGTGGGAAAAAAAAAAGTCTCACTGCCTTCGGAAAAAATTCCCAAAATGCTCTAACTCTTATTTCTATTATTTCCCCCCTTCGCCCCCCCTCCCGTCTATCCTAATAATTTTACAAATTCGAAAATATCCGCAATCGATTTGTAAGTATTAAAAACCTCTATGCTTGCCCCACCACTCCCCCTTTCCCGCCCCTACCAATAATTTTAAAAATTCGAAAATATCCGCAATCGATTTGTAGGTATTGGAAACCTCTATGTACCAATTTTGAATGATCTAACTCTATTTTATTTTTTTGCCCCTCTGGCCCCCCTTCCCGGCCCTCCTAATAACTTTACATTTTCGAAAATATCCCCATTCGACTTGCAGGCCTCTAAAACATATCTGTACCAATTTTGAACGGCCTAACTGTATTTCTATTTGTTTTTGCCCATAGCCCCCCCTTCCCGCCCCACCTAATAATTTTACAAATTCGAAAATATCCGCAATCGATTTTTAAGTATCGAAAACCTCTATATACCAATTTTGAACGATCTACTCTATTTTTATTTTTTGCCCCCCCCCCTCAACCCTCCCCCTTCCTGCCCCTCCTAATAACTTTACACAGTCGAAAATATCCTCATTCGACTTGCAGGCCTCTAAAACCTATCTGTATCAATTTTGAACGCCCTAACTGTATTTCTTTTTGTTTTTGCCCCTTAGCCCCTCCCCCCCCCTCCTGCTGCCCCACCTGGGGGCTGAATTTCTAAAATTCCAGAAATTGGTTTTTAGATATTTGCATTAGCTATATTTTAGGGCAAAAATTTCACGTATATCTATTTTTTTTGTTTGAGATATATAGGATTATGCGAAATCACGTTTTACGCATGTGAAATCACGTTTTGCCCCCCCCCCCCGCTCCTTTTGGGGACCGAATTTGGAAAATTCCAGAAATTCGTTTTTAGACATTTGTATTAGCTATATTTTAAAGCAAAAATTTTACGGATATCTGTTTTTTTGTTTGAGATATGAAGGATTTTGTGAAATCACGTTTTGCCCACCCTTCCCCCCTTGGGGGGCGAATTTTGTAAAATCGCTTCTTAGTGGATGCCTACGTCATAGAAAGAACATTGTCACGAAATTTCATGCTTCTAGGTCCAGGGGTTTGGTCTGGGCGATGATGAATCACTCCCCTCCCCCCTCACTCAGGAAGTACTCTTTTATATACATAGATAAAGCGCACTATAATATATCATGCACTCACTTTCTCATACATCAATTTAATTTTAACTTACGAGATGTTTTATTTTTAAACCAAATCCATATATTTCCTATGATCTTAAGTAAATAAAAATAAACAAATTTGAAAAAAATACGCTAAACAATAATAAGGTCCTGTCTGCTACGATTCTATAAATGATCCCAATTTGTATAGGACTCTTGTGTTTGACTCCTATATATAGTTAATACGGCTAGCAGTATTACAGTGGCTAGGCCGCTTTACATTTACACTCATAAACCACTATCACGCCAATCACCATCATAAAGCACAAATTGTAATCGGCCCTTTAAAAATATAAATCCATAATGAACAATCACTTTAACAGAGATCCCCTCTTTTCTAGTACTACCATACCTTGTGAACTTTACGTAGAATAAATCGCTAAAGCAAAAATCATTATAACGGGGTTTTCGGAGATTCTCATCCATGAATCATTAAAAGGATAACCACTGAGTTAGCACTGCACATTTTGATCAACAAAATTCAAATGACGATAACTATAACGAATTTATAATGCATTTCGTGCAGATAAATCGTTAATACTAAAATTATTATGGCAGGGACCAGAGCGTTAAGACATTATCACGACAATCATTTAAAACGGAGTCTCGAATCCAATAAATCGTTGAACCGGAAATCACAATTATCCAAGTGACATGATTTGCCCCCCTTCCGCAAACATGAGTTTCTTAAAAATTGGCAAAAATACAATTTTTCGGGAGAATGGGAAATTTTTCATTCTTTGTTATTGGTAGATGTAAGAAATCTTTTTTCGTTATTTGTTCAAAAAAATCTTTAAAATCGGCCATTTTTTAGTTCTTTACAGTTCGCCGAATAGCACTATGAATTTTAAGCCTGAATAAAAGAAGTTTAATTTCACATCGAAATCGGTTTAATCAAAATATTACTAAACAATTGATAAAAGAAGTTTATGATCTTTAACAAAATTTGTTGAAAAGAGGACATGAAATTTGAAACTTTTCTATAATATGCGTTATGAAAAACTTAAGGAAATATAAAGGAAAAAAAGTAATTTTTTAATAGAAAAAAAAAAAAAAATCCAGTTTTCAGGCGCACACCGGTTTTTTCAAAAAAAACTAAAAAATTAACTAGACCTTTTATATAAAATATATTCTCCTGATAATAATGCACACGCAAACAAATACTTCATTTTTACTTTCTTCTATATTCAATAGAAGAGAGTATTGGATTCGTAAAAATTTTCGGCCTCAGTTTTTTGATGGATGTATACGTTTTGAGAGCTGTAGAACACGATTTGCCCGTTTTTAAAAAATGTCTGTCTGTCTGTGTGTGCGACAAAATTTTGTGGCAACTGTATCTCAGGTACTACTGCACAGAAATTCACACAAATTGGTATGTAGTTACACATTGACATAAATTAGTGCCTATCAACTTTTAGTAAAAATTGTCCAACAGCTTGCTTTGCCATCCCGCTATTTCTAAATTTTTACCATGGTGGTATAGGGCAAAATTTTGTATAAATGTGCATAAAGAAAATTATTTTTCAAAAAGCATTATGAAATTAAAAAAAAATTATTTGTAATAGAGATAGTCAACTGGGGGAAAAAAATTGTGTATGGGGGCCCCCTTGAAGGGAGTAAATTTTCATGATGGGTATCTTTCAAGAGAGCTCGCCAATACCTTTAAAACAAATGGTTGAACCATCGATCTGCGATAATTTAAAATAAAGTTATCAATTTTTTTCATTTTTAACCAAAAAAAAAAAAAAAATGGCTTTATTTATTTATTTTTATTTTATTTATTTATTCTTTATTTTTTAATATATTTAGTATTATACTACTTCTCTAATATGGAAAATGTCTGAATTATTATGGAAAATAATTTTTTTAAATAAGAATTTTAATAAATTATTTTTACTGAGTGAATTTGTATAGGAAAATATAAAAAAAAAAAGTCATGTGGTGGCCACAACATACTAGTTTTATTCATATAAAATTTTTCAATTTATTTTTTAGCAAGACAAGAGATTTGATTCTTAAAAACACAAACGAGAATCTATGCGAACGCTTGAATAAGATGGTAAATCCTTCACATGGTAAATAGATTTTTGCAACAACGAGCAAGATACAAACTCTGTATTTATTGAACAGCAAAGATGAAGTACATGATATCACCAAGCCCAATTTCATAAATTCATTTAAACGTAAAATGTACGAATGATAATAAAACTAAACTATGTTGCAGTTATCACAAAACTTTCTTCTAACCGTATCATACTAATATTTAATTAATCGGAAAAATTACGTGAAACTTGGAGGTATGTTTATTTATCACAAAACTTTCTTCTATCTACATCATTCTAATATATTAATTGGCCGAAAAACTACATAATACTTGGAGAGAAAAAGTACATAACAGCACCACCTAAATGGTAATATGCATCTAAACTGAATCTGCATAGTTTTTCATAAAAGCCATCTTACAATATCAAGTTTGGTACATTTATATACTACAGAAACTGACATATAGCCTTCCAATAAATTCGGCCAATATGCACCTAAACTTAATCAGCATAATTTTTCAGAACAGCCAACTCACAAATAAAGTTTGGTGCACTTATACCTTATACACTATAGTAGCTTAGATATAGCCTTCCCGTACAGAAGGAAATTGCAGCATAGCAATTACAAACAAGAATTAAGTCAGTCAAATCTAATAATAAATAAAATGTAAAACAAAATTTAATCAACACCAATTTCTATGAAGGTCCGATTAAACAAAAATAAAATTTCGTTTTTTTTTTTTTTTTTTTTTTTTTAATTATTCTTTTTGATACGTCTACAAGATGTTAGTAATACAAAGACACCACGTTAAGTAGTGAGAGCAACAGAGACATATGTTCTAAAAAGTGGTTCACGACGCCTTCTCTCAAAATGTGTAAATCCATCGAACACTAGAAATTGGAAATTTTCTTAAATTTAATATTTTCTTATTTACGTCATGAACACGGAACTGTTCTCTAATGCTATTTAATACTTTCGTCCAAGAAAGTAAAAATAACATTAACACATTGTTACCAAAAGGTGGGTCTACGAAAGCAGACTAAATTTTTACAGCTCAATATAAGTTTATCTAAATTCTTATTTTATTTATATATTTAGCTCTGAAACGGTTCCTTACAGTTTTTAAATTAAATTTCTTTATGTTCATATTCTAAAATAATTCAAATATAGTGAAATTATCAATGAGTATGTAATTTTTATTTATTGTACTACAGAAGAATTTCAATTATTCTTATTCAATGTGATCGTCACTTATATTCGAAATGTCTATTAAGTGATGGAGAAACAAACTTTCATCTGAAACTGTATGTATTAACAGCGAACAAAAAACGTGATTTTTCTTTTTCTTTTTTCATAAATACAATTTTAAAAATCGGCGTAGCAGATTCCTTTTAAAATTTTTACATCGGTGCATTTAAACCAAAAAAAAGAAATGTTATTTTACTTATTCATTTTTAATCTCATTGACAAGTAATTTTCAATAAATGTCAAAATTCCCTTATTCCACTAATTAATTGATATTTTTTCATTTAAAAATGGCAACTTACTGACAGCATCTATCTGAAAGTAATTATCTGAGAATTTTACCTAATTCTTTACCTGAGATTGAGATAATCGAAAATCGGTAAAGAAAAACTGGATAAGGGCGAAAGAGATTACAGAAATCTCGAAATAATTAAGTTTAAGCACTCTTATAACAAACAAAAAAAAAAAAAAAAAAGAGGAGGAGGAAACGAAATAAACTATAATTTTTAGATCAACTTTGGGGAAAAAAATAATAATAATAATAATAATAATAATGTGAATTTTTTCGATAATGGTAAAACAATTCCCCTATCAGTAGTCAGTGGTGAGCGGTATGACCGATCTCTCTTTCTCCCTCCCCCGCTCTACATTTATTTATTTATATTACATAATAATTATGTATTTCAGCAATTACCTACAATAAAACGTAAATTATTAGCGACCGAGATCATCTATTATTTAGAAAATCGGCCATAATATCGCGTACTTTTCGACGATCAAAACTCCAAAAATGCAGAAAAATTGTGGATTTGTAGAGAAACAATCGCATATTTTGGGCAACACTTTAAATTAAAGCGAAAATTTTTCCTATTTGCTACCAAATAATTGCCTGTTTCAGCAAACAGCTGCGATTAAACGTAAACTTTGTGAATTAATGAAAAAATGATCACGTAAAAATACCGTGTAGGATTTTTGGCAATCTACATTAATATGAAAAAGAAAAGGCAAATTTCATCAATTGAGAGGGCATTGATATCCTCCAAAGAAAAAGAAATGACTTAGCGACGTAAAACAATGCAATATGTTTATCAAATGTTAGAAATTTAACGGGCGCTTTTCATCCACATAAACTGGGCGGGAGGGGAGGGGGGAGGAGGAGGATATATTCCGAAATCATAGTCAGATACCTATCACCGAATATTAGCAAACTAAACGTATTAACGTCTCTCGATAATGCTAAAAAAGAAACTATCGTAAAGAATAGCGGGTGGGAGAAGGGAAAGGAACGACAAGATCCAAAGAAGTAAATAAGTATTTACTGCATCGTTTCAATAACTACTTTTTACAGAGGACCTTCCTCGGAAGACGATATATTTAACAATGTTCCTAAATATGAAAAATTCGTAGATTGTCTATGTTAAAATATACCAAAATAGTTAAGGATTGAAATATACTAACGATTTAATATGTTTTTCATTCTTCAAAATACTCGATATTTATCTTATTGCTTTAATGAATATTGTTTTTATTGTCAGTAAAACAATAAGATTACATTATTTGTGGTTCAGATTCCACAAGCATACTAATGTAGAAAGCGCATGCTCCAAATAGGCAGCGTTGCCAACCGTACAATAATTATCGTACACATAGTTGCTAAGTCTCCGATTTAGGCAAGAGACTTCGAACCAGTTTTCGATATTAAATTTCACTTTAATCGTGAAAAATTAATACGAAATATTTCTATCAAAAAATACTGTGTGAAACCGGATTTAAAAATTAGAAATGCAGTATCGTACAGTTGGCAACGCTGCAAATAGGCAGCATATACATGATTATTACAATAGATACAATAGAAAAGTTGCTTTGATACTCTTTCTCTTATTGGGGCTCCACTCCAGAGATTACTTTTCTTCCATTACCTACCTACCGTAAGGGGGAATATAATGTATTAGGTTAAAATTTTCGATATGTAGTTTTCACCTGATTTACATGTCTCCTGAATAAAAAAAAAAAAAAAAAAAGAGAGAGAGAGAGAGAGAGTTTTGGCAATTGGATGTGTATATGTGTATGCATTAATGTTTGGAATGGCATGCAGTCATGGGACACAAGAATAACTTTGAATGGGTTCACTAAAACATCTTTATTTCGGCAAAGGAATGACGTAAGGTAATGGAGAATATATTCGGCCATCTCTCACACTGCCGCATTTTCAGAAAGGACCATTCTCCGAGAGGTCGTTAGCAATTAAGATCTGTGGAAAAAGTGCTCAGGTTGCCTATATACGACCAAGACTGTACCCCTCTAAGCATCTCCACAACAAAGAATATTTAGTGGCATGAAAGCCTGACCTTAGTAGCCTAATTACCCAAAAGGCTCGAAAAGCAAGAGCTTCCTCTTTGAAATTTAAGAAATTTAATTTAAGACCCTCTAAAAAAATTAATTTAAGAATTTAAAATGATTGAAAATTAACAGTTGAAATCCATAGTGTCAGTTTTTCATATTGTCACAAGACAAAAAAAAAAAAAAAAAAAAAAGGAGGGGGGGGGGAGGATTTGCCTGAAGCAAGAAAATATTAACACTAGTTTGGAAAAGCTCATGCCACAGCTGACAAAAGAAAATTTCGATGCAGGTAAACATAGGCAATAAAAAATGTTACACACTGAAGTGGAATGAAGGTGATGAATTAGAATTTTGAAATTAATACTATGAAAATCACTAAATCTCAACAACTAGTTAGTTGTAGGGCGACTAAGGCACCCGTTGTAAATGAAAAATGATCATTTCATTTTATTTATTTCTTACTTCAAATAATTCATTTGCGCGAAAGGCCGTGCGAAATTTTCGCACTTTATCTCTTCGTTACCTTTAAAATTTAAAATTACTAGCAAACCCGTGCGAAATATTCGCACTTTATTTCTTTTCTTATTTACCTTTAAAATTTGAAACTCATAAATGTTATACCAATTTCACCACCTAATTTAGATTTTAATTTACCAGAAGCCAAATTATTATTAAAACCAAATTAATATGGCCCAATAGTGAAGCCAAAATCCATTCAAAGAAGGTTTCCAAATAAAATTCATGGTTCACGACCCAATTTTCGTATTTCCACAGGCAGTGCAGTTTTAATATAGGACTCCCACGACGCCTTTTAAATTTTTGTCGTCAATGTTGGCGATGAATTTTTATTAATTTTGGAAAAGATATATATATATATATTTAATAAATAAATAAATACAATAATTCTTATTTTAATTATGTGTTTTATGATAGTGTTTTTTAGTCAATTTATGACACAAAAGTTCATATTCTGCATATATCTTTAAAATATTGCTAGGTTTAAAATGACGCTTGCAAAGATTCTGAAGAAATAACTGTTAAAAATAATCGTAAAATAATCTCATAATAATCATCTCTCTCTCTTCGTAAAATAATCTCATCGGACAAATGTCGTCACTTTTTCTTATTAGTCCATTGAGCTAAGTCCGCGTGCTTAAATATTGTCCATGTATAAATATTATTTTTTTTATCCTCGCGTATCGTATCGTTTCGACAAAAAATAATTGAAACTGGTCCACGTTAGAGAAATATTATATAGACTAGAATATTACCCCGTCAAAAATGACGGAATGTGAAATCAATGAACGTAGTGAATCAACGAAGGCTTTGCCTGCTTCGCTGACCACTATGTTTTAAGGAAACTCTTTTATATCGCTTTATAAAAAAAAAAAAAAAAAATCATGAAATTGCCCAAAAGCTCGCTTCCTGTCCTCGCTGCCTTCGGCAGCAAACCCACTCATTCGCAGATTCTCGGGTGCCTGTGACAATAGCTTACCAGTGGGCTTCCATTTGGGTGCTTAACAGATGACAGTTTCGAAACGGACAGTATCGAAAAAATTAAAGTAGCAATTTTATATTTAAACTCCAGTTACATATCAACAACACGATACGTGGTGTACATAACATTTTCACGTTATTTTCTACATTTATTTGATTTATTCGATTAACAACGACAACAATTTCACGCCAAATATAATATTACACTATGCTATGATCGGCTACATCTATCGCATGAGACAACTTTTTGTGGTTATAATAGTAGTTGAGTTAGTTAATAGTAGTTGGTATATAGAAAAATAAATATGTAAATCTGATCATAGTACAGACTTAATATAGCTCCCCTTGTCGACTTTTGAATTTTTATCGCCCTTTTAGACAAAAATACATAATTTATGTGATTATTTTTTCTCTTTCTTTCTTTTCTTTTCCCTTTCCTTTTCTTTCTTTTCTTTTTCCTTTCCTTTTCTTTCTTTTCTTTTTCCTTTCCCTTTCTTTCTTTTCTGTTTTTCAATATTTTATAATTTATTTATATTTTTGATGCGCTAAATTGACTTAAAGTGGCTTTCACAAAAAGAGAGTTCTTGGCGAAAAATGTCCGATCTGTTTGAGCATCAAAATTTTAAAATATTACCCAATATTATCAACGAATTAGCTTTCATGCCAAGCGCGATTCATCAGTGCCAAAAAACGTTTAAACAAAACTACTTAAACAAAACAAAAAAGAAAAATAATCTAAAATTGAAGTATATTAAAAAAGGTTATGGTTGTTTTTTTACTTCATTTCCATATGCATGAGCAAATTTAATCTATATAATATTTCTCTAACATGGTCCAGTTACGATTAATTTTTTTTAGTAACGATACAATAGTGACTTAATAAAATACGCGAGGATAAAAAATAATATATAAGCAATATTTAAGCACGCGGACTCAATTAAGTGATCGAATAAAAATGACGACATTTGTACGATGAGATCATTTTATAGAAAAAATGTATTTTTAAAGGTTGCCTTTTTACAATCTTTGCAAGCGTCATTTTAAATCTAGCAAAATTTTAATGATATCCCCATATGAACTTTTGTCATAAATTGACTAAAAACGCAATAATAAAAAGTATAATCAAAATAGGTACTAAATTTTTTTAACACGAAATTATGCAAAAATTAATTAATTAATTAATAAAAATGTATTGCCAACAGTGTGACAAAAATTTAAAAATCGCCATGAGGGTCTTATACTAAATCTGTCCTGCCTCACGAAGTATGAAAATTATAGGTAATTAAACATGAATTTTATTTTTAAGTCTTTCGTGAATTATATTGGTTTGATTATTATTAGCATTTCATCTCACAATATTAATTTGTTTCTAATAATAATTTGGCTTCTGAGGAATTAAAATTGGGCGGGAAATTTGGCTTAAGGTTTATGAGTTTCAAATTTTAAAGGTAAATAAGAAAAGAAATAAAGTGCGAAATTTTCGCACGAGTTTTTATAATTTTATATTTTTTTATTTTTCGCATGAAAGATATATTATGCTAAAAAAATAAATGACTATGGTAAATTTTTTTGGCAACAATTATAAATTTAAATGTCCAAATTTGACAGTAAAGACTTAGCGGCCCTGACTTCTATACTGTTAGGCCCGGGTTCAAATCCCGGATAAGGCACGGGTGTATTGTCCTTGTTTATGTGATTCATGTATCTGTTCTTGTTATAATAAAAACTTGTAAACCCTTGTGGTGTGGATTTTCGAGATATAAGCGGCCCTAGAGGCAAGCAATAAATCTCAGTACTCAACAAACCAAACCAAACCAAACCAAATTTGAAGTTATGGCCAGGTTATTATTTTCATATTTTAATTAATTTTAAAAAATCTAATCAAAACTTCGTTACAAATAAGATACCAAATGAAAGGGGCTTTTTTTCTGAATCCGTCGGACTAAACAGATTATCGATCGGACAATTAGATTTTTTAAAATTAACTAAAGTATGGAAATTAGGTCGCAACTTGCTATATAGATGAGTACGAACCGGAATCGTCATCTCTCTTGCAAACTACTATATATAGAAAGATTATTATTATTTTATAGACGTCATTTTTTCATATGCATGAGCAAATTTAATATCTTATATATACATACATATATACATTTTTTTTTTTTTTTTTTTTTTTTTTTGCACGTGAAAGCATATTTTATTTTATGCTGGGGGGGGGGGAGTAATTTAAAATTTAAATGTCTATTTTAAAGGTATGTCTATTTTCATATTTTAATTAATTTTAAAAAATCTAATGAAAAATTCGTTACAAATAAGGTACCAAATGAAAGGGGAGATTTTTCTGAATCCGTCGGATTAAACAGCTTATCGATCAGACAATTAGATTTTTAAAATTAACTGAAGTATGAAATTAGGTGGCAACCTGCGTTCACACACAGACAGAGTTCAAGGAAATCTCTTAGCCTTTTGACAGAGTCAGTGATGAGCGTAACTATATATGCTGATTATTTTGCCTTGAAATCTTCCAGCTCAACCCTTCATTGGGTTATTAAATAAAAGCATAATATTCAGAAATTTAATTAAAAAAACATCTCAAAGTCCCAATAACATTTTTTTTTTAATTAACTGTTACAACATTTATTAAAATATATCCAAATATACATATAGCCATTCATTAACCCTTTCAAGCGCAGTGCCCTGGCTGCGAGAACGCAGTTACTAAGTCCCAACTGCAAATTCACCCTGGATTTTTTTCCGTCTTTTATAAATTATCAGAAAAAAAAATCATTTATTTCTTAAGTTTTTAATTTGTTTGTAAATTCTGGACTTACTCTAATTTAAATAAATGAGCATAATTACCGTGCTTCCGCCTAAAAGGATTAAATTAAAAACATAAAATTTTCTCTAACATGTAGCTGGTGCTGCCATCTAATGCAAGAAAGACAAAAAAGAAAGAAAGAAATTAACAAAGATAATTTTTTTTTTAATGTGTTTACACAAAAAGATTTTTTCCCTACTTTTAACTTATCCAGTTCCTTTCTTTCTTTTTTTTTTTTTTTTTAAGTAATTAAACATTTAAATTAAAACATAAATTTTAAAATCAATGAAATACAGTGATAATAATATAAATTAAAATGCATGGATTTTTCTTTTCCTTCTTTCCTCTTTTTAACGAACTCTACATACAAATGCAATAATACATGACAACGTCAAAAAAGAGTTTAAAACAGAAAAAGGAAAAATAACACTTATTTAAAAAAAAAAAAAAAAATGCCCTTTTCTTAATGCAAAAAAAGAATAAAATAACCAACTCAGTACCACCGATCTGAATACTTGCATTTTACTAGTATTCCAATAAAATTGCACCTCAGTCCTCAAGCGAAGAAAAGGGCGGCTCAAACCATTTATACCAAAATTTCGTGAAATTTTTAAATTATGGATTTATGAAAATATGAGCTGAAATTAGCCAGATTGGAAATTTGTTAGAAAATGGTTTGAGCCGCCCTTTTCTTGTGTTATCAATGTGTATAAATATTTTAAAGTGATAATGACGTCAATTTTTGTGAGATAAATAATTTATTTTTTTATAATTTTTTATTGATCATGTTTAGATAAATGTATTTATTTTCCTGTCGGAAAGAAAAAAAAAATGAACTCGTAAATCTTTTTGGCAACAATTAAATTATGGATAAAATTTAAATGGCTAATTTCTTGCTATTATTAGCTTATTATTTTCATATTTTTATTAATTAAAAAAAAAAAAAAAAAAAAAAAACTAATCAAAAATTCGAAAATCTGACTGTGTTAAATTGTAGTGTCAGACATCACTAATATTTTAGTGAAAACCCGAAGTCTTTAGGTGGTCCGATTGCTGAGATATAAGCAAAAAGATGACAAACGCCGATGACAGACAGAGCGGGTATAAGAAAAGGTCTTAAAAAAGCACAAACGCAAACAGATTAGGAATTCATGAAGCACAAAGGATAAGAGTTAAATAAAAATTCTTATCTAGAAAAAAATCAACAATTTAAACAAGTTCATAAAATGCTTGAATTTCCTTGATTTCTCTAATTTTATACAGCAATTTTTGTTATTAAAAACCCATAAATTTAAAAAGAAATTTATTGTTCAAAAATATTGGTGGAAAATTTCTTGAAAAAAAAGGTGAGTTTGTATGAACCTTGTTTATATTTAAAGCATAATAGGTTCCTTTTATTTTAAAATTAATGTACAGTGGCTGCAACGTCAACAGAATAAATAAATAAAGTTTCGAATATCATTCATTTTAATAGTAGTTCAAGTTCAATGCTGATTAATGGACTGACATTAATTTTTAATTTAACTTTTAATTAATAAGAAAAAATCTATCAAAAGGATAATTAATTTAAAATCTACTAATGAAATGATACAGACAAAAATTGAAATAAAATAAAATAATTATAAGATAAAAAGAACTTTTTACATACCATGATTTTAAATTTTCTGTTGATTCATGTATGTTATTTTGTAATTATGTTATCAATGTGTATAAAATTTTTAAAGTGATAATGACGTCAGTTTTTGTAAGATGATGCATAATTTAATTTTTTACAATTTTTTATTGTTCACGTTTAAGTAAATGCATTTATTTTCCTGTCGAAAAAAAATAACTCGTAATTTTTTTGGCAACAATTAAATTATAAATAAAACAAAAAATAATAAGCAATATTTAAGCACGCGGACTCAGTTAAGCAAACTATTGATAATGAAAAAAAAAAAAAAAAAAAACTTTGGTATTAAAAATAAAATATTAATCCTTTCGGAACAACATATGTTAGCATCATGAACTACATTAGCACTTTAACAATGTGTAGCCATTTTTTAAAGTCATAATGACGTCAATTTTTACGAGATGCCTAATTTAACTTTTTATGATTTTTTAATGTTCACGTTTAATTAAATGTATTTATTTTTATGTCGAAAAAAAATGAGCTCGTATTTTTTTTTTTTTTTTTTTTGGGGGGGGGGGGGACAGCAATTAAATTATAGCTAATATTTAAATGGCTTATTTAAAGCTATCTTTGTCATATAATAAACAAATAATTTGCAATAAAAAAATATTGTGACTATGAATTCAGATAAAAAAAACTATCCTATCTCTCAAGTTGGACCAAACTGCACACAGTGTGCAAAATTTCATTAAAATCGGTTCATTAGTTTAGGAGTTTATTGTGGATAAACATCGTGACACGAAATTTATACATATACAAAAAGATATATATATATTTATTTATTTATTCCATTTTCGACCAAAATTAACTATACTTATACAGTACAGTTTTATCTCACTGCCTCTCCAAAGAAACAAAAAATCCTAAAAAATCTCCTAAAAAATCCAATCGCCGCGTGGCGACAAAACAAAATAAAGTATTGACTTAAAACGGGAAATTTAATTAAATAAAATTACATCTAATCATATCATCTGGGGAAAATTTTAATTTGTAAACGGCCCCTTCATAAAAAATCAGCGAAAATGAGGATCTTACACGAAAATCTGCAAAACTTGAAATGAACCTGTCACAAAAATGGAAGAACTTAAAAAAGACTTTTCATAAAAATTGTTCAATTAATAGAAGAAAAAAAAAATCTAACGTAAATTGTGTTTATTTTATTAATCAGCTAAAAAAAAGTATTGCGAAAAAGTGGTGTGTAAGCTAAAAAGACCTACCGGCCACTAGCGTGTAACTTAAAATTTCAATTTTCAGGTCTACAGCCTTCCCTTAAAAATTTATAAAATAAGCATTGGGCGAATAGAAAAAAAAGAATATTTTATACTTATAATTTGTAATTATAGTTTTCAACGAAATTCAATACCACATTCAGATAAAGTTGACAAAACATTGTAGAAGTAATATCTCGTTTAAAATACAAATGCATTAAATATTTAAACACAGGAATAATAAACTACGTCTTGAACGCCAAAAGAAATAATAAACTAGCACACAGCTGTTTCGGTAGCATTTCGTGTATCATCAGATGAACTGATGTCGTAACATTAAATGCTACCGAAACAGCTGTCTGCTAGCTTATTATTTCCTTTGACGTTCAAGACATTTATTATTTCTGTGTTTATTTATCTAACTCCAAGTCTCCTGATGTCTGTATATTAAATATTTCGTGAAATATGAGCATTTGCACAATAAGTGCTTTAAGTAAACAAGTGTTTAAAAAAAAAAAAAAAGAGCTTTTTTTTTTTTTTTTTTTTTTTTTTTTGCATAAAAGTTAAATATACCAAGTGATCCAAAAGTCACAGAAAAAATGAGAAATTTATAATTTAAAAAGTACTGACTAAGTGATTTTCACTGAAATGTACAGAAAAGCATGGAATTTTTTTATGTGCATAACAAAAAATATTAGTTTCATTTTTCACTAACATATCGCGCTGTATTTGCAGTATCTTCTCACATTTTAAACAAATTTGTGTGATCAAATGACACCATATTTCGAATACTGAAGCTTTTTTTAGGAGAATTTCCAATGCGCATAAAGGCTGACGGTCATTCTAATGAATGATGGGCTTCACACTGAGCATTTATAGTTCTAATTACACTACTGAATGTACTGTGTCACTGTCAAATAAAGTAATTTTATAATTTAAGCGCCACCTGGTGAAGAAAATTTAATTTGCCAATAAATTTTTTGTTACCTAAAAAATATCCCATGTCTTTCTGTGCATTCCTGCAAAAACCACATAGTTTTATGTTCAATACTTCTTGAATTTATCTTTTATTTTTATTTGTTTTATTTATTTATTTATTAATTTTGTGACTTTTGAATCACCTGGTACAATAAAACCTCTCTAAGTTGGACACCTACGGTTCCAAGAAAAAGTGTCCAACTTAGAGAGGTGTCCAACTTATAGGGGTTAGACATAATGTTAATGGATACATTCCATTCCGATAAAAAGCGTCCAACTTAGAGGGGTGTCCAACTTGAGAGGTTTCACATGGTAACTCATCAAAAACCTTCATCAACCCATTAAATGCTACTTTCATTTCAGGTCAATTCATAGTTACGTTATTAAGTGAGGATTTAATGCTTTAAGTACACATATTTATTTCTAAATGTAGAAAAATACATCATACATCAAAAGATAAAATAATATATTTTAGTTAAAGGAATATTATTAAAAAAAAAAAATTGAAATAGTTATTAAAAATTATAATTCGCTTAGAAATCATAATTTCTCCTTTTACTTTTGTTTCCTTGCAGAGTACTTTATTACTCGAGAATCAGAAAATGGCAAAACTTTAGAGAGTGGTTTTTCAACCTCAGTGCAATCGCAAGTTAAATGCTGTCAGATTTTGCATAAAAATTAAGCCTGGACAAATTTCTGTGAGTCCTGAGAGAATTATAAACCAACCAGGATCAAGGATTTCATCAACAAAAAGTGAAAACACAAACAACTGCACCTCTTTCTGCACAGATTTCACCTGCTAAAGACATCCCCAGGTTCCTCTGTTGAGTTTAATTTAATGTTAGATATATTTAAATATTAATATTCTATTTTATTGATTTGTGTTTTATAGTATTTTTCTTTTCAATACATGATTTTAGTTTCTTATTTTCTTTATTAGTATATAAACGACAAGCATTTATGAAATCAACTACCAAAATAATGAGAAACAGGTTACTATATAGGAATGGCCAAATGCAAAATTAGCAATAGAATTAAAGAACACCAAAATGACATAAAGTATGAAAAAAATATACTACTAATGTAACTAAATCTAATAAAAATTGCAAAATAAACATCAACTTCACAAATATAAAAACTTCTTAACTATAATGGCCATAAGTACGCAATAACCTGAGAAACCATAGAAATCCTAGCCAGCGAGTGTAGCTGCAGTGATATAGAACTCAGTCAGATTCTAGATCAAAAGTGGCACTACATCAGGATTCACATTAGAGGGTAGGATTGTGAGAATCCCACTATATTTTAAAAAAATCTCACTTAAAAATATATCACAAGGGATTTTTACCCAATTTTTCACATTACTCATAGAGTATTTCATCCCTTTTTTCATAACATTGGCTACCATATTACAGTTGAGGATCTATAATCCATATACCCATAATTCGCAATTATCTATAATCCACACTCCGCAAATGTAAACAAAAGATTTTGCAGTAACAAAAATCTGATATTTTGGATGTATATAAGAAAATATGGTGTTAATTCACATACTAAAATGAAAAAAAAATGAGTGTAAAATTTAATTTAGATATACATAATTAATTTTAAAAAGAAAAAATATATATGTACTTTTATTGTATTATACTTTTTTAGCTAATCTGACCATCGTCTGAATAATATTCAATTACTGACCAGATAAAACACATGCAAGTGCAGTTTTTTAACTCCTGCCAGAAGCAGCACTGCTCACTAGTTGAAAAAAATGACATCATATGCGTTGGTGGGATTGTGTATTTTCACAGATGTTTAAGGACCATTAGTGTAAATGTTCTTTTTTAGGGTGGTATTTCAAAAATAAACAAAACTATTTAAGGAAAAAATTATACCAGCATTTGTTTTTGAAGATAAGATCTACATCGCAGTCATTAAAAACTGCATCAAACTAATCACATTGCAAGTATCTGGCTGCATACTGTTAATCACAGTTTAGAAGTAGTAGTAGTTTTTTTTTTTTTTTTTTTTATGAACTACTCATTTAAGGGTTTAAATTATACATTGCTTCTACTTCATTAAATAAATTTTATTGTTTTATATATTTATTAGTATTACCTTCATTACATTATATAAAAACAAACAATTCGAATTCTAGCTTCATTAAATACAGTTTATTGTTTTATGTACCTTATACTAATCCATATAGCAAGGAAATGATATCATTGATCTATAATTTGCAAAAATCTATAACCCACACAAGTTCTAGAACCAAGGTATGTGGATTAAAGATCTTCAACTGTAATTGCTTTGAAGCAGGCGTAAAAGGTAGAAATTAAGAAAATTAAGTCACAGGTCCATGGACCAGTGACTAAGATTTCACTAGTCCATAGCATACTTTTACTAGTCTGTTCACCTATTTTATTATATTTTTAAAAATTTGTCAAACAAAACAAATTTATATTTCAAATATGATAGTTAAATTTGGAAAATAATTTAAAAATAAATACAAATAAGGCTTACATGTCAAAATTTTATACTTTTAGTATAATACTAAAAGAGGTATTTCTAATTTCAATTATAATCAAATGCTTTTTTCTTTTTTTTTTTTTTTAAGTGGGTTAAATATTACCATAAAATGTTTTATATTAAGTATTAAAAGGAAAAAAGTTATTAAAATGAAATTAAAGGGATAATTGATTACAAAGAATACGTGATAATCACGATTATATTGTAATGCACTTACTATTGTTAAAACATACTATTATATGACAGATTCACTGACTTTTTTTCTTTATGTTCAACCATGTTATTGATAATTTGGGATAAAAAAAATCAATGCCTGGACAGTCTGGAGTATCTATATACTCTCATTAATTAATTCAAAGACTCGGTACACAAAGTGCTATGCTAGTCAGAAAAGTAAAAAATAAAATAAATTAGAAAGATTTACTGGTCCGGTGGATCAGTATAATTTTACTCGTCCGTTGAATATTTTTGGAGTCCAGGACCAACAGACCACTGTTAATTCCAAGACCTGCTTTGAAGCATGTGATCCTCTCTTTTTAACTTCTCTAGAATTCCTTGATTTTTTTTTTATTTATTTATTTTTTTTTAAGGGCAGAAAAAATTGAAAAAAAATCATTTTAAAATATTTTTTAATTCTAAAGATTTGTTAAAAGAACGTATGTTCTTAAACAAAAAAATTCATATGTATGATTTTTTTTTTTTTATTAAAAAAAGGTAAAATGTGTGGAAGTTGAAGATTGGAATTATATGCGAAATAATTTTGGTTATTCCAGTTACTGCATTTTTGTCGAGCACTCTTTGAGCACTCAAAATCAAACTTAAAATAAACTTCGAAACTGATTAAGTAATGAGAACTTAAGCAATTCCTTCTGCATTTATGATGAAAATTTGGATTCTGAATATTGAAGCAGCATCAGTCATTAACCACAAAAAAGAAAAGAAAAAAAAAAGTTATTATGCTTCATTTTTAACATTTACTTGATTTTTTACAATTGTTTGATTTGCATATTTATATTTGTAATTTTTGAAAAAGAAATCAGTAAAATGTGAACAATGTAATTTCTCACTTAAATTTGAGACACACCACTTAAACTTTTTGTTAGAGTGGGAAAATCCCACTCCATATATATATATATATATATATATATATATTTTTTTTTTTTTTTTTTTTTTTTTTTTGAGTGAATTCTGTACATGCTTCAAAAAAAATAACAAGCTGAGTACATACCTGAAGATAACTGGGTGTCTGGACGAAAAGGCTTACGATATTTTAATCAATTTATTATGTAAACAATGTTTTTTTTAATTAAATATAGCTTGTAAACCTTGTTAAACTTTTGAGCAGAGCAGGAGTATACTTATTTAAACTTTCTTCATCTAAAACTGAATTTTCAATAAAGAAATATGTTACGTCTTAGTTAGGCTTTTCATATGCAAGTGATTAATAAATTGTAAATGAAAAGTATGGTAAAAATATAGATTTGTGGTTTGATAAATGTAAGGGACTGATACTTTAGATATTGGATCCAATAAAAATTAAATTTTAAAAGCAAATTTTGGATTTTCAATATAAAAAAAAAATCTAAATATCATGAGGCTATATATTTATATTCCTTCAGAAAAAATCGAATTTTTAATAGAAAGATGATTATAAGCTACTTTTCTGCAATTAAATTAATAGTATCAAATTATTATTATTTTTTTTTAATTCCAGGTCTGATTCAAGTATTTTGGTTTTGTGCTAAATAGTGTTAGGTTTGAATCAGTTGCAGATTTATTAAAACTAGTATCGCCCAGTGGTCGAAACTTGAGCACTTTTTTGCAAAGCAAGGCAAAGCAAATTTATTGTCTTCCCCTAAATGGAATTAAATTGTTACAGAGCTGTGGCAATTGTTTGTCGATATGTACTCAAACTGAATCAGCAGAGTTTTACTTAATATATTTCTCTAAGTTTGGTACACTGTATGTGCTGAGCCTTTCCTGAAATGAGAGGAAATCGCAACGTGGAAGAGCCCCCTGTATGGTGATATAGCCCAAAACCTAATCAGCACAAGATCAAACCAAGGTTCAACCAAATATCAAGTTTGGTTAAATTAAGTCCATTGGTTTATAAAGTACAACGTTCAAACTCAAAATGACAGGTATTTTCTAAAAATGGTCGGATTGGATTCAGGAAAACTCAAAACGTTTAACCTGATCGAAAAACCAAAAATCTAAACATTTTCTGAATCTTACACTTTTTTATTATATATGCAGAGGATAGAATAATAAATCCACTTTTTTTTAATAAGTAGTCAATTTCAGTTAATTGAAATGCAAGAAAATCTCAAAATGTGTAAATTCATTGAAAACCGGAAAACAAAAGTGCTTTTATATCTTCTACTTTCTTCTTGCAGATTCTTACTTCTAACCAAAATTAATGTCTTATAAATGTTCATAATTAGTTATATTTTATAATTAATACTAGTAAGTAGTGAATATTAATTAACATCTAGTTATTAATTGATTTTCTTATTATTCATTTTGAATCATTTTTAAAATGAAATTTTTTGAGCTCCTCTCATCATTTTAGTTCCCCATCATACTATAGGTATGGGTAATCGTGAAAATTTTCGACCTCATTTTTTTACTTTTTTACACGTTTTCAGGTGTGGGGAATCCAAAACTGACAAAATTTGTATAGTGTCCGTCTGTAGGGTGTCTGTTAGTTTGTTAGTCCGTTAGTAAGTTTGTTAGTCTGTGCATACATTATCTCAAGAACAAATACATTGAAACCCTGATCTATCGTTCCCACACTGAATGGTCCCTGCACAAATTGTGTTTAAATAATGCTAATGAAATCTGCATATATCGTTCTTGAAAAAGTTATTTTCCCGCATTCATCGTTGTAAAATCTTTCTCTTGACCTTGTAAAAATTTCTCCTGAAGGTTAAGCGGTTCCATATGGCATACAAATTGGAATATCTTCTTTCATCGTAAAATAACTCTTTTCCCCATTTCTTAGAGGACGAAAATTGTGAGGCTATGTCTCCAGACCCATCCATTCATTTTCTAATTTCAGCGTGGCAGGAATTAACTTCTTCAGTAATCCATAAAATTGTTTTGTGGAATGTGGTTAAATGCGAAAAAATGATAAAGATTACGAAACTGAAGGGCAAGAAAATGATGATGATGATAATGCAGATGAAGATTGAAGATGGTTGCATGTAGCAGAGGATGTGTCCAGTACAAAATTTAGTGATAATATTTGCATTAATCAAGACATTGTTACATGCAGTATCCTAAAGCATAAAAGAAATGTGTGATTTCAAAAAATGAAAATAATGGCGAAGAAACAGAGAATAATTCCCCCCCCCCCCCCGACCTCCAACCAGAAATTAAAATTTCAAATGAAATTTTACAAAGTTTTTATGGCTATTTTATTTTCAACTGCATTCAAAAGAAGTAAATATTGAATTTAATTCAAATTTTTGATAAATTTACAGATTTTGAAATGTATTATGATTATATTTAACGGATGTGTGTGTGTGTGTCTGTATAGGACACAAATACTGTAGCTAATTTATGAACTGCATGTTCGGAATTCCATGAAACCTAGTGTGCAGTTGAATTCTGACATAAACTGGTGATGTCTAGTTTTTGATATATATCGCTCGACTTCAGCACTTTTATGCCACGTTTTCTTATAGCTATATCTCAGCATCTCCAGGACGGAATTTAACAAACTTTATACATTATATGCTTGTTATGAAAAACAGAGTTTACAAAACAAAACAGAATCACAACATGTGTTTCGTGTCGAAAAACGTAGCAAAGAGAAAGGCAGGTTCTAGTCTATGAATATTCTCGGGACCAATCCAAGAAGACTATTATTAGAACCACTAACTTCATGGTAATAGGATTATATACACCACAAAATAAGAATATCGTTTGTTCAGAAATAATATTCTACAGCTTTTTACAGAGGCAAATGCATACATAGGCAAATGTATAGATTAGAGTTCAACAGAATTTGCTTCTGTGCAGATAGCCTACTTTTGCACTCTTTGACAAACAATGCATAATATTTAGAAAAATTAACTCCGATAAAACTGAGAAAGGGCTTGCTGATTTTGGCAATCCTGAACTATTTTCTGTCAAATTTGAACGCTAATCTCGTGATGTCACTAAATTCATCACCAATGTAGATGACAACTTGTCGCAGAGTGAATGCTTTGGCGACAAAGTTGGCAACCTGGCATTAATTTTGGTGGGAAATAGTGGCTTAATATTGCCGAAATTTGGAAGCTGGCATGATCTACTGTTTTCTTGCACAGAACTAACTTCATCAAAAGTTCTACAAATCACTAATGAGAATATAAAACGGAAAGAGCCATTACTATAATTATTGTTGACAAGAGCCTGTATATTTCTTTACGTATTACATTATACACGGTATTACAGTTAAAAGGGAAATAAATGGCAGATTTCTTCATTTCCACGGAAATGGGCATCAGCGGCAAATTTTGCGACTTGACGAAAGATTTGGCAATTTGGCAACCAATTTTGGCGAAAAGTTGTAATTTAGGGTAGCCTACGTTTAGAAGATCTTACTTCAATAGAAACCGACTTGTAAAATTTTCCAAGTTAATTCATTCGTTTCTAGAGTAGAACTATCTCGAAAATTCTATAAATCACTAGCAAGACTGGATGAGTTCAGTTTCTGTTTGGACTGCAAGCTGAGCGTACACCTCTAAGAACTTTAAGCGTTTGGTCATTGTTCTGAATTAGTAAAATTCCTGTTCTGTGTCTGTGGTGTAGGCTGTTCATGAGTACGAAATCTGGTTTATTCGATTGCTTCAAGAATAATCATTGATTATTGACTTTTATTCGGCTGTTTCCAGAATATTCATTAAATAAAATGCATTAATCTAGAACCTACAAGTCTTTACGAATTACTTTCTACGTGCAAGAATGTCAACAAATTTTGTAACTATCAATATTCACACTAATATTAATTTATGTTAAAATCTGTATGACGAAAAGTTATATATAATTGCAAAAAAATTTGTATTTTCGGTCATCATGGATATAATATTCGTGGATATTCCAAAAGGGAAAGGCGCACAGAAACACAAAAATGAGAGATGCACAACAACTGCTGTACCAAACTAAGATGTGAAATTGCAATAACTTGTTTTTGAGTTATACGAGATACACAAACACACATACGTACACACAGACGTCACAAAAAATTGCATAAATTCATAGATATCACAAAAGCGGGAGTTCATGTCAAGACTAAAATTGGTAAATAACAATTCCAAATATAAATTTACAACTCTCTATGACTATTCGTTTATGAGCTATGCGATACACAAAATCCATTTCGAAAATTGGTTTCATAACAGTGGCGGCTCGTGGCAGGAGCTGCAGAGCTGCAGCCCCCCCAGAAATATTCGAAAAAATTATTTTATCAACTTTCAAAATATTTTGAAAATAAATATTATTATATTGTATAGTATTATGCATATAGAAAAGCAGATTACTTCGTTATCATGAAAAATTATTAAAAAGCTGAGAAAAGTTAACCATTTTTAAACGTAATAGCACCTCGAAAATTCGTAAAGGGACTGCTCATTCATGCAGCTCCGGAAAAGAGGGATTTCTTTAGGGAAAGAACAGTTACAACCGCCCCTACTCGTTTTCCCTACCAGTTTCGACCATTTGGTTGGAGCTGCAACCTGTGCAGCTCCGATCTAATTAGGGATTTCGGTAATGCTGGAAAAGAACAATTTCCCTTTGTAATCTACGTTTTTTCTTCACAGTTTTTAATGCGGTAATCGCTGTGGCCTGTGTTTGATGATTATTTATGTATAAGAGGTAAAAAAATTTAGCATGAAGGTTATTCACGATTATATGAGAAAATAGAAGTCATTTTTATTTAATTTTCAAGCAGATTTTTATTTTATATTACATGGAAATTTCGCACGGTTTTTCGGTTTCTTGCTTTGCCAATAGCAGAAACGTTGAATAGACATAATCTCAATTTTTACCATGTTTTTATTAACTTCGATTCTTGTGTGTTTGTTTGTGGATTTGTTTGTGTGTTTGTCAGGGACAAATCTTGCAATAGATTTTTAACTAACTTCCCGACTAGCTAGATACTTGAAATTTTCAGGACAGCTCACAACACGGTGACAATACATATTTCTAATAATTTTAGTCAACTATTTCAAGTCCCGCTGCCTTTGGCAGCGCTTATATGATTCGACAGAAAATTTATTTAACTAACTTCCCGGATAGCTAGACATTTGAAACTTTCAGAATAGTTCAGAACAGGGTGAAAATGCATTTTCTTAAAACCTTTAGCCAACTGTTTCGGGTTCCCGCTGCCTTCGGCAGCGTTATCAGTACAAAGCTTGCAATCGATTTTTCACTAACTTTCCGACTAGCTAGACATTTGAAATTTTCAGGACAGCTCACAACACGGTGACAATACATTTTTCTAATAATTTTAGTCAGCTATTTCAAGTCCCGCTGCCTTCGGCAGCGCTTATATGATTCGACATAAAATTTATTTAACCAACTTCCCGACTAGCTAGACATTTGAAACTTTCAGAATAGTTCAGAACACGGTGAAAATGCATTTTCTTAAAACCTTTAGCCAACTGTTTCGGGTTCCTGCTGGCTTCGGCAGCGTTATCAGTACAAAGCTTGCAATCGATTTTTCACTAACTTTCCGACTAGCTAGACATTTGAAACTTTTAGGACAGCTCACAACACGGTGACAATACATTTTTCTAATAATTTTAGTCAACTATTTCAGGTCCCGCTGCCTTCGGCAGCGCTTATATAATTCGGCAGAAAATTTATTTAACTAACATCCCGACTAGCTAGACATTTAAAAGTTTCAGAATAGTTCAGAACACGGTGAAAATGCATTTTCTTAAAACCTTTAGCCAACTGTTTCGGGTTCCCGCTGCCCTCGGCAGCGTTATCAGTACAAAGCTTGCAATCGATTTTTCACTAACTTTCCGACTAGCTAGACATTTGAAATTTTCAGGACAGCTCACAACACGGTGACAATACATTTTTCTAATAATTTTAGTCAAATTTTTCAAGTCCCGCTGCCTACGGCAGCGCTTATATGATTCGACAGAAAATTTATTTAACCAACTTCCCGACTAGCTAGACATTTGAAACTTTCAGAATAGTTCAGAACACGGTGAAAATGCATTTTTTTAAATACCTTTAGCCAACTGTTTCGGGTTCCTGCTGCCTTCAGCAGCATTACCAGTACAAAGCTTGCAATCGATTTTTCACTAACTTCCCGACTAGCTAGATATTTGAAACTTTCAGGATAGCTCAGAACACGGTGGCAATATATTTTTTTAATACTTTTAGTCAACTGTTTCAGGTCCCTACTGCCTTCGGCATCGTTCATATGATTCAACAGAAAATTCATTTAACTAACTTCCCGAGTAGCTAGACATTTGAAACTTTCGGAACAGTTCAGAATACGGTGAAAGTGCTTTTTAAAAATATTTTTATCCAATTACTTCGGGACCCTGCTGCCTTCGGCAGCGTTTCCAGTACAAAGCTTGCAATCAACTTTTAACTAACTTTCCGGCTAGATAGCCATTTGAAACTTTTATAATAGCTCAAAAAAAGACGATAGCAAGGAATTTTTTTAATACTTTTATCCAATTGCTGGGGTTCCGGCTGCCTTCAGTAGCGTTTATATGATTCAACAGAAAATTAAAAAACATGGTTTATAAAAAATTTTTTATCTTATAATTATTATATAAATTTTGCCGTAAACATAATATTTTAAATTTATCAAGTGTTTAATCGCTTTGTTGATAAGGTTATTATTATAATAATTATTATTTATTTATTTATTTTCACTTGTATTTTAGTCACTAATGTTTTTCTATTTTTATGAGAAATATTAGCAGTCGAACCTTTCTTAAAAACACGAGATTACTAAATTTTTAATTTTAGACATTTTCATACAACGAAGTTGGAAAGCATTTATAACTTCGTTTCATCTCTCTTTCTATTTGAGTGAGAACTTTCAGAAATATGCTCATTAATTAAGCATTTTAATATCCGTTCTTTAGATTAGCCGCACTATTTTTTCTATATACTTCTTTTACGAGGACACACAAAACATCCAGAATGCACTGCTGGCTTGGATAATATTTCAAACCAAATTAAACCGATATATACTATTCAAGCCTTTTTAAATATATCTAAAGAAAATAGTGTTTTAACATTTGTAGAATTTCTTTTTCTTTTTTTTAAATGCACGGCAATACAGAAGATGTGCAGCAAATTTTGGAAATTCATTTTTAATTACACTAAGGTTTCATATTTAAATGAAATTTTAGTTTACTGTACCATGTGTGTAAAGTTCGCATTAAAAAAAATAATAACAATAAAATGTTCGTAATGTTAGACAAGCATTTCATAATCTGTCTGATGTGCAAGATTTTACGTCAATGTTAACTCTTTTAATTAATATTTCAAAGGATGTTCTAAATAAATTAACGCATCATTATAATTGCACTTTTAAGATACGAGCATTACATTACTATAATGTTTTGAGGTATCCTGAGCTCATTTTTGCTATTTTTACAGTGTTATATGTATGGTGTGAGTAAGTGTATATATGTGAGTGAATACATAACATTTAAATGCTTGGTCCGATTGAACTGAAAGCTGGTAGGTATGTGAAAGGTCACCATCAAACGAGCTGTATAGAATTTGATGGATGTGAGACTTATAGTTCTGTTACAAGGACACAAAGAAAAATTCCTTATCAATTTGATTAATGGACTTAAACTTATGAAGTGCGATTGCGCCTAAATGTTTTATCCAATTGAACTAAAAATTGGTAGGTAGGTTATAGGTAATCGTCACGCAATTTGTATAGTTTTGATGATTACAGGACTTATATATTTTTGTACAGAAACACAAAAATAAATTCTTTATCGTTATGGACTATAGATTCGAATTATTTGCAGTTATTATCGAAGAACTGTACAGATCTACATAAGTATGTAATCAAACTATTTATTATTGTTTTTATATAAATCATTGTGTGTATCTTTTTAATGAGCAGAATTTGATTTACAATCATGTATGTATACTTCGTACCATCTTGGAGAAAATAATAGCATGAAGATGAAAAATATTTTGTTGGGGGAAAATTGATTATCATTAATAAATAAAGTTAACAAAATAAAATCTCCAGATTTTTTTTTTTTTTTTTTTGTAATGAATGTCCAATAATGTAAAATTTTAAATCTATGCTGTATCCTGTATTGCTCTGCTTCTTGCTCAGTCTGCGCATATAAAACCCGAAGCCCCCGATTAAAACAGATTATTTAGAAAATTATTTTCGCTTTTTTCTCAAATCTTACATAGACATGCAGCTATGCAGCCCCCCTGTAAAGGAATCTCACGAGCCGCTACTGTTTCATAATACTTCCTTATGCTTTGAATAAAGAAGTAAAAAGTATATTAAAAGTACAGACATTTTATTTCATTATAATATTTATAATTATACATGTTAGAAGGTAGTGGTGGCTTTAGTTGTCATAGTACTTTGATAGGGACTTGCTGAGCCTTGTGAATGATAGCTCCTAATTCAATTAACTAGTTATTTTGTATTATTTTTGCCCTTTTATTTTTAGTGCACTGGATTGTTTTATAACATTATGGCCTTATTTTGACATACTTATTTTAATAGCGACGGCGCCCTGAGAAAAAATTTTTTTTTTTTTGCTTCCTTATGAATCATAATTTCTAAAGAGCCTTCTGAAGTTTAATCAAATATACTATGTATTTTCCAACCATTTACTTTTTAAAAACCTTGGTTCAAAGTCAGAGACCACTTGTAAATTACTCTTCTTTGATTGTGAGAATATTTTACCACACTCACTAACCTTAAAAGAATATTGTTAGTCTTGGAGATCACTCTATCCATCATGCTTTTCCTTGTAAATGAATTCTGTTATCTATTAATCTTCTTTCTACTTTTTTTTTCTTTGTTCAAATTGCCCTGAGTAAAAGAATTTGACTTTTTTATTCTTTTTCTTTCTTTTTTTCTTTTTTTTTTTTTTTTTTTTTTTTATTTGTAAATAGGGCAACAAACCAGCCTTTTTCAGCGCCCTTCTCCATCTGGCGCCCGGGGCAAATGCCCCGCTCACCCCCCTCTAGTTTCGGCCCTGTTAAAGGGTTAAAATTCTACAGTCGGCCCTGCTTAAACGAATACCTACTGTTCCAACTATATTAATTCGATTAAGCAGGGTATTCGATTATGCGGGGAAGACTAGAAATGCAATTACATGTATAACCATAATGATTTTATGTTTATATGAAATATAATTGATCGATTCCTCTTTCTTATTTAAATGTTTAACTGAATTTTTACTACTGTAATTTCGCGTATATAACCCACGGCGGAAGGTAGCCCGCAGCATAAAAAATTCATTTAAAAATAATTATAATCGAAAGATACCCCGCACTAGAAGATACCCTGCATTTCTAAAATCACATGGTCGGCAAACGCTATTTATAATTTCAATACTAATTGCTATTATTTTAATAATAAGTAGGAAAAGATACAACTAATAAGCAAATGTACAACTAAGTATAAATAATAAACAAATATACAACTAAATATAAATAATAAACAAATAAATTTACTTACCTATAATGAAAAAGCAAATAGTCATAACATAGTATTAATCTTTCTCTGTATATAAATTACTATGAACTGGAGTAAATTCTAATGATTAACATCTTTATTCAATTTATAAGAAAATTATAGATTAATAATAAATTTATTTGCAAAATTCCTTCAAATTCATCGAAATTGGATTCTTTCGTATCAGAATTAAAATGTTGCAATATTGTTTGGGACAGTTCGTCTTCATCATCCGTATTATCCTTCTCATAAAGTTCCTTTTTACTGTCCTAAATTTCATCGTTATTATACGTTAATAATCGAGACTTCCGAAACAAAAATGAGACTGGTGTTGATTTTTAATTTCGCGATAGATACCCCGCAGCGGATGATAGCCCGCAGGACATACAAAGTCAGGTTTTTTTATAGATTACCTGCGGGTTATATACACGAAATTACGGTAAGTTAAAATATTAGTATTACAATAAATTTATAAATGCAATTGATGCTGGAATAAATGCAAAATAAAAAGTATACTTACAGTTTTATTTTTAACAAAAAAAAAAGTGTTATGATTGATTACTTTGGCATAAATTTAACTAAACATTTTTAAATTTCTTTTTCTAAAGCCCGTAAATAGATTATAATAGCTTCTATGAGATTCAAAATGACGATGAATAGTATTAAAGGATTTTGCGACTTTATCTATTATTGGAGGCGGATCTGCTTGTTCTTCTTTATCACTTTCATTTAAAAATTTTATAGAAAAATTAAACTCTTCATCTCTTTCTGTTTCTCCACCTTTATCCACATCTTGAGTTCATACAGCTCTATTTCAATCATCTGTAAACATTCAAAATTTGTGATTTCTAATTCATGGAGATCATTTCTATTTCAATGTCTAAATTCATCATCAGTTGCTGATTTTATAAATTTGTTTTATCATCAAGCTTTATCATCTCGGCCGGAATACCATCTCATGTTCAAAGGGCATTCTTTAGTTATGTAAGGTTTTAAAAAGAAAAACGATTTTTTTTTTTTTTTTTTTGAGAATGAGAGGAAAAATTTGCCTAGAATTAGAGGAATTTTATTTAAGAAACTCTGAGTATTTATGCGATTAAGCGGGGAAGCATTTCAAAAAATATTTCTTTAAACGAGGAAATTTAACATAACTTCTAGGGGGAAAAATTGGTTCTATAACTTTATATTCTTATAAGCGGGATATTCGATTATCCGTTACCCAATTAAGTGGGGACGACTGTACTAACAATATTTATTCAAAAATGTAATATATTTGAATTCTTTTAAGGAGTCCTATGCATAAACTATTCGTTTGATTTCAATAAAACACTTCATGTAATATTCCCATATATTTGATATTCCCGATCCAGAATATCAAATTTCGACTTCTGGTAATACCTGTTTTTGAGTTATGCTAATAATAAGTTTACACACAGACAGACACACAGACTAATTGCAAAACATTTGATTTTCATATTAAATGGACTTTAAAATTCATCAATATAGCAAAAACTCATATTAAAAAATTTCAACCGAAAACAATACTTTTCCCTTCTGGTATGATTTAATCATGCATATTTGTGCATAAAATAACCATTTAATATTTATTAAAAAGTAATATGTGATAGTGATCCATAATATTTACACAGTTCGTGTTTTGCAAATAGACAATCCAAACTCTTATTATATGATACGGCATATAAAACTAATGAGCTAGACTCATCTTTTTACTGCAAAGTTTTAAAATAATTTTTTGTGCATAGTTCAAAACATTTTAAACAGGGAATTTAACTTTACTAAATGTAGTTAAAAGTCAAATATCTCAGTGGACAGAACCTTTCTTAGAATATAATGAAATTTTAAGATTATTTTGAAGAAGAGAAGTAAATCATGAAAATGAGTTAGAAAATAATTAAACTGTTGAATTACCAAAATAACTTTAAGGGGTTACATGGATTTTAAAATTTCAAAAAATCCTTCCGCCCCCCTCCCTCATAATTTAATAGTCTATTATTTTTAATCTGATTTTATATCTAAAATTTTTATATTTTTATCTCTTAACAACATGTAGACTATTTTTCCAAAGTTTCAAGTCAATCATTATGAAAGTCTAGCAGAGAGAACCCTTGAAAATTTTTCCCATAGGCTTATTTTATTCCTACATAAAACTTTAATTGCTTTTTTCTATTTTTGAAGAAGTCAGTGGACAATTTTCGAAAGCTAATGCACCGATTATTATTATTATTATTTTTTTTTTTTTTTACACTGCAAAATAGAATTGATTAGTGATTGAACAAAGATTTTTCTTTTTTTCGATTACGATTAATTTTAGAAGGCTATATACAGGATAAATAAAATTGTACTGTTTTACAAAAAACTCTGCTAAAAAATCAAATTTTGTTATTATTATTTTAAATCCTTCGTTCAAGCATGAGTTGTACTTAGCTACTAACAGGACATTTTTTTTTTCATATAAAACTATCAGAGTTATACTGACCATCATGAGGACAATTTTTCAGAAGGGTCTCTCCAGAAACCAGTCTCTCCTACCAGCTAAATTTTCCAATAAAAATTTTATAGAATATTGTTTAAATGTTGCGATTTTATATACTTAAAACTTTGAATAAAATTATTTATTTTAAAGAAGATAGAGATAACATGCATTTTTTAATCTCAAAATCCATATAACCCCTTAATGAAAAACATTTTTAACTGACTAACCTGAACTTTTTCTATGACAGACACAATAGCATTTTCATCAGTCACATCCACAACCTGCATCTGAAGATTCATGTCTTGGGTCTCTAGCCAATCTTGAAGTTCACATAATTGATCAGACCAAATTTTACCTGGTCCACTAGTTGGAAGATTGCCACCAAATGTTGTTCTAGATCGGCGTGCTATAGAGGAAAAGACATTCTTTTCAATACAACAGTATTTAAAAAATTAAATAACTGTATTTAGATGATAATAATAACTATATAATTAATTTTATGATAACAATTAAATGCATTTTTTGTATAAACAATTATGCTGTAAAATTTATTTATAGAATAAAATTCAAATCTAATACTGTTTTAAATTTAAAGCTAAAAGTAATATAGAAATAATACCTATGGTACAATTCAAAATTATTACATTTTTGTGAGTATTTGATGTTTTATTAAATAAGAAACCGATTTTGAAATAATAAAAAATAAATAAATAAATAAAACCTTTGTTTTTAAATTTATAATTAGTATAATAATTTTTTGACAGTCAAATTATGAAATTACAACAAGAAAGAAAATAAAGAACACACAGTTCATAATGAACTGTGTGTTAATAGAGTTAAATATGTTATCAAATTGTGCGTTTGTAATTGTTTGGATGAATATTGTGTTTGCACATGTAGTTTTTATGAATTTATTCAAGTGTTTAGCGAAAAAATTCGATGAAATTGTCACTACGGAGAAGTGTTAAATTGTGGATGTGTTTTTTTAGAATAGTAAAACATGGCATATGGATTTTAACCTTTTATAACGAATTGACTTTAATGGATTTTATATCAATGGACTTATGTTTGATTATATATCTTTGAACTTGTATATTTTAACAGAATTTTTTTTTAATTATATCTACAACTCTGATGAAGACTCAATGATAAAGAGTTGAAAGCTAAGATGAAATATATAACTAATTGGAATGTTTTAATGTATATACTGAGAATGTTTTTGTGAAATTTTTAGACTTTATAAAGACTTTTTACAGTTGTAATGTGAGACATTTGAATTGGTTATATTAAAATAATACATTGTTTTAGTATATGTACTACAATTCAAATTATAATTTTACAAACTACTTTAATTTACTAACCTTCAACAACTGCAGTGGTTGTGGGAATAGCAGAAAAGGTTTCTAAAGACATTGGAGATGGGCATCTTTCATATGGACGTAACTTTTTCAGTAATTGTGATAATGCTGCCCATTCAGAAACTAAGCAATTTGTAGTTCGTTTTACATTTGGTGGAAGAATCAAAGAACTTTTATGAGCTGCTATTTCTAGTTCGTTTTGTTGTCTGACTAGTTTAGAAACAACTTTAAAATGAGTTGTCAATGAATCTTTGTTCACCTATACACAAAATAAATAAATGTATTTAGACACTATTAACAACTAAAATAAATTATGCTCTTAAGTAATTCCTTCTTAATTTTTTAATAATAATTCTTTGCACTACTCAAAAATAAAAATTATACAATTGTTTATAGAATATTTGAATTTATATAGATTATGTTAAGAATAAATATTTTCAAGATTCGTAAAAATTTTAATTTAATGTATCTTAATTATATTAAGATTAAATATTTGAATAAGTTAAAATTTCTTTTAACTAGGTAATATATATATATATATTTTTATGTTATTGAATACCTTATTTTCATCAGAAACAGTCCGCCCTGCACTATACAAAGCTAAACGTTCTTCTAGCTGTTTTTTTGTAACAGCTAACCATTCATTTTCTTCTGCAGCATGTTTTTCAAATTCAGACAATCCTCGCACATAAGTCTCAAGATGCTGCCTTCGTTCTGGTAAAATACTGGCAACCTAAAGTAAAATAATGGATGATCATAATTTCAATATGAGTTGCTACGGATACTCATAAAACAAAAATTTTTTGCAAAGTTTTAAGATAAAATATATACCTTGCCATATCGCTGTTCCAAACTTTCAACACTTTCAGTATTCACTAACGTTCCAGCTAACATAATCGTTAAAAGACTACTTCTGTGACTTGATATATCCTGTTCATGTTCCTAAAATAAATAATAAATGCATAAATAACTAAAAAACTGAGTGGATGAATATGTTTAAGGACATTTTTGGAAGAAAAAAAAAAAAAAGATTTCTAGGAAGAACTTCTTCTATCTTTTATAAATATCAAACATTTATTGGTACTTCAAATTCTTCTAGTAACAAAGTTATCAACACAGGAAATTGTTATGTTACATGGTCTTTAGTTACTCCATTACCTCTTTATAGTTGATTTAGTCAAATTTACTAAATTGTCATATAACAGATTCATCCATTAAGTTCTTCAATCATTAAAGTGTGATTTAAATAATCTTAAATCAATCAGTAAAATTAACTAAATTTATAATTTTGAATTTAAATAAGCAGAGCAGAGGTTCTGGAAGAAAGCATTTTAAAAATCTCTGATATTTCTATAATAATTTTATGTAACTTGCAGTTTTTTCCTGATAAAAATTACCCCACTAATATTTTTTTAATGTTGGTATTTTTTACATAGTTTCACAGAATTCATTTTTTTTTCAATTTTTTAATTCTTTTTCTTTGAATGGCTGAGCAAAATACGACAGAAAAATGCAGCTAAAGATTGCTAAATTATAATCTGTAGTCATTACTCACTTTCAATTTTCCAAGCAATGTTTTAGCAGTGTTCAGATCTGTTGTTCGTGGAGTTGCGCACAAAAGCGATTCAGTTTCTTTCAACCAAGCAGTTAAATCCTGAATTTCATCATTAGCGACAGCAAGAGTACTTTGGTCTTCCTCTAATCTAAAAGAAAAATTTAAAAATATTTTAGTAAAAAAAAAATAAAAAAATAAATAAAGATTTAAGAGTATTTAAAAATCTTTTTCAACATAATAAATCATATGCTTTCAACTTCTAATTACATTTTTACTTTTTCTAATAGTATCAGTGGCGTAGCGTAGGGGGGGCAAAGGGGGTGCCTGCCCCGGGCGGCACTTCGCTGCGGGGCGGCAAATTTTGATATCAGTCGAGTTTTTATCGGCTCAAATTTTTAATTTATAAAATTTTTAATCTGTTTTCTTTTTTTTTCTCCAAAATTTGCCAAATTTGTCCGCTTGCTCTTGTGCTAACCAGAAAACAAAACAAGCGAATGAGTGTATGTTGGGGGGAAACATTGATGACTGTACAATAAATCTACTGAAGACATCTATCCTCTCTTTTTTCTTGGTATTATTTAGGGAGGAAAATAATCAATAAGCAGTTCTATCTTCATTACCCATCTACCCCATCCCATATACACGTGACGCAATCATAGAAAGCAATATATATTTTAATATATATCTATATCTATATTAATGTTTAATGCATCTTCGTCTTCCTGGCTGCGTATTTACAGAACATACATTGCTTCGGAACCACCATGGCGATCTTTTCTTTTGGCAAGGATAAAATCGCGCCATGGTGTCTCGCGAATGGCAACACAGTTGACCTCAAAGCATAGAAGATGGGCGTGTTCAATAAAAAGACGCTGATTTGTCAGGCAGATGCATTATTGTTAAAACAGATGATGGTTCTTCAGAAATTAAAAGAAAAAAAAAAATGTTCTTTATTTATACACATAGACAAATTGACTACTTATTATTTAAAAAATGTATTTATTACTATATCTTCTATAAAAATGGATTTATTACTGCATATATAATATAACAAGAGAGTATAAGATTCAGAAAAAATTTTTGATTTCCAGTTTTCGATGAATTTACACGTTTTGAGATTTCCTTGCATTTCAATTAACTGAAATTGACTACTTATTTTTTTTATAAAAGTGGATTTATTACTAGATTCTGCATATATAAGAAAAAAGTAGAAGATACGGAAAAAAATTGAATTTCCGGTTTTTGCTGAATTTACACGTTTTGAGATTTCCTTGTATTTCAATTAACTGAAATTAACTACTTATTTTAAAAAAAAAATGGATTTATTATTCTATCTTCTGCATATATACGAAGAAAGTATAAGATAAAAAAAAATATATTTCCGGTTTTCGATGAATTTACACGTTTTGAGATTTCCTTGCATTTGAATTAACTGAAATTGACTACTTATTTTTTATTTTTTTTTTTAAGGATTTATTATTATTCTATCTTCTGCCTATATAAGAAGAAAGTATAAGATAAAAAAAAAAAAAAATAGATTTTTGGTTTTCGATGAAGTTACACGTTTTCAGATTTCCTGAACTCAAATTGACCATTTTTTAGAAAATGTCTGTCTTTTTGAGTTCGAACACTGTACTTCATGAACCAATGGACTTAATTTAACCGAACTTGATATTTGGTTGGAATTGGTTCCAATTAGTTTATGGAGCTATATTATCCAACAGGGAGTGCTTCCCCGTTGCGTTTTCCTCTCATTTCAGAAAAGGCTCAGCATCTACAGTGTACCAAACTTATAGGTATATATTAAATAAATCTCTGCTGACTCAGTTTGAGTGCATATCGGCCAACAAGTGACACTGTTAAATTGCAATTTAATCCCCTTTTAGGGACGACAGTAAGCTTCTATCAAGTATAAATGTACGAAACTTGCTGTAAGAGATGGTTATTAGGTAAAACTATGCTGATTCATTTTGGATGCATATCGGACGATAGGTGGCGCTGCTATTCAGCAATATTTTCCGTTTACGGGAAAGTTATATATCAGCTTCTATCCTATATAAATGTACCAAACTGGAGTGTGAGTACATATTATCAAAAATTATTTTTATTGTTAATATTTTAATGCGGTTTCTCCTTGCTATATCTCAGCATCTGTTGATGAAAATTGCAGTGAATTTTATGAGAAAATATATTCATTATTTTTTTTTCATGTTAATTAGTAGGTGGCGCTGTCATCTAAAATAGTATAGAAGAAAGCATTGGATTTGTGAATTTTTTTTATTTCTGGTTTTCAATGAATTTGCACGTTTTAAGATATCCAAAACGTGACTTGCTCATTTTTAGAAAATAATTATTTGTCTGTGTGTATGATGCGTTAGGGAAATTTTACAGTATGTCGTGAATCAATAAGCTGAATTTAAACACGATTAACAATTGGTGAGACTTTGGTTTAAATTGGTGCTGATTAAATGTTGGAATATATTACCCAAAATGTGGTGTGCTATGTTGTGATTCATTCCATTTAAGTTAAGGCTATATCTCAACTTTTGTAGTGTATAAATGTACCAAACATGGTATTTGATATGGACATTATGTAAAACTATTCTATTTAATTTGGGTGCATATCAGCCGACAAATGCACTGCTGTGTTGCAATTTAATTATGTTTATGAGGAGGCAATTACTTTGCTTTGAAAAAAAGTGATCGAATTTCGACCAATGAGTGAAAATATATTTTAATAAAATTTTCTTTTCCAGTTTTTAAACATTTTAAATTTAAAAATAAAAATATTACAAATTCGTAAATTTCTGATTCCCTGGTAGTGGGCCAGTTGGTAAAGCTCGGTTCAGTTTAGAACACCGAAAGCGAAGCAGCACTGATTGTGGTTAGTGCTTCGGAGGGGGGTTGCCTCTGTACTGGTCTACGAAAGAGGCCGAGGGTGAGACGACGTCTGGTCCTTGTTAAACTAAGCTATAATGATAAAGAATTTTTTGTTGTGTGCCTGTAGAAATCTATATGTGCTAGATTCACCAAAATCTATACAGTTCGTGTGAAAGTGACCAATAACATTTGTATAAATTTTCAGTCAATTTGAATGATGTGTTTAGACATTATCGCACTTTAAATAATTTGAGCCCATAGACCATAATGATAAAGAATTTTTTGTTGTGTCCCTGTAAAAAAAACTTTTAAGTGCTAGATTCACCAAAACAATAGGGTTCATGCTACAATGATCTACAAACCTACAACATATGTACCAACTTTTAGCTCATTGGAACAAAGTATTTAGATGCTATCGTGTTCTCTCACACATATACACACACACATTCATACATCTCCATAAAAATAACAAAAATGAACTCAGAGGATCTCAAAACGTATTGCTACACCAAAATCTCAAATTCAATTTTTTGTCATGATTACAATACTTTCCTTACATAGTATGTTTGAAAAGTAAAAATCTTTATAGCATTGTTCCTTCTACCCAAAAATATTTGAGCTCACCCAATCTTTTTCAAAAGTTGGTGCTACTGATTGCTGAAGCATTTTTTTTTTTTCTCTCTTGAGGAAGGGTTTATACAAAAAAATTTAAATAATTAATTATCTTAAGATACTGTCTGAAGATCATTTCAAAAATATTAAAACAAATAGAAAGAATTTTTTTCAATTTATATGAATAAAATAGCCTCATGAAAAATTTCTGCTGGAGTGACAGAGAAATTTCATAGGAGAAAATGGCTAATATAGCTTAAGAACTTTTTCTAAAAATATGAAACATGATATTATTAAAAACAAACATTGTTACCTTAACTTAAAGATTTTTTTTTTTTTTTTTTTTTTTTTTTTTTACGCAAATTAATATTTTTAAAATTTCTATCATAATCTTGTTTACATACTTAGCTTTCCTCATAGCAAGTTCAGCAATCAATGATTTCCATCTTCTATTAATAGACTCCAGTTGCTCTTGTAGAAGAATGGCATCGGGTGGTGAACACTGGTCAGATATTTTATGTCCAATAATATTGAGACGTTCAGTCACAGTCATTTTATCACTTACTTGACTTTGTAGCATCTGGAAAGAATTATAATAAAAAATGCATGAATACAGAGCTGATAGCTTATATTATAATAATGAAATGAATTATGCAAAAATTTTCAATTTTTTACATTTAAAAATATTTCAGTTTTTAAATTTACATTTTTTTTATATGTTTAAAATAAAAATGTAAAATTAAGTATAATTTTATAAAATGACTTCAAAAAGCCATATAAAAAATAAACAGAGATTTTAATAAGCAGGGGTCGATCCAGGTTTTAATTTTTGGGTCCCTTTTTTGTGAAAAACGAAATATTTTTGTGAAATTTTTATTTATTTTTGTGAAATATAAAATATTTTTGTGAAAAAGTAAAATATTGTGTAAAATCTTCCGTTTTTACAATCACTTTATGTAATGTTTAATATCAAGTTAATAGAGTGTCATTGAGTCAAATTAAGGCATTAATTAAATATAATACTGAAAATATGAAAACATTTAATAAAAGGATCATTTTTATAAAACAAAATCTTGTGAAGGGACTCATTTTATAAATTTGAATTTTGTGAAGGGTCCCTTTTTATGGATTTGAATTTTGTGAAGGGTCCCTTTTTATGAATTTGAATTTTGTGAAGGGTCCCTTTTTACTATGTGGAATTTTGTGAAGGGGCCGCTAAAGGGACCCAAATTTTGTCTGGATCGACCCCTGATAAGGCTGTAACTTTAAAATATTTCTTCAAATCTTATCTAATTATTTTTCTTCAACCTATGAAATTTTATGTTAAATGTGCAGTATCTAGAAATGGAAGAAACTATAAAGATATACATATTTGAAAAAAGAATAAAAGTAAAACACAGTTATAACTTTGGAATTAATACATGTTTTCATAAGGAAAGCAAAGATTCAAGAAAAAGTTTTCACAAATATTTAATGGAAAAAAATCATTGTATTTTATATATAAACATAAGATTTCATTTTCCTCTATTTTTTAAATTAACAATCACAGTACATCAATAAATTTATGAAAAATTTAATGTCAAAAAATAACTTTATTTTTATCTATGATAGCTCCATTATTATTGACATCACTCTTAATAACATTAAATTTTTACTTTTAGTTACAAATAAAATATTAAGATAATTTTGTTAAATAATTTTTAAAAGACAATTCATGCACAAGAATACTCAGCAAGAAATTTAAATATACATGAAAGGATATAAAATAATTGATTTTAATTACAGAAAAACCTTTTTTTAAAATTTTTTAAATTGCTATTGACAATTATAAAATCACTAAGAAATCATAATTTCCCCTTTAAACTTTGTTTCATGGCAGAATACTTTATTACTCGAGAATCAGAAAATGGAAAATCTTTGTAGATTGATTTTGCAACATAAGCATGATCATATTTTAAATGTGGTTAAATCTTGCATTAAATTGAAGCCTGGACACATTTTTGTGAGACCTGAGAGGATTATAAACCAATCAGGATTATGGATGTCGGCAATAAAAAGTGAAAACATAAACAGCTGCAGCATATTTTACACAGATTTTACTTGCTAAAGATTGCTCTAGCTTATCTGAATCCAAAATCACAGCAGTCGTGGAGCTGGGTGAACCATATCCCTTGTCCTTCCCGGCCCACAACTTAATGAAGTACTGACGTTTGAGTGGAATAATTCAGAGTCATTATTGTATTCATAGACAGCATGCCATCCATACACTAGATACATACCTCTTGGTGCATCTTTGCTCTTTCATAATCCAATTCACCACTTGACAACCGACTTTGTGCAAGTATAGTTTCTGATGTTACAAGCCAAGAAGTCATACTTCGTAGGTCACTTTCAAAACTCTGCCAAATTTCTTTAGCTTTAAGCCATTTCCTAATTTTGCAATGTTAGAAAAAGAAAAACAATAAATTATAAATTGAAAAATGATGTAATAAATTACTATTCAAAATATATAAATAACCTATTAGCAATAGATGTATATATTATAGACACCTACTGTAAAACTTGATTTATTCATATCTTGCTTTAATACTTATACATCAAAAAATACCAATTAAAACGTTTACCCTATTACTATCAGTTGCACTACCAAAAATAAATTAGTGAATAAAAAAGATAAATATGCAGAGATCATACAGGGCATTGGCTTTAGTACCATTATTTATTAATATGAATTTTTCATTTATTTTATTGCAAATATTTACTACAAAAAGATACAATAGTGGTACTGAATCCTTTACCAAATAAAATACTTCCATTACCTATGGCAATAGGGTAATGAAAATAATAAGGTATTAGAAAATGATCATACTTTCCCTTTAAGTCAAATACTCAATGAAGATTTTATAATCATTTATTTTTTATTTTTATAAATTCTGGTAACATTCCTTTTAAACTGCAAAATAATGAGCTTATAAAATAATGATCCATTTTAAACTTCACAGCAACAGAATAAAAACTTTTAAAACTTGTTAAGTCAAACTACTTACAAACAACAGCTTAAAAAAGAATAACAAATAAACGCAAATAAATAAAATGCAATTAACTTACTTATGCCTTTCTTCATAAGAGTTTGTTAATTTATTCCATTCTTCATTTAGTTTTTCTGTAACTCGATCAACTTGTATAGATTCAGACTTCGTTGCCTTTTTAACCACATTTCCTTTCTCAGCATGAACTAATTCAATATTGGGTTTTAACGTATTTATTCCATCTTTAACAGCCTGAAGGATACAAAAATTCAACTATTAATAAATTAATATTTTAAAAAAAGTTCATGGACATAAGAAAAAAGGTACACAAAGTATAGCAGTTTTAAAACACTGATTCTTATCAGAAGTTGTACAATACAAAGAGGCATAGAGGTTAAGGGCAATTGACATAATACAGAAAGATACAGTTTTAGTTTTATTTAGCTATCTAATAAGAAGAAAGAAAGAAAATGAAGTTTTTGGCTTTAATTATGTATAAACAGCAATATAAGTATATTTTAAAGATTTATTTAACTTTGCAAATTATCAGAGTTCTTTATTTAAAACTGATACAGAACTATTTGAATAATATTTCATATAATGAACAGTAAAATAAATATAAATATAACAATAACAACTTGATTTGCAAATTCATAAAAACAATAAAAAACATATTTGGGTGTAAAACAGAATTTTGAATGCATTAAAAAATCTGGAATGAATCCAATCGACTTTCCAGGCATTTAATAAGCAATGGTTGCTTAAATAAATTTAAATAACAGAAGTCAGTAAATAAACAAATTAAGGGAAAATTATAATAAGACGTTTGAGTATTCCTTTCCAACTTTTATGCTTTACAATGGCATAAAATTTGGAAAAGAATTTGTACTTGTGCATACAAATTCTTTTGTGCATCCTCGTAAAAGAACTATACGTGATTAGCAAATATTTATCAATTTAATATTTTTATTAAAACAAAGGGTCAAAAAAGCCTACTTTGAAGCTTCAGGTGAGATCTTTCACCATGGATACACGGCTGTTTCAAACAGCCTCACATGATGTTGACATGCGACGAAACTGAAGCCTCTTCTTCCTCCTGATTCCCAGATTGTAATAGGTGGCACCACTTCTTGTCTATGGTTACTATTGGATCATTTTTGTTGCAACTGCAACTATTTTTAAAAATTTCTGTTGTTTACCAAAGTGTAAATATGATTCTCATAATTAACTAGCTTTTTAATGTTATCAAAGTCTATTTTTATTTCTATGTTTTTATGGATTTCAGTTTCGCACAGTGGTTGTTATCCTGCCTTAAAAACTATTTTGGTCATTTGGCCTCCAAGTCTAATATTAATGTCCCTATAAAACCAAATCCAAATACTTTCCAGAGAATCCGAAGCAATGAAGACAATATAAACCCATTAGAGACTGCAGGAATTTATGAAATTAAATACACAACAAAAGACAACAAAAAAATGCAGCTACATAGGTATGACCAAGAGAAAAATAAAAAATAGAATAAAAGAACACCAAGCCAACATTAAATTTAATAAAACAACCACTGCATGAAACTGAAATCCATAAAAACATTGAAATAAAAATAAATTTTGATAACATTAAAAAGCTAGTTAATTATGAGAATCATATTTACACTCTGGTAAACAACAGAAATTTTTAAAAACAGTTGCAGTTGCAACAAAAATGATCCAATAGTAAGCATAGACCAGAAGTGGCACCAACTATTGCAGTCAGGGAATCAGGAGGAAGGAGAGACTTCAGTTTTGTCGCCTGTCAACACTATGTGAGGCTGTTTGAAAAAGCCACAGATCCACAGTGAAAGATCTCATGTGAAGCTTCAAAATAGGCCTTTTTAACCTTTCTTTTTAATGTATTTAAGAAGTTTCAAAGTTTATTTTAAATTATTATTGTTATTTTTTTTTTTTTTTTTATGTTTTAAATAATTCAGCATTACTAAAATGAACTTTAAATAGTTTGAGCCCATAGACAGTAATGTATAAAAATTCTACTTTGCATCCCTGTTAAAAAAAAAAAAAAAAAAAAAGAATTCTACATCATGTAAATAATCTGTGTAGTTTCAGCAAAAGTGTAGAATGCACTTATGATTTCAGTATGATAATGACACTATGCTTAATGTTACCGAAATAGCAAATTTAATTTTTCATTTTAGCATTTTGAATGCTGAGTTAAATTCAGTTTAATGTATCTGTAAATACTTTATACTTCATAAGACTATGACCTATAAAATGCCTACGAATTTATATCTCAACAGAATGTAGTGTTTAGATGCTGGTACACTTAAAATAGTTTGAGTCTATAGGCTGTAATGATAAAGAATTCTGCTTTGTATCTCTGTATTAAAAAAAAAAAAAAAAAAAAAAAAAACTTTTAATTCTACATTTATGAAAATATATACAGTGCATGTGATGACATACCAACTTCATAACTTTCAGCTCAATTGAAAAAAGCATTTATATATTATTGTGTTCTTATTCGCTTACATATACATCACCTAGCAAAAATGATTTCAAGCGATCTTAAAATGCACAGATGTACCAAAATAACACAGTAGAATTTTTCATGAATGTAATACTTTCCTTAAGTTCAAGGAATCATCTATTATTCAAACATATTTATTCAATTTTCCTTATTTTGGTTCTTAGAATTTTCTATCTTTTGATAGCATTGTTTGATATTATTTGAAAATATCAATCTTATATAAGCTACAAAGTTTTCTTACCTTTAGTGAACCTTCTTGCTTCCCAAAATCTTCGAAATCTTTTCCAGCAAGTTCTGGCTGAGAAAGTTGTCTATTGACTGCAGCAACAGCTTCTCTAACTTTATTCACTTTAGCAACAAAATCTGGTACAATTGGAGGGTTTGAAGTTTCTAATAGTATTACAGGTTCTTTCTCAGTTTGTGTAACAACTGTTTTTACAAGAGGTTCCCTGACAGAATCAATTTCATCAATGCGCATATTGATTTTCGCTAAAAGAGTTGTCGATTCTTTCAAAAATTTCTGCAATACAATTTTTGATACTCCAAATTCAACAGCATCTTGTTGCAAACTTTCTAAGTCTCTCTGTAATTTTTTTGCTTCTTCTTCCAAAGCCTGCAACATAAAATTAGATAAATAAGAAAAAAGAATATTACAAATTCTGAAATATTAGAAACGAAAAAAAAAAAAAAAAAAAAGAGGTGGGAATAGAAAGACCATACTGCTGATTTAATCTTTAAAAAAGCAAAAGAGAAGGGTTGGTTGGCCAGTTAAGTGGGTTTTATATAGTACTAGTGCTATGGGCAATTGGCATAAGTCTGGGACTCGCCAGTAAGAGTGGTTCGAAGATATGCCATGATAATTTTGATTCTCCACAGAGGTAATAGTTCTCCCACTTTGGTGACCCCCAGACCTATAATTTGGATGGGAGCAAGGAGGACATTAAGGCCACAAGAGATTTTATGTGCACTAGCACCATTAGTATACTATATGCGAAGGCCTTCGGCCAACTCAAGTATCGAATATGCAATCTTCCAATTCGGCATTTTACTGACCATGCTACCATGGCTCTTAAGAAGAAAGAGAGAATAAATATTATGCTCTAACTAAAAGTTTAGCCCGTCCAAAGCACAGTGGTAGTTTCATTAGGAAAATTCCTTTCAAAATTTTAAAAATCTCATTCAATAAGATATATACAAAACATCAATTAAAGAAATATATATACAAACAGAAAAAAAAAAATATTAAGTATTTAAGTATTAATTAAATAATTTCAAATGAAATGGGTTATGAAAAAGTACTTAAGATGTTTAGCTTCAGCAAAGCATGTTGGCAATTTGGTTATGAAAATATATAAAGAAATATATACATATTTAAATATACAGATAAAAAATGATTAAATGTGTAAATATCGATTAAATACAGTGAAATACGTTTAACACGAAAACGCTTAACATGAAAAATCGGTTAACACAAAATAATACAGCGGTCCGGACAGTATACTATGCTATTTGATACATTTTGTTTTCTTTCAACATGAAAAAAAAATCGTTTAACACGAAAAAAATTCGCTTTCGATCTTTAGTGGCATGTATGCTACAACAGAGGTGCCAACATTTTAATTTATTCCGAAGCATTTTTAGACCCGCCTTTATTTCCATACCACTTTTTACTTATGAGTAATTTTTTCTTATTTTATCATAGTTATATATTCAAGGAAAATAGTCTATAAATAAAGTGGTACGGATTGAAGGCGGGGCTAAATGTGCTCTGGAATAAGTTAAAACGTTGGTAACTATGCTACTACATGTTGCCGTCAATGATCATGTGTTTTACAGCACCAACAATGTGATTTTTGAAATCGTTCATCATTAAAATAATTTATGTAAATTTTGATGATGAATCTGACAACTGAATGAACGACGTAGTTCCTGTCCCTTCTGCTTCAGAAATGAAGAAAATAATGAGTATCCGCAGTTATTTAGAAGCAAATTCAAATTCAGAGATGAATAAAACAATGTATGATCGCGATCAGTTTTTGAACAATATGGTGCTGAAAAAGAAGTAAAACATATGCGATTTTTTTCCTCCAAAAACAGTAATATTTGTACTTGATTTTTATCCTAATGAATACCAGTTAGTAGTAGTTTTACAGGAAATAGAAATAATAATTGACGACATGGAAAACATTGGCCAGTTTTGTATTTTTTTTTACGAATCTTTTTACGCAAAATTCTTTTAACACAAAAAAATATTTCGGTCCCCTCAGTTTCGTGTTAAACGTTTTTCACTGTATTTTCAAATGAAATGGGCTATGAAAAGTAAAAGGCGTTTTAACCAGAGCAAAACACGGTGGTAATTTGGTTATGGGAAGCACCGTACTTCTTTTGTTTTAAATAAACTTTTACATAACTAAGAAGATCTTGCAAAATTATGCATTTTTTATGCATACACTAAGAATCTAAAAGTCACTAATAGCACTTCCAGTCTGCAGAAGAATAAGATTTTGGTAAACAACAGAAGAGTCATTCAAGTAATGAATCATTGTAATGGACCATATTCCCACTTTGGGTTCGAGGCTACAAGAATATCAGCTGGTTAGGTAAACAATCCTCAACTCTACCATAGCAAAGAATTGTGGCTTGCAAATTTTTATCTTTCAATATTATTTGTAAGAGTTACAGATTATATGAAATTGAAGTAAGAGTGATATAGTGATACCTTTGTTTTGTTTTCAATCCAGTTTTAGTAATATACTTTAATATTAATCAACATATGTAATATTAAAAGTTGCCATGTGAACTGTGGCGATGTTAACAAATTTAAATGGATGTTCCATTTAATAAATTCCTTTATTAAAGTGATTGAAATTCTAATTATTTAAGGTTTGATGTCTATATATATATATATATATATATATATATATATATATATATAGACATCATGGGTATGTGAAATTAAACTAAACTGGATGGTTGGGTGGGTATGTGAAATTAAATTAAAAAAAAAAAAAAAAAAAAAAGTAGAAGGCTTGTTGCATTTGCTTTGTATTACTATGCAAACTTTCATTTTCCATTAAAATTTCAGTTTTTTCCTTTTTGAGTTGTCAACTATATTTAATGTTCTAATTATACTGTTAAACACAGTGTGATCAATCGGTAAATTTCATTGTGGTTTCGTGGTTTCATTGTTGTTCGTCTGCTTTGAAATTTGCATTTTTATATCCATATGGTTCCTGTTCTGGTTGTGGCAGGCTGGGGGAGTGTTGCCGGCATAAAACTAGTGTAACCCCACGGGCGGGTCACAAGTCTTGCCGCCTGCCTCCTTCTTCCTATCTTGTGTTTCTTGGGTTGTTTTTTCATTGATTTTGATAAGTTTATGGTTTTAAGTTAGGATTTGTTGTTTTGCTTTATTGATTCGTTTGTTTTGCAGGCTGCTGATTAATGGATCTGGTTTCTTTACATTAGTGTATTTCATCCACTGATGATTTTTTTTTTTTTTTTTTATCTTATTGGTCATTGGTGTTTCGGTGGTCTTCTATCTGTTGCTTGGCTTCTACTGTGCTTGATAGATCATCTTTATTATATATATATATATATATATATATGTGTGTGTGTGTATAAAATGTTCTTATTAATCTTTTATTCATTATATATATATATGTGTGTGTGTGTGTGTGTGTACATAAAATGTTTTGCAATTTTACGATGTAGAATAGTCTTAACTTTATCATTCGATTAAGTTGTTTACATTTCTCTTTTGTTCTTGTTTGAACAGATATCTGATTATTAAGTTTAACTGGAGAAATACTTAGGAAAATGTTATGCGTAACAATAAAATGGCATCTTGAATCTAATTTGTTTACAAAATATCGGCCCCGTGTTCAGCGATTTTACCTACTGTGACGTCACAAGAATATTGTCCATTCTAAAATATTCATGAAGGAAAAAAATATTCATTGTGGTAAATATATATATATATATATATATGGGGAAAAAAATTAAAAATATAAAATAATATATTTCAAATCTCAAAAATTTTGAAACAAATTTTCCTAATTACATTATCACTGTGCTTCATGCAGTTCGATTTTAAGTAATTCAATAAATATGACGTCATGATCAACTGTTAGTTTATATCAGATAAGTGCATTATCATGATTGCAAGAACATGATGTAATAACTATTAGCCCATAATTTTTATGACTGAATTTTACATTTTATATTATATTTTAATTTAATTTTATCCTCCATGGGTATTTTAGAATTGCAATGGTAGTTATAAACTTTCATTGATTGGTTTGCAAAAATCTACTTGCATCCGTACAAATGATTCACCTTCATTACTTGAATGACTCCTCCGTTGATTACAAATCTATGGATTGAAAGCAAATTTCGCATGCTTATATCTTTTTACATATTGAGATTAAGGGGAAAGTGTACGCACAAAAAATGTTCAGTTTTGAAAGATCTTTCTAATGATGTAACATTTATGCAGATTAATTAAAAAAACATACAAAAAAAAAAAAAAAAACTCTGTAAAGTTTCTGTTTTGAAGCGGTCTAACCGGAATTGTTCCTAACAGACGATGCTCATTATTATGTTTGATTATCTTATATATAAATTGTTCAGCTAATATCAATAGAAGCCTTTAAAAAAAGAAAAAAATAATACATATGAAGGTGAGCATTTTGTGAATTACTTCACAGCTTCTTCAAAATCAATGAAGTTGTGAGTTACTTAAGAATATCAAATAAAACAGCATCATTTTTGGGAGGGGCGGTGGGAGAAAATGAAATAAAAATCCTTATGTCTGTCCCCTCTTCATAAAAATAAAAACAAATTATTCAAGAAAACTACAGATCTTTTGTAATATTTTTAAGCCTAATTGTTTAAGATTATTCTGCATCAAATGTCATAGTTTTTAGTACACTCTGTTTAAGGGTACTGCATCTCTATTTACTATTATTATTTTTGTTAATAAAAAAAAGAAGAAAAAGATTAAATAAGATTTTTTTTTTTTCAAAAAAAATTTTAAAGCTGTACTCAAAAGCTATATGGAGAGAAACAAAAAGGGAGGGGAGGATAGAAAATCCTAAAGAAAAAAATTTAAGAGTTTTAAAAGTTTTAAAAACAATACAGAACTTTGACATATCATACTAAAAATTAAAAATAAGTATGTTTTGTAAGAAAATTTTTATTTACAATTATTTTAAAGTTATGTAGATAAAATAGCTTTGAAATTATAATTAATTGAAAAGTTACCTTTTGTCTAGCTATAGGAGCTTTATCCGCATTTTCAAAATTTACCATAAGGTATTTTAAACTCTCATACAAATTATCACTTCTTTCTTGAAGTTCAGACCATTTTGCTATTCTTTCATTCAGCATTTGATGATAATCTTCAGCATTCTTTTTAACATGATTCCATTTTTCATCAAGGGCAGTCATTTGAGATCTCATCTTGTTTCTCCTAGAATCTGAAGGATCTAGTTTTTTTTCTTTTGCTTGCCATTCTTCATCCAATTTTTTCCAACTGGCTTCAACTCCAAGAGCTTTATTTTGAAATTCCTACCAAAATATATAGAATTATCTTTGAAAATTTATTATTTTCTTTTCAGTTTCTTCCTATCAATATTACACAAATTAAGATAACAAACATTATTTATGTAATACAATTTACAGCACAATCTGCTTTATAAAATGAAATTTTTTCAAGAATCGTACACTCCGAAAAACAAAACATGCTTATCTAAAAAACTAGTATGTTATGGCCATCACAAACTTTCTTTAATATTTACCTATACAAATTCACAGAGTACAAATAATTTATTAAAATATTAAAAATATTATTTATTAAAATTAATTTCCATGATGAATGTAGACTAGTTTTTCTCATAGAACTACAACATAAAGTGTCTAAAGAAAGTTGATTTTATGTTCTACAAGTGTTATCTTAAAAAATAAGTTTAATAACTTTGTTTTGAATTATCATAGACCCAATTCATTTTAAAGGAAGCAGGTTTTTTTGAAAAATATTCATTTGAAAATTTGCCCCCCTTACGTGTGGGTAGTGTGTACTCCCCCCCCCTCCCCCCCCCCACCTCAGATGGTAAAATGTTGCTCTCACATGTCTAATTCTTTTTTCCTAGTTGACCATTGCTAGTATAAATAATTCTTTTTAATTTTATAATTATTTGTTAAAAAAAACTTCTTATTGTGCACATATATAGGAAATGTTATTCTATACCACAATGTTAAAATTTAGAAAATGCAGGATGGCAAGACCACCTAATGGACGATTTCCCCCAAAAATTGAGAGGCACTAATTTATGTCAAGGTGCAACTACATATCAATTTGTATGAAATTCTGTACAGTAAATCTTGAAATAAAGTTGCCACAAAATTTTTGTCACACATACACAAACAGTCACTTTCTAAAAATGGTTAAATAGTGTTCTAGATCTCTCGAAATGTGTAAATTCATTGAAAACTCGAAGTTGACAATTTTTACGAAATCAGTATTTTCTCTTATTGAATATAGAAGAGAGTAATAAATAACATACACCAATGAATTAAAGCAGTCATTTTACAAGTAAAACTATTAAAGGGAAGAAATAAAATAATTATAAATAAATATATCATCTGATAAATGGTGTTGCTTTTTCACTTTCTGTGATTTTCCAGATGGCTAGATCTGTTGTATAAAATTTCACCACACTGCATATGTAAAGTCTTTAGCGAAAGAAGCTATGTGAATGAAATCTTTATGCATGTTAATTGGTAGGTGACACTGCAATACATAATGATATAGAAGAAAGTTTTATGATGGCCAGAACGTACTACTTTATTTTGGACATTTAATGGTATTAGGATTAAGGCCAATTGACTGCACTAGTGTCATAGGCCTGAGGAGATAAGTCCTCCATAGGAGTCCCCAAGGGGTCTTAGCCTGTATTTATTTTAAGTTTCGGAGAAAACAATGAAAACTCCAATTTGCCTAGGCCTATGAGCATGAGGAATCGAACCCGGTACATCACATTTACCAGCTACAAAGGCAGAAGCTCTTGGCTGCTAGTGGGCTGGACATTCAATGAATGGCTTCATTGGATCCAAAAGGTACTTCTATTATATGCATTTTTTTTAAAGTTTTATTTTAATAAATGAATTTATTTCATAGTGAGATGGATAAGAATGCTAAAAAATATTATATATTGGATTAATTTATGTAACTAAAAACTCTAAGATTAAATTTGTGTTATTTTAGAGAAACGAGAGCGGAAAATGAATAAAGTATCTGAAAATAAGTGCACAATTAAAAAACAATTTGATTTTTGCATCAAAAGAAGAAACATGTACAAGACATCATATTTTCCCTAAATAAATATGAAAATAAATTATTCAAGCATACGACAAAAGAAAATAAATCAAATAGGAAAATAATAATAATAAAATGTTAAGAAAAGTTTGATCTGAAAGTTTATTAAAAATTTAAGAAAAGTCAAAGAACCCCATTACGAACCTTCATCAATTCTGTAAGTTGTGACAAGGAATCAAAATCTCCAATGGAAAATTTCCTAGTAGTATCTTTATTCAAATTATCAACATCTTCACATAACTTTCTGATTTTTGAGCTAGTTTCATCTAGTTTCGGAGAACTGGGCTGGGAATTCGGAAGCTGCACAGGCGAAGCACGTAGTTGCTCAATAGTAGTTCGCTTCACATCAATTTCATAATTTGTGACTAATGTCTTAAATAAAAATGATAAATAATTAATTTCATTGAAAAGTTAACATGAAATGCTATTAAAATGATAAAAACTACATAAAATACAACAACACAATGTAAAGAAAGTATAAAGGTTCTCAATAAAAATTTCAAATGAAATACAGTAATTGCCACAACTTAAATTAATTCAATGGTCCAAACGTCTATTTTTTTTATTATACATAGTATCTGATTATATGGAGAAATTTTACTTAACATACACCATTAATAACACATAAAAATATAATTAATAATCAATAACAGTTAAAAATAAGCAATTATTGTAATGATTAAAAAAAAAAAAAAAAAAACTGAAAAAACTGAACAAAAAAAAAAAAAAAAAAAAAAAGGGAAAATTATTATATTGAAAATTATATTTAAATTACAAAATCAATGTTTTGGTTTTACCATTTACCAATTTATACATCAAAATGTGCCTAAGAGACAGTCTAATTAAAATTTGCCATGTGTAATAAAAAAGTTAATTTTTTGTGATAGACAGAAAATTGTTTCATTGATACACTTCTATATTCCTTGAAGAAAATATTAAGGTGACTCTCTACTTATTGTTGCCGGAAGCCAGAGCCAATTTATTTTATGAGGAAATAATCCCCATTATAACTTATTTCCAATTCCAAAAGAAAATTTCAACTCTTAAATTAGTTATGGCTAAAAATTAATTTCTTTCGCTTTTTACAGATTTAACGTAAAATATTAACAATTAAAAAAAATCAGTTTTTATAAAATTATATGAACTATAGATTTCACATTATATTATAAGGAAAAGCTGTCAAATTCCTTACATATGAGATATGACAATGCATACTGCACAAAGCAAATAAGCAGAGAAAGAGAAGAAAAGATTAAGACAGAAATTCCCCCAAGTCAAAAATAAAGAAGCTTAAGTCTGTGAGTGAGCTGAAATTCCCCAAGTCAAAAATAAAGAAGCTTGAGTCCGAAAGTGAGCTTCTAGTAATAGTAAGCTAATGATTTTTAAACGTAATTTTTACTGTTAATTTATCTACTATTTCTTTTTAAACCAAATTAATAATATGTTTTATTATTTTTACATGTATTTTAAATCAAAATGCAAATAATCAGCTACATAAAAAATTAAAACCAAATTTTAAATTACAAAAGAAATGAATAAGAAGTAATCCTAATAGTAAAATATTCTACCTGAATCTTATTTGACAGAACTTCAAAGTTTTCTTGGACTTCTAGCAATTCAGGTTCTAAAGAATATTTATCTTTCATTTTACCCATCTGTCTGCTAGATTTAATCAATTCCTGCTTTTTCATATCTATGCTGTTTAGTTCCTCTTGAAGATGCTAAAACAAATTAAAGAATAAATTACATCTATACATCTGAAAATACCAGAATAATATAAAAGAAATGTTCATGCCATATCTAAACTTAAGCAATAATAAATAAATAAATAAATATATCAGTATTGCCATACAAAACTAGATAATAATAACATGCAAAAAGAAAAAGTACATAAGCATACAAAAAAAAATAAAATCCATAAACATGCATTAAACATTGACAAATTTATCATAAAGATCCAATTATTAAAATGATATGTCTGATGTTCAGTGTCTAGGATTCAACTGTATGTGTGAATGTGTAGATTCAAATGTATGTGTATCTAGGGTATTTTATACAGATGGGTAGCAGTAAACATTACTCATAAATTAATATTGTTTTAATTTAGAAAAGGATACGTTAACAAAATTAAATGTTTATACAAACCTAAGGGGAAACTATTAAAAATGTTAACTTATAAATTTTGTAACTCAAAACAATGTTCAGTTTATATTAAAGCACACTTAATGTACTCATGTTTATAAAATCAATAATACAGAAATGTTTCAATGAATTAAAAAAAAAAAAAAAAAAACATATCTTTTGTAAGTCACAATACATTAAACAAGCGAATTAATTTCATGCTTCTCTACAAATTCAAGAAACAAAAAACAAGTATAATTAAGGCATGCTTACAAAAGGTGGGTGAGAGTTACACTGTTACACATACACTGATGCACTTCACATACAAAAATTAATTATTGATACATCTCAATTTGCACAAGGTAAACATTAGTATGAAAATTAATTTGTAGAATGCATCACATATTGCATTTACACGTATTTAAAAAAAATGTAAAAAAGGAATAAAACTGAAGTAGAAATAAGTATGTTTAGAATTTAAAAGGTTGAAAATACATCAGGTTCTTTTTAATTCCAATTATAGGGAACAAAGATTAGTATTCAACTATGCAAAATACATTTGAGATTCCAGGGTTAAATAACTCTCTCTTATGCAGTGAGCATAAAATTTCAGATTTCAACCACACTTTCATTCTCATAAAACAAAATAAGAAGATTATTTTATTCAAATTTCAACCGCACTAAAATGCTTTAAATAGCAGGCAGCTTTAATATCCATGATTATCTAAACAACATTTATTTTTTAATACCATCATGATTAGTAAAAATGAAATTGTTGAGTGGTTAATCAATAATTTTGTCAGCCTTGTAATTAATACGTATTGCAGATTATTCTACTTTTTATAGATTTATATTAAATATTAAGCAGGGAAATAATGTACACCAAATGTTATGTTCAGGGAAATAAAATAAAATAAAAAATTAGGCTCATTTAACTGTAAAAAGAAAGAAATATTATATACAATTTTACAAAAACAATTGAAACTACCTCTTATACAGCAACAAATAATCACTTAAAAAATGACATCAGTATCAACTAGTTAGAATGCAATTTATTTATTTATAAGTATTTTTGAATAAAACTTTGGTAGCCATCAATAAATTAAAAATTAAAAATTAATTTTTTAATAGCAATACCAAATTTTATTACATATAGAAAAGAATTCTATATTATCTAAATACCAAACTTTGTGTGAATAAAAGAGCAATAAAAAATTTTTATAAATAAAAATTGTTCAAAGTTTGATGTTAAACATGTATTTTTGTTTATTAAACATATCTAGGTCTGAAAAGATATAGTATGGATAATTTATGAAAATACAAATAATATTTTCTGAGTGAAAACAAAAATATGGATAAAAGTTTGATGTGAGCCTTTCTTGGAACTAAACAATTGAGTATCACATCTTACACAAAACAATACCTATACTTTTATACATGATATGAAAATATAGTAGAAATCAATAATTAATATTTAATTAAAAAAAACTTTTCAAAAACTTTATTTTATTTATTATTATTATTATTTTAAGATTCATTTTATTGATTCTGATATTAAACTTTTAATCTTCAATTGTGTTAAAACTAACTTGATTCCCTTTGAAAAAAAATTTCAAATTACATCAATTATATATATTATATATTTTAATAGGCCGCGGTAGCCTGGTTGGTAAGAGCAGCGAGTTCGTGATCGAAAGATTGCGGGTTCGGTCCTCGAGCCGGCCGAAGACCGTCGTGTACGCTAATGGCGACTGGTGCACGTTAAATTCCGTCGTGGTCGCAAAGTCCTCCAAGTTCCCATCAAAAATTATACCTCTGGGGGTACCGGATCATGGGTCTAACTCGCTCTGATCCGGATCAAAATTCGAGTTCGGCTGGTGCTGCCATCTTTCACCAGCTTATGGAACTAGAAGTCGTACTTCCTCCCTATGAGGCGTTCCTAATAACGGAAGACGCAACCCTCTTGCCTTAAAATCCGGTAGTTCCACTACCGGGGCTCGGAATTTCCGAGTGGCACACGACAACGACAACAACAACAACATATATTTTAATTTTTGAGTTAAAAATCATCCCATTATAAAAAAGAAAATTATAAAATGCATATAATTTAACAAAATTCTTAAATATATATATATATATATATTAACAATCTAGGAATTTAATTTTTATCAAGTTAAACATGTTAATCACAGTAAAAATCTCTTAACTATTATTATTATTATTTTTTTTTTTTTTTTTGTCACATATAAACATCAAGCCTTCATCTTCAGCACAATTAAAATAAAGATCTTTCATAACAGTGAATATGCATTTACTAAGTATATTTCAAAATAAGGATTAAAAAAAAATTGTTTATTTCATATATTTTGCTTATATATGTTACCAAAAAATTATTCCCTCAGTAAATTAAATGTTGCACTTTTACCTAACACATACAGAAATAATAAGTAAATAAGCTGCACAAGTATACATCAAATGTATGTGTAACACACTCACTTATTATAATTAGTTATAAAAGATGAATTAGAAAATATGAGTAAAATTAAGTGCAATATTAACAGACAGAAAGTAAGCAACTCAAACCACATGATATAAGCAAAGAAATCGCCAAAAACAAATTAGTTAAACAACTCTTGGTAATTTAAGCAAGCCATAACAGCTTTATGCACAAGTAATAAGATACACAATGTTGTTTGTGTTAAGCCAAATCTCCCTTAAAAATGTCACAAACCTTAAGTCTTTGTCGCTGAGAATCTGAGAGCCTCTGTTCTTGAGGAAGCTTCTCAAAGTTATTAATAAAATTTCCTGCAGACTTCAACCAATTCTTCACTTCAGCTAATGACTGAAAGAATTCTTTTGACTGATCTTTTGCATTACCCTAAATAGCAAACAAGAGCAGAAGGGATACATGGTGCATCAAAGACTGAACAAACAGGGAAGAAATGGCGGCAACAATAAAGTGTTCAGGATTAAATAGCCAATAGGTTGGAAAGGGTGATTGTAAATTACAGCAAAATCTTTAGGGAATTATAAGTAAATAATACCTATATTTCCTGAGGTACATTTTATCTAGAAATATGTATTTTATTTTCTGAAAATATTTATACACACATTTGAAAATATAACTCTTTTTTTTTTTTTTTTTTTTTTTTTTTTATATAGAAATTTATTATCCATTATAAACCATTAAACAAAAATTAAAGAAAATTAAAGGCTAAAAGTTAATGTAATCAGACTCTGGGAAATTCATAATTTTCTTCTAAATTTAAAAATACTGATTGTCAGAACATGCTATTTATTTCTAGACATCAATGGAGAAGTTAAGGATATTTGTATTTTTATAGAGGGAAAACTTTTAAAAAAGCCTAATAAGAATACATATACCTGAGGAAGGCTGCGGAGGCAGCTGAAAGTGCTTGTGTGATGGTAATTTTAAAGGTTTTAATGTAATTAAAGGAATACATATATTTATTATGGGGAATAACTAGAGTTTCATATATCATTGATACATATATTTATTATGGGGAATAACTAAAGTTTCATATAATATCATTGATAACAAAAAAATAGCAAATACACACATATATATACATATTAACAAGAGGTTTGTATCAGCTTTCCACTAAATGTAATAATCTGCTTATTCCATATCAATAAATATAGAAAATTATTATTTTCATCAATAAATATAAAAATTAATTATTTTCCTTTTATAAATTGTTACTCAGTGATGTTTTTTTTTTTTTTTTTTTCAAGCTTTTCAGTTCAAAATGTGATTTTATGATATAAAAAATATTCAACACTTAAGGGATAATACAGAAAATTAGTATATGTACTTATAATTTCCTTTTAATGAATAAAAGTACATTACCAATCTATATTTAGTAGATTTCAGTAATATTCTGCAACTTAACACGGTGAAGTTTATTGAAAAAAAAAAAGTTATGGTATAAGATAAAGTATAGCTAAGTTATGGTAACAGTAAGTAAAGTTATGGTATAGGATATCCCCCCAAAAAAGTGCATGAAAATTGTGCATATATTTTTTTTTTTTTTTTTTTTTTTTATATAATGATTATGGTAAGTAAAGTTATGGTATAAGATATCCCAGAAGAAAAGTGCGTGAAAATTGTGCATATTTTTTAAAGAATGAGTTACATGAGCATGGTTTTCCAAGTTTTAACCGGGCCTTTTCTAGTGTAAAGTTTTTATTCTAGTGTGAGTTTCTTAGTCTTGTTAGTTTTTATTGCAGTTACTAGATGGTGATGTCATGGATCAAGTTCCTAACCACACTACTCATACTTCCATTGAGGTGATTACACTTAATAATAAAAATTGCTTTGCCTCAAATTCTAGAGTCAATCTCCCCTTGTGTAATATGGTCATGCCTCACAATATATTTCCTTTTCACAGAAATGGATGAAATCTGCAATTCTTGCTTGTTTAAAAAAGAAATGTTTTATTCTCTGTTCTTGATTAGATTAGTTCTTCTTGAATCTAGATAAATATGCAGACCACAATAACCAATCCAACAATTTGATGCCTAAACGCAGTGGGTTTCAAAATTTTCTGAAATACTCTACTTTATCTCTGATATATGAATAAAAAAGATTTAGGCTTTTATTAATGTGTTATATTTCAATATATAAAAAAATGGCTGATCAAAGACAGTTATTTAAAAAAAAAAAAAAAAACTTAATAATATTGTTAAAAGCATGAAACAAACAGGTGTTGCCAAAAAATACAGATTATTACAACATACAACTGTAACTTTTCTTTAAAAGATGAAGCAAATTAAAGTAGTGAATTCCAATCAAATTAACCCTTAATAGAGAAAAATGAATGAAGATAAAGTAGTGAATTGCAATCAAATTAACCTTAAAGGAGAAAAAAGAATGAAGATATTGATGCAGCAGTTTTGAAATGATCATAAGAAAAAAGATCAGAGTACATGTTCTGATAATTGGATAATTTCTGTGTAGAAAAATTTGCTATAATATCAGGCAGTAAACATTTCAAACCAGCATTGTTTGGCTAATGTGATATAATGATTGGCACATAATATCACTTTAAAAAAATTCATGAACAAAAATCAGACCCAATAGGTGACACTAATGAATGCAATCAAAACAAATGTAAAGAAATTTTTCAAAAATTGTGTCTGAATATATTTATAATGATGAAAAAAACTTTTTTTTTTTCCCCCCAACTTGTACCTAGTAGAACTTCATAATTCTAATAAAAAAAAAATAAAAAAGTTTACCTTAACCAATGACATTTTACACATTAAACATTTTTATTATTATTATTTATTAAGATGCTAATAGTACGTTTGTGTAAAATTAGAACAGGTAAACATAAACTTATCTTTTGCCTTTGAAATACAGTAGAACCTCGATTATCCGAACCTCGATTATCCGAACCTCGATTAACCGAAACTCCTCTCCGTTAACTGAAGCCACTTTCTTCTTCACTTTTTTTTTTTTTCACTTTCTACTATCATCCAAAGTTTTCTCTTAACAAACATGCATTTTTAAAGTTTTTTTTTTTCCCCCCACATTCCTTTTGTATGTAAGCCGTCCTTTCCTAACTACGAATGCAGATAAATATTTTGGAATTTCCTTTTTTAGAATTCCTTCTCTCAAGCTCAATTCTTGGTATGAGTGTACTCTTTCCCACTTTCAAATGTTCCTGTTCTAAGCAAAAACACACCCCATTTTGAAATGTGGAAGGTCATTCTGCCAAGTCCCAGAACAATCGAATGTTATTGCACCCTCTGATTGTAAGCAAGTGCAAAGAACCTAACCTCTTTTGTCATCTCAAGAACAGAGAAATTTTCATTGCAGCAGAATTTGAAAATTTTTGCCACTTTGTGTCACTTATGATTCCTCTGAACTTATGCTTTTATAAGAAAACTTTGGGATAGAGCTGCACGGCAAAGGATGGCCAATTTATACCAGATCAAGCTTCCATTTAAACCATTGTGAGTTTTTGTTTCAGAAATAAATTTATTTTCCTTTATTTAACAGTTAAAATAGTCATAATAACAGCTCAATGACGATACTACATAATAAACTAGATAACAGGGGTCGTACTCTCCGTCCCTTTTTCAGGACACACTTAAGAATAAGAAATTTTCTCCTATTTTGCCACCAGTAATTTCATGCAGAAATTTTTATGGTACTTTTTATAGAAATGTCTCCAGATTAATCTGGTTAGAGATCATCGTAAAAAAACAGTTGTAGGAATAGAGGCTGAAATTTGTCATATTTGAGAGTGTCCTGAAAAAAGGGCGGAGAGTATGACCCCTGAGATGATTATTGATGAATTCTCGATTATCTGAAAATTTCGATTATTCGAAGTAGGTTCGGTCCCAATTACTTCGGATAATCAAGGTTCTACTGTATCTTTAAAGCTTAGATGTTTCAAAAACTGCAGAACATTGAAATTGTCTTTTTTCCCCTGTTAACTGCACTTTAATTTCACATACCTGGATAATTATTGAGTACTTTAAAGGATACTACAGGAAGAGGTTGGTGAATTCAATACTCAAAAACATCAATAAATTTGAAAATCTTTTTGAATGTAAAAGAAAGGTATGATAATATTGCTAAAAGCTACAACAAATAAATAAACAATTGATGGAAAAAGACTTTTTCTTTTTTTTTTTTTTTTTTTTAAGAGGAGAAAACTATTGCAAATGAATAGGGATTTAAGTAAAAATTTTGAAAAGAATGATATTTCAGCTGATGAAGAGTCTCTCAAAAATTTTGCAAAATCTTTGGCTCATTTTGAAAAAAGAAGAGCCAAAAAATGTGAAATTAGCAGGGAGGATTATACGACAGGAGATGAAGTTATGGCTTTCCCAAGAATTGGTTACGAAGACATTTTATATGAAATCACAGATGAGAAGGAAAATGATTATGATGTAGAAAGATGATAATGTTCATTGAATATTTTACTGACAGCTCATAAAACATCTTTAATTCACAAATGATCATCTTTGTGCATACTCTGACTATGCATAGTTTGTCCATTGATTTAACAATGAAGAAAATGAATAAACAAACACAAATAATGGATTTCTTTGAACAAATAAGTTTCTCAAAATTATGCTAATTTTATGGCATTCCTGTATCATTACTTTTTATTAACTTCTTCCGTTGAGGGCTTATAACAATAGTATAATTTTACGATTTCAATTAGAAATGAAATAAGTCCAGAAATGTCAAATGATAGGGTAATTATTCACTAACTCATGAATCTTTTAGCTTAAAAAAAATGCAGCTGTAATAAAGTTGTTGAGAATTGAATGCAGACCAAAGAAAAACCTAACAATTTATTTTATTTAATCAACGCTTGGTTATTTAACAACTATACATATATATATATATGTATTGTGCATGATAAAAAGAATATTGGAATATGATATTTTCTTCTCATAAAAAAGATTGCACATTATTCTATTTATAATTATTTCATTTGCATTTCAAAAATAAATTTATATTCCTTTTTTTTTTTTTTTTTTCAATACACAATAAAAAAAAATTGGAACTTTCAATGCACAAATAATGCATGAAATTTGACATTTTGAAATTTGGCATAAAATAAATTACTAATATATAAAAAATTACCTTTAATGTTTCAATTCGTTTCATTAATCTTTGCTCAAATGAGGAATACTGGTTCTGTAATTCAATGATTCCTTCTTCATTTTCTTCTTCCCCCTTGCATTCCTCGACCAAAGAATCCAACAAATTTCTTTTATTTCTTACCTCAGATAAAATTTCCTGAATAGATATAAATTTTTAAAGAATCAAATAAAAATATTTATACTGTAAAATATTATTCTTAAAGCAAAAATAAATAAGTCCGATAAATATATAATTTTTTTTTTTTTTTTTTTTTGCTGAATATCATTGACTGTAGAAAGTAATATAGGAAAGGTCCAAATAGCCAAAAAGTTACTGGAAAGATCAAAATGGCATTTATCTGGTGTATGAGTTTATAGGAATTTTTATCATATAATAAAAATGATAATTTGGCTTTTAAATAGATTTACAGACAAAAGCAGAAGTAAAAATGTAAATATCAATAATACTTAAAGTAAATTATTGGGTGTATAAATAGCCTTAAGGAATAATTTTTTTTTCCTCATAATAAATATGTAATAAAAATTGCTGTGAAACCTACACTCAATATACTCAAGAATAAAATAAAATCTAAGTTATTACATTGAAAGAACAAAATATTTTGTTAAAAATCTATATGTATATTAAGTTTAATTGTGCTAATAATAATAATAATAATAATAATAATAATAATACATTTAATGGTGCTATTAAAAAAAAAAAAAAAAAAAAAAAAAAAAGAAAGAAAAAAAAGAAAGGGAGAGAGAGATCTTCAAAAGACTTATTTTTTGCTTTTTAAATGAATTTTTGACACATGTAATAAAAGCCTTTTCCTTAATCTATCAACAAAAATCAAATGGCTAAAACAACATCATTGTAAATCAGCAATATTCTAATTATAAGTAAAAACAAGATAATAATACAGTTACTATGCAATGTACACTTACAGTACATAATTCAATTTCAGGTTCACCAATGTTCCTAATCTTTTCGGGTGCAACTTTATCAGCATCCATACGTGCAGAATGTAACCATTCTTGAAAATGGAAAAGTTGAGCTTCTATATTATTTTCTTTTTTCGCAATATCCTCTAATAAGGTACGATTTTCAGTAACCTAACAAAAAATTGCAAACACTTTTATTTACATATTATGAAAACAACACATTTATTTTTAAAGGATGGAAAACCAAACACAAAGAAAGAAAACACTAATTAGACCTAAGAAAGCACCAAAACAATAGTTTAAACATAACTTTAAAACAAGAGCTCAAAATAGGAAGATGAACAAATGAAGAAATATAAAACTAGACATTATACAAGTTCTCAATGCTAATTTCCAAACTCCAACCAGCTAAACATTTTTGAGTTATTGTACATATTTCTAAAACAAGAGGTCATGTAGTGACCAAAGCTTTTGAGTTAGCATGGATATCTCTAAAATAGAAAAAAATACACTAATAAAAAATGGAGGTGTACAGCTAAAGTTTCATTTTATCGATCTTTTATATGCTGTGCTGTTAAAAGTGGAAAAACCTAACTAAATATTTTATATAAAATTTAAAAAAAGGGGAGAGTAAAATGTAAATTTGCTAAAAAGAAATAAAATAAAATAAATAATAATAATAATAATAATAATCTGATGAAATAATGAAAAATTATGAAATAGTGAATATGTACCATCAAACTAAGGAAAACTATCTTTAAAAGAAAAAAAAAAAGGCTAAATTTTATTTTAAAGGTTCAAACTTTAAAGATTTGTCACATATTTTAAAAAATCTATTTTAAAAAAAGCAGTGATAAATATAAAACATCAGTTCTGAGTAAATATGCACTGCACATATTTGCTGATATACCCACCTTCTGACTTATTTATCACCATTCATAAATAGTAATAATTTTGAGCCATTTTAAAATGAAACTGTTTGAGCCTGTTCTATAATTTTTTATTTGCTACACAGTGGATAGGGAGTTCCACAGTATCTCCAAATTTAAAAAAACACAGTGTACTGTTAGTAAAAATGAGGTACTTTTCAGATTCTTGGTGGCACATTTAATATTTAAAATCCAGACATTTAATTTCAAAATTACATTTTAGTCATGGATACCCTAAAAAAAAAAGTTTTAAATTTTAATTTTCTTTACATTTTAATTTTGCTTGTTATTAATGCATGAATGAATGTTGACCATTATATATAGCACTTTTATTTATATTTATAACATGCATTTAATTTGAAGGTTATTTTCAACAAAAGGCAGTAAGGATGCAATTTTTTTTTTAGATGAGGGGCAAGAAGGGTGCTATTTTTCAACCACAGGACTGGCAGCAGGGAGCAACACCGCCCTGATATTGACTGGGGGAAACTTTGGCTAGTTCAGTATTACAAAAATTTCATATTCAGATACATTTAAATGTAAAAAAATCTAAATGAGTTCTTTTATAAACTTAGAGGTTAATTGCAGGCCCAATTTTTTTTTTTAAAACCGCCTTTTCTTAAAATCACCCTTCTCCCGTCTCAAAAAAAAAAAAAAAAAAGAAAATTTGTTATTCTTCTTTTAGTCCTAAACCAGTCTGGTTCCTCATTTATTATTTAAAAAATTATATATTTCAATGTATTAGATTAATAAACTATCTTCAATATTACATAAAATTTATTAAGACAGAAGTTGTAAATTATGAATAATTAAAGTTATACAACCAAAAAAATATTTAAATTACATTTGTGATGAAAATATAAATAAAAGCTACAAGATACTCTGTAACTACAAAGTTAAATAAATAAATAAAAATATTTCAAAATCCCTATACATAGCACACAAAAAATAAAATTTCTTAAAACAAAGTTGATTAAATAAATGATTTTCGTTCAGTTCATTTTGTTAGTAATTAAAACAGTTAAATATTTATTTTAAAACTAAGGAACAAGTTAATAATGAGCCGTGACAAATTAGCATGACATGCTGTTCTGATGTAAAAATTAAACTGAAAATATTAAAACATATTATTTAAGCTTTTTTTTTTTTTTTTTTTTTCAGGTTAAAAACACTATAAATAAGATAGTCTTTTTAATGGTTTCACATTAAAATACATGCTTAAAAATGTTGCATAATGCTTTAAATAGTGTTTTATAAATATGAAATAATTAAGTTAAAAATGTAAAAGATTATACAATTTTAAAGTAAGTAGCTTATATGATATTTAATTTAAAAACTAATAATTAAAGAAAAAGAATATAAAAAAAGTAATAAGTATAGAAAAAAAATATATAAATTTGAATATCAGTAGTTAATAATACACAAATAGCTTTTATTAAAAAAGCAAAGTTAGTGGCCAGAAAAATAATTCACCAATCACATTTTTATTTTGAAAAAACATACAACAAATATTTTTATGCTCTTTTCAAACTTTGACAAAAAAAAAAAAAAAGCAAAGGTTAGTTTAATAGTTATACATGTTATATTGTAAAATTAACCCAAACTGCAGCAAAACACCTATACATGCAAAGCTGGGAAGTATTCAAAATCATTATCCCACCTCAAAATAAAAACTTATATCCTTTCATGCAAAAACAAAACACATTTAAAACATTTATGGTGACTGAGAGGAACAAAATGAATATATATATATTTTTTTTTCTCTTTTCCATGAAATAATCAAACAGCCAGTTTTATTAGAAAATCATGAGTTTCATCAAAAAGTAATAGTGTTTATCATCAAAATTAATAGTGTTTTAATGATTCATTTATTTATTGTATTCCTAAATGTTTATAGTTGTTAGAGATTTTTTCATAGCATGAGAAAAATAAATAACAGATATTATTATAAATATTTGATTACAAAATTTATCTGCAACGGTGTAGGTGTTAAAGGTTAAGGCCAATTAACTGCCCGAGGGTCCTAGGCCCAAGTTGTATGCCCTAAGTGGAAGTCTTTCTAAGGGGTCCGAGCCTGTATTTATGAGAGTTTCAAAGAAAACTAGGGGTGGGAATCGATTAAGAGTTTTAACTGGGTTAATCGTAGTTCATTAATCGATTAATCGGTCGATTAATCGGATTTTTAATCGGTTTTCATTTTTCTTTATATAATTTTATTTCAGTGATGAATAAAACTATCATATTGTGTGTGTATATATATATATATATATATATATTATTCATAAGTTTGACTGAGAATTTTTTTTTTTTTTTTCAAAAATTTTTTTTTAATCAATTATATCTGTTTCATAGCTGAAATTTAAATCAATTTTCAGAGTAATAATTGGTGACTTTAAGTGTTAATTTTATAAAAATATTTTCATTTATTCAATTTTTTTTTTTTTTTTTAATAAATTAATTTTTCAATTAATTTTGAAAGAAACATTAAATGAATTTACCCATATTTTAGTTTTATATTTGCAGGCCTTGTCCATCTCGCTTGTCACTATTTTTAAATGAATTCTCAAAATTCCATACCATTATCATAAAAATATCAAATTCTTATATTTTAGTACTTCTTTGTCACTTCGGACTAGAACACAGAATGTTATTTTCTGTTTCTACTTCGATTGTTACTATCAGCAATTCTGAATAGACAATAAACGCTTGAAGATATTGTGAAACTCTGTTGACATTTCCCCCATCAGAGGGATAGTGGAAATCTCAATTCTTTCTTTTCTTTCTTTTTTTTTTTTTTTTTTTAGCATTTCCATTTTTTGAAAGCTTCTTGTTTCTGAGAATACTATTACCAGGGCTCGAAATTTCCGCTCGCCAGCTCGCCATTGGCGAGTGGAAATTTTACTGTGGCGAGTAATAATTGTTATAGATAGAATTCTTATACGATACGGTGACAGAAAACATTATGCAAAATCTTGCTATCTTATAACCTCATATTTAAGCTCTCCTTTTTAGATTCTCGGAGAGCCGAGTCTGTCTGTGCGCTGCTCGAGACTGCCCCAGACTGGGAAAGGAAATTTGCGACATAAAAGTTTTGATCTCTTCGTCAGTTTCGTTTCTCCCACTGTTATTTCTCCAAGCAGAGTGAGAATAGACGAGCAGAGAGCCTCTTTGGCCGTCGCCCACTATCCGAGAGAAGAGATATGCGAAAGTTTGCCTATCTGATATTGTCACATGAAAATGAGCCCGAGCCCTTTTGAAGATACTGCCTATGTTTATTTTGTTGAATAATGATAAAAAAAAAAAAAAAAAAAAAAAAAAAACTGTTCATATTTTCCAGTTTTTTACTGAAACACCAATGATTTGCGTTTGTAATGATTTGTAAGAAACGATTTTATCGAAAAAGTTATTCCGAAATGGCTATTTCATATGACAACATTGAACAAGTTGTACACATCGACATTCCGTCTGATTACAAAAATAAAATGGACGAAAAAGACATTTCTAATATAAAAAGTTAAGTAAATAAATAGATAAATAAGGAAGCTTAATCTTTCATAATAAAAAGATTTTCACAGGATATTGTTTGACAAAGAATTTTTTCTTCTTCATTTTTTCTTTAATGGCTCTTTCCATTTATGTTATTAGATATTTTAATATTTTTCAAATCTCAAATACAATACATTTAATTATAATGATTTTTAATTATAGATGATTATGAAACATGATGATATACGACACACTTTTAATATATATAATTTTATACATATTTGTAAAAGCCTTTCAAATAGTTAGAAAAAATAAAAAACCCAAAATGCGTTTAAAAAAAAAAGGCAACCCTATCTTATGGCGAGTAAAACTTTTTTTTTTGGCGAGTGTAATTTGAGTTGAAATTTCGGGCCCTGCTATTACCCTAGCCATCACTTTCTGCAGAAGGCTACAGACAGGTGGTGTTGCTCCAGCATGCGCATGGAGCGGCATTTTTTTAAATAACTGTCCTCTCCCATTTCTCTATCAACAAAAGTGCAACAACTTCTTTTGAGAGGTTTTATTTATTTATTTATTTATTTATAGTTCGTTTTTATTTATTTTTATTTTTTTGCTTTTTCATTATTTGATGGATGTTTCTTAGAATGTTTGTTAGCAAAATATGCGAAAAAATATTTTGTCTGCAGAACAGCAATTTTACTTTAATTCGTAGTTTGAAAATTTTAATCGGATTTTGAAAATTTTTAATCGAATTAATCGATCCGATTAACTCGATTAAAAAAATTGATCGGGACTAAGCATTGATCGATTAACCGAACCGATTAATCGATTAATCGGCACAGCCCTAAAGAAAACCACATTGAACTTCTCATTTCCAAGTGAAGAACCTCTCAGCATTGGTAGGGCTTATCTACAACGGACATATATATATGAGGTAAATCAGACACTAGTTATGTCTGTTTCATACACTTAAAAAAAAATTAGCAATATATCTAGCAATATAACAGTATTATGAAAAACTTGTGTTTATTAAAACAGACTTATCAACACCAGCATTTTTTTTTTTTTTTTTTTAATCATCAATTCAAACATAGATAATCTGAAATACTGATTAATTACAATTTTAATTTATTTGTATTTCGAGTACTTAAGCTCTTTTCAAAATAATTATAAAAATCTTTAATTTAAATTCTTAAAATCTTCTGCTTTGATAATTTGTAGAATTTTCAATTGTAATGTTCTACTTTTGGGTAAGTACAAAATACTGAACTTTTAGTATTCTGTCTTTATTGAGTGTTTTTTTATTTTTATTTTATTTTTTTTTTTTTTTACATTTCTAAAAAATATCAATATTACATAAATGAAAAAAAGAAAAAGTCACTTTATTCCTCTTCGTCAGAACCACTTTACCACACATTTCCGACATACCCGAAAGTGAAAGCAGCCAAAACAAACACCAACAAATGGAAAAAAGTTTCCATGCATAAGATGCAATTCTAATCTAACCTTAGAACCTAGAAGATTGTATCGATTCTTCAAGGAGTCTAATCGCTCTTTTAAATGAGCAGATTGTTTAGTTTCTGCAATCTGCCTCCCTTGGCGAATACACTGCTCCACTTCTGGCTTCAGTTCACTCAGAATTTTGTACAAATGCTACAATGAAAATGTAATTCCCAGCAATTTTTTTTTAATGTATACTCAGACTTAGATATTTATATATTCGACAAAAATTTGCATTTCTATTTCAATTCTTAAGAAAAAAGTGTCTCAAACAAACTGATAAATTATTATGTCTGAATATAAAAAGGATCCTTAAACTTAAAATTACACAAAACAAATTTTTCTATAAAATGTGACAATTTTTATAAATTTAAATAATCATTTTTAAACAAAATATTTTCTAGGAACAAGCAGAAAAATAAATGATGCTGTCCTCTAAAAAAATACTGATTTTAAATGCAAAAATGCATTTTTTTTCTTTTATTTCCCCTTCCTATTTTCAAATGTTACAGTAAAGAAAGAAAAGTCCTTTACAATCAAAAATATAATTATACATGTTAAGACGTTTTCATACAGTACTTTTATTAGCAATTTTTAGTATAAGAAAACAAACGTGATATAAAATGAAAATTTTTAATTCTTTGTTATTAACTTAAAAAATAAATAAATAAAATAAAATACATTGGAATAAGAACAAGGAAAAAAAAATATGAAGTTTGTAATTACAGATATTTTTTATTTTTTCTAAGTTTTTTTGATTGAAATAATCACAGCTCTTCATCTGTTAGTATTTACTTACTTAATGAAGAGTAAATTATTTTTCATAAATAAATATGTGTATTAAATCGATAACACATTTCTAGAAGAATTTCAGTTAATTCATTACTAATTATAAATGCAAATTTTAAATAAAAATTTTATCAAGCAAAGACAGTATATTATAGTGGGGCAACTCTAATTTAACAAATATTTTAAATTAAATATTAAATTAGTTTAAAAAAAATTATAAATGATAATTAAAACAAACCTGAAAAATTGCTGTTAACATTTATACATGCAGTAACGGCAAATCAATGATAATTAAAAATATTTAACGAAAAATAATTTACACAAAGAACATACTAACTTTTTGCAATTTAATATCCTTAAAATATAAAATCCCAAAAGCAAATAAATGTAGCATAATATGAACCAAATATTTCACATATAAATATGCAATAATATAATAATACAATTAACTAGTATGATGTGGCCACCACATGACTTTCTTCCATATAATTTTACACAAAATTCATTCAATACAATTCATTTATTAAATTAATAAATTACTTTCCATTATAAATGCAGACGATTTTTATCTGTCAGAATTATATCACTAAATGCCAAAAGAAAGTCAATTTTTTGCCAATATCAAAAGAAATACTATTTTTTTCCAAAGTTAAGATAAACAAAATCGATAACTATGTTTTAAATTATCACAGATCTATAGTTCAACCATTCGTTTTAAATGTATTGATGAGATCTTTTGAAATATACCAATATTGAAAATTTACTCCCCTCCCAGGGGGGGGGGGGGGAAGAGATGCCCCCCACATACACAAAACTTTTTTCATAGTTAACTACTACTATTAGAAATAAATCTTATTAATTTTACAATTACACGATTAAAATAACTCTCATTATGTACATTTATACAAAGTTTTGTCCTATACTGCAATGTTAAAAATTTAGAAAAATGCAATCACAGCGCCACCTGTTGAGCCATTGTTCCAAAAATCTAATCAGCACCAGTTTATGTCACGATCCAACTAAATACCAAGTTTGATTAAATTTCATTCATTGGTTCGTGAGATACAGCGTCCGCAAAATTTGTGACACACACACAGACATTTTCTAAAAACAGTCAAATCGTGTTCAGGAAATCCTAAAACGTGTAAATCCATCGAAAACTGGAGTTCAAAAATTTTCACGAATCCAATACTTTCTCTATATATACATAAAGAAGAAAGTAAAAAGAAGAAATAATTATTTCTAAAATCAAAGATACAATACATTGAATAAAATAATAACAGACGATATTTACCAAACACTTATCTAACTGACTTTCAGCAGAGCTAGAATCTTCTTCTGAAAGCTGAATGGAATTCAAACCTTCTTCAACTTCATTCAGCATGTATCCAACTCTATTCAGTTTTGCTTCAAAATCGTTAGGTTTTTGAAATCTAATAAACTTTTCTTGCAATTCTGAAAATCTTTCCTAGAAAATATAATCCACGTATGATAAATATTGACGAACAAAGAGACAACACAAAATAAGTAACAGCAAAATATTAAGCAAGTAAATTGATATTTTAACTAAGCAATTTAGAAAACATCATCTTAACACTAAATTTTTACAACTGTCCATATCTTACCTTACTTCTTTCTATATAAGAACATTTTAAGTTATAAAAAGAAATTTTATCAAATAGAATATTAATCAAGTTGGAATTATTTTTAAAAAACTAAAGAAAGAGGGAGGGTGCAAAATGCGCTTAAAAAATCTGGTGTGAAACAGCCACACAACTTCCATTACCTACTATTACACGTATTATATGCACTTTTTGGAGATAATGTTATCAGAAGACATAAAATTGATCTAACAAAGTAGAAACCTAAAATTTTTCCAGTATGAGAAACTTAATAACGAGTAAAGACATATAAAACAATTTCCAATTGTAGCTCTTATAATGTATTTAAATATTTTAGTTTGATCCTGTAAATTTTAATGTTAAGCATAAAATATTGTATAGATTTTTTTTTTTTTTTTTTAACCATATGAATAATAAATCTAAATTTTAATACGATTTTCATAGTACAAAGGTTTTTAAATGTGATTTATAAAAATACATCACATAGAAAGCAATTAACTGTCATTCTTTTAGATATCCCTGTACACAAGCTAGTTGTCCTATTTCTACCATTTTAAATAGAGAACATTAGCTACGGCCATGCCAACAAACCGAAGTCGTCAACATTTTAAAACTTTATTGAAAAGTGTTAAAAAAGCTTCCCCCTTCACTTTTGCTTGAACCCTTCCCTTAATGTATATGTGAAATAAAATTTTTATTAATTCATTTCTTAGTGGATAGATTTATCAGATCAAATTTTGTGTTGCCTTTTATTAATTGCAAACTAATCACTTTCAAATACAATTACAAAGCCCTTTTATTTATAAATGCATGACATAATTAGGTATTCTTATTTAGATTTGGTGATACGAATTGATTGATAGGGTTTAATGTCAATTGACTACGCTAGGGTTTGAGTCCGATAAGTGGAATGCCCTCTGTGGGGGTCTTTCTAAGGGGTCCTAGCCTATATTTATGCAAGTTTCGAAGAAAACCACAGAAAATTCCAAACGGTTAGGTCAATGAGCGCGACGGGGGATCAAAACTGGCACTTACCATCTACCAGCTTTGAGCGCAGAACTGCTCAGCTGCTGGTAGGCCGAGAATACGAATCGAAGTAGCGTTCTATTTTTTGTATGAAGGTAAAGCCTTCTGCAGAAAAGACTATTTAAAGTCATCGCATGAAACATTTTCTAAACAACATAGGCTAGAAAAGATCTCCCTTATGTAATTTAAATTTACTCTTAATTATTTTTTAATCTTAATTTATATATTTTGCATATTTAAAATTTTTAAGACTTTTTTAAATCTGAACTGTTTTCTGACTTGTTTATTAAGTTATTTTTTTCGCAAATGTATATAATTTCCAGACATTTTTTATTTAGATACTTATAAATTTAAGAGTATTATTTCAATTTCCTTATTCTTAGTTCTATTAATTAGTTGATTATGGATGAATTTGAAATAAGGAGTTGTAATTTTAAGCTGGATGAGCTTAACAATGAGGCCGCAATGCGAAACTGTCAAAGACGTTGTGATGTCAAGAAAAAGGGCTTTGAATTTCCCAGATTTCATAAAACTATATTGTGAATGGATTCTGTTATTCTGATGGGTGGTGGAATATTTAGGTCTAAAACCAAATTGTTCGGGTTCAAATTACAAGCCCCTCTTCATATTTTTTTTTTTTTTCATCTAATTTGAAAAAGATCTAGTTTTCATTCATTATCGCAATACAAATCAAAGCATATATTTATTAAAAATCAACATTTTAGTACCTTAACCAGTGCACCTAATTTTAAATCACGACTGCAAAAATTCATCTTGGAATTGTTTACAATGTTTTGCTTTAATAACATAAAGAAAAATCTTCCTTTATTTCTTCTATTTTTGACTTGTTCGCAAATTCTGGTGGTAGTTTATTTTAAATGAGCAAAATTTCCTTGCCCCTGAAAGGATTAAGGTGTTTTTATACAAAGTTAAATACGTTAAAGAAGGTTACTTTTAATTTAAAATTGAATATACACATATCCCTTAAAAGAAAAAAAAAAAAAAAAAATCAAAAATTGGTTTATGATTTTTGCTTTTCTTACAACCATTTTTTTTTTTTTTTTTTTTTTTTTGAGCAGTGTTCCAATTATTTTGGCAGCCCTCCTTTTTCGGCGCCCTAAGCGACCGCCTAGGTTCGCCTAATGGTAAAGCGGGCCCTGGCTACAGAGGCAAGTCAACGGAGAATAGAATTTCCTTCTGGACCTGTGGTTTATGGATTAACCTGCGGTTGAGGTTGACGGAGAATTAGATGGTTAATCCTGCAGGCAGAAAAGGTCCATGTTATTCTAAGGGAAAATTTATCGTTAACTGAAGTACTTTTTTTTTTAATTTAAATTTTGCATTCAGAAAATTCATAACCATTAAATTAGTACTCATTTAAAAAATTGATTATTATTATTTTTTTTAATTTTTAAATTTTAATTTTGAGTTCAAAAACGCAAATTTTCACGAAGTGTATTTTTCTTATTTAGCAGCAAAATGAAATATTAAAAATTAAAAAAATAAATTTTTGGAAAATAAGTACTAATTTAACAATTATGAATTTTCTGAATGTGAATTTTCTGAATGAGAAAACGAAATATAAAGAGTCATTATGGAGACAAATTTTCCCATAGAATGTCTTGGGCCACAAATGTCAGCAAAATTAGTTATTGTTCACTCTTAAACTAGAAATTTGATAATTAGTATGATCATTCTTCATTGAAGTTCATTGATACGGTGCCCTCAAATTAATATGGATCGTATGAGATAAAATAATGGGAAGTGGGCAGATTACTGGAGGATTTTGATAAATTGCTATTTTATCTTCTAATTATTAATTTTTGTAGATTCTTATCTTTACTGTATTATTTATTTATTTTCATTTTTATTCTTCCTTAAAATAAGCCTGAGAAACACAGATATTTTAGCTAGTTGTATATAGATGTCTCAAAGAATAAAAAGAACATTTCAATAGAATGAATAAATAGATGAATAAATAGATGAATAAATATTTTATGTGAAAATCCTATTCAAAATTGATAACTCAAAAATACTGCTTAAATTTCCCTCCTGTAAAACTTTCTTTTTATGTGAATCACTTTATATTATACCAGGGTGATTGTGACTCAAAGATAAAACCCCTGAAAATTAGATCCTCAAATAGAAAAAAACTGGAATACCAAATGACACTAAAATTATTTAAACCAGAAGTCCTCAATCTCTTTACAATTTGTTCACCTATCACTTTGATGGCAAATGAATAGCCAATCAAACCAAAAGATAACTTTATATGGAATATGAAAACACAGCTGGATTAGATTAAAAATTCTGAAATCAGGGGTAGTCCCTGAATACAAACACCCCTGAAATATAAATGATCTTACAATGGACAAAATTTAATAGCAAAAATGCTGATGCTAATGCTTTTTGCATCTCTTTGTGGTTAAGAATTACATATTAATTAGAGCCCAAAAATTCCCTTTGAATCCCAGACTGCCAATCTCAAGCTAAGTAATCAATAAAAATATAGAGTTGGTAGTTATCCTAGCTTAGGATCTGCATTATTAAAACCCAGTGACGGGACTTGATGAGAGAGATTTTTCCATGTAGTAATTGCTTAATAAACTTGCAGCCCATTTGGAATTGAGCTTTATGCTGATTTGCAGAATTTCATTCATTTAAAACACTCAGGGTGATTAACATTGACCAAGACTGCAGAATAATAAAGGATAATTCATTTCAACCAAAAGGTATCTTTGTCTTTCCATAAATTTATTACACACACATACTTTCTTTACTTTGTTTTTTCTTTAATTTAAAAGTTTTATAAATACTACTTCAGCACGAGCAACGCCGGATAGACCTGCCAGGATATATACACCGGTGGATAAAATTGAAGGAACAACCGGTTTTCTCATTCTCTTCTTTTGCATATAATTTTTAAACAAATAAACATATGAACATAAAATTTGGATGGCCTGTTCGTTATATTATTAACCGAATTTTATGTAACTTTAGCATAAGAATAATTTTTAAGCTAATAAATATTGTTTTTTCTCACAAAAGTAAGCTTTGGAAAAAATAAAAAATTTCAATAATTTTAGGAAAGAACACTTAATGAAAAGTGGTGTTAAGGATACATTAGAGATAGGTAAAGACGCATATGCTGAAATGTTAAACTAAATCTTGATTTTTCTTTCTGTATCAACTTTTCTTTTACTTTTATAATGGACTTAAAAAAAATATATATAATTAATAATTTGTAAACTATGAGCATCACCAGAATAATAAAAATGTCGATAAATAGTTTTATAATGAACATCTTATTCAATTTTCATGTTTGTATGTATATTTTTTAAAAAGCTATTCACATGCAAAAAAAACGAAGAAAAAACAAGAAACAGAAAAGTGAATACAGGTAGAAAGATTTGGTTATAATCTAACATATGGATGTGTGTGCACCTTCACCTATCTCTAAATGCATCCTTAAAAGGACTGCATCCTAAATGCATCCATACTCTAATGCACCTTCACTCACCGCCGCCGGAAGCCGAAACTAATGTTATTCAATGGGAAATTTTTCTTTACAAATAACTTATTAACTAATACATATTTTTGAATTCTGTTTTCACATTCTGAAAGTTCCCAGCTGTTAAATTGACGCACCTTTTCTAAAATATTATTTTTTTAATTTTTTATATTTTATTTTGAAGCTGCAAAATACGAATTTTCAATATGTGAAATTTTTTCATTTTGCAATTTCGAAATAAAATATTAAAAATTGAAAAATTATATTTTTAAAAAAGATCCGTCAATTTAACAGTTGGGAATTTTCTGAATGTGAAAACAGAATTTAAAAATATGTATTAGTTAATAAGTTATTTGTAAAGAAAATTTCCCCATTGAATAACATTGGCTCGGGCTTCCGGCGACTGTGAGTGAAGAGGGCCGTTAACACCACTTTTCATTAAGTGTTCTTTCTTAAAATTATTGAAATTCTTCATTTTTTCTAAAGCTTACCTTTGAGAGGGAAATGAATATTTATTAGCTTAAAAATTATTCTTATGCTAAAGTTACATAAAATTTGGTTAATAATATGATAACGAACAGGCCATCCAAATTTTATGTTCATATGTTTATTTGTTTAAAAATTATGTGCAAAAGAAGAAAACAAGAAAATAGGTTGTTGCTTTAATTTTGCCCACCAGTGTATATATAATATATATTAAAACATTTCAATGCATATAACGACTTTTTTTTTCTATAAGCTTTTAGCTAAGCTTTAGATATTTGCATGTAAAAATTCTCAATAACATTTAAAATATTTAAAAATCATTACGTCTTGTAATTAAATTAAATTTTAATCACACTAAAAACTGAGACAGATAATATACGCTAAAAATATACATTTTAATAGACATTTAAATACATTTAAAAAACATACATTTTTATCCAGGAAAATTCTTGAGTGTTAATGTACACTCAAGAATTTTCCTGGAGGGCTGGTACACAAATCAACATTTTTCGCCACTTAATGAGGCATGCACAGTTCCTGTTGAATACGTAGTACTCACATAATGAAGTCTGTTGTTCATCTCATCATTTGCACTTGATGTTTTTTACTGATAAGGAGCCTGTAAAAGGCTCGAAACGTTTAAATTTATGTTTTTGTGTTTTTAATATTTTAAAATGTATGTTTTTAGTGTATATTATCTGTCTCAGTTTTTAGTGTGATTAAAATTTAATTCTCAATAACATATTAATAAAGACCAAACATACTTCAATTAAATGAAGTTGTTCCTCAAGACGACAAGCTGCTTCTAAACGGCCACATGATCTGTAACGATCAACATCTTCTTCAAGAGCTTTAATGGTTGTCTCCTTTTCAGCAAACTCTGCTTCTAATTGCTACAAATACATAACATACAACTATAGTGAAGCCAGTCATAAAAATCTACATGCACCATAACTTTATTTTTCAAAATCTAATAAAAATTAAACATTCAAAGTGCTAATGTATCTTTTAAAAATATATTAATTTAATTAATGAAATTGTGAATGCTGAAAAATTGTCAAAATTGAATATAAAATCTGTTTTCCAAGAACAAATCTACAAAGAATGGGTGTACATCAAAGAATGGATGTACTATGGGCTGTATCAGTCAGATAGCTCCCTTTCTCCCTTACCATGTTATCCTACGGGATTTTTGCTGCTTCATTTTATAAGGATATCTCATTCAAAAGTTCAAAAACTAATTTTTGAATATAACTCTTTGAATCACAGATATAGTAATATATATAGATCTCATCCCCATGTTATCGAGCAAAAAATTTTGATGCCGAAAAAAAGTTCTAAAATTAGCCATTAGAGAGTATTGAAAAAGAATAAAAGGAAAATGAATTTGAAACTGTACCTGGAGTTTTTCATTCACCTTTAGTAAATAAAATTATTCATAAATTTTATTTACTAAATTATCCGTGTGTATTCCTGTGTGTGATTTACTCGGGAAAAGGCAGCCATTAGAGTGACTTTTTCCCAAAAAAAAGGCCTCAATTTTTCCCTCTCGCTGATCAATCTATGTCTTATTACTATATCTATGCTTTGAATATATGGCCTTTTAGTTCAGTGAGCAATTTAAAAAAATAAATAAATACATTTAAATATTTCATTTAGTGATCCAAACTTAGAGTTCTAAATTTATTAATTGAAATAAAACATTTTTTTTTTTTTTTTTTTTTTTGTAATTGCTCACTAAGCTAAGAGGTGACCTATTCAAAGACAGATATTCAAAAAACAGAATTTGAAAAACTTCATTTTTGAATAAGATATCCTTATAAAATGATGCAACAAAAATCCTGTAGAAATCCATGGGAAGAAAAGAAGAGGGAATCTGACTGATGTACAATCTTAAGGTTAAATGTATTTGATTGTCTTAAGTGTCATACTGGAATTTATAAATGACTGATTCAAAGTTCTCAGTCTAATAAAATTTTTCAAATTTACATTATATCTTTTTATTTATTATTTCCACATATAAAATAAAAGCATGTATTGAAAAATCGATTTATGAAACAGAGTTTGTATTTTGAATAGCTCAAAAATATTTGGCTGTAAAATGCTGCAAATTTATAAGGGTGACTGTTATAGCATCTAGTTGTAAACTTCCTATTTAGTTTTTTATATGACATGCCCTGTTGGAGATATCTTAAATTTTACAAAATTTTGCATGACGTCTGTATGTATACATGCATGTGTATATCTCTTAAAAGTTGGACATTGAAAATTTATATTCAGGATTATTATAGCATCTAGCTGTGCAACTTCTTTTTTTTTTTTTTTTTTTTTTTTTTCTTTTATCGCTATAGGTCTTTCGACTTTACAGATATCCACAAATACTCAAAATTTTTGTTCATTATAAAACTTCCCATTTTAGGAGGACCTGATTACCGAAAAGGCTCTGGAAGCACATACTTCCCCTCTAAAATTTAATAGAGCCCAAAAATGACTGAAAATAGGGTGTTGATTTACCAGTTTCAGAATTTTTCATATATATATTTTTTTTCCCCCTCAGAAAATTCATCTAAAGCAAGAGCAAACACATATTATTTTAGTAAAATTTTATTATGCAAATACAAAAATCTGAACATTCTGTAACAATAAATTGCTAACCAATTACCGATCTTCATATTGTGAAAAGAAATCACCCAGACTTATAAAAATAAAGCAATTATAAGCATAACCACTGATTTTATGTCTATAATATTTTTATATGACAATATATAGGGAGAACATGAACCTAAATTATGCCAAGGCACGCTTGGGTATTAAATTTGTAGCATTAATAAGTTCATTTCTGCGTGTATAGTAATTACAAAACTTCTCCCAAGTGAAAGGGGGCCCCAAAATAATACTGAGCTTCTTCTAGATTCAGAGGTTAATCAAGGTCTGTGGACATTAGATATTACAAAAGAACCTAGTTATGGATCTCATATATTAATAATATTGTTACAAAGGGTAAAACACTTTTCCTTTATTAGAACTGTTGTTGCAGTGAAAATATATGTAGAGGCAAAAGAACATAATAGCAGTCTACTGGTCTCAATAAAGGTCCACTAGAAGACAAATGTAGCAACACTCTGAATATTTTGCCCGACTTCAAAGTTAAATATCGCCTAAAATAATGCCTTGACAAATAAGAAATTTGTTTCAGCATGATTATCGCACATTTCTGTACGAAAATGCCAAATTCCATGTTTCTATGTGAAACAGGTGTTACTGTATAAGCCAAGAAAGCAAAAATGACACTATAAATCAAAAAATGGCAATAGCAGGTTTTTTTTTTTTTTTAAACAGAGATATTTTTTAATGAAATAGCGAACTTGATATTGAAAAAAAAAAGGCAATTATAAGTAATACAGTACACACAAAGTTCTATTTAACTATTATAAGATAAAAATGAAGCTTTAAAATAAAATGAAAAAATCCTTTATTTTAGAAGGAAATAATATAACACTTTTCGAACTTTTATCTTTGACATAGAAAATCTATCAATTTCATGCATTATTCAATTAATGCAAATTTAGAAATGATAAAAAATGAGTTGAAATTTAAGCAAAATGTTAAACTAAAAATAAGTTTAACTAATGAATAAAAATGCATATTTATTTATGTAATTGTAGCTGTTTTTTATTTGATTAAAAGTTTCACTTTTTTTTTTTTTTTTTTTTGCTATATTAAAATATGTTATATGTACCATACAGTTATTTATTTATTCAAATAAATTCTAAGTTTCTTTAAGAATATTCTAAAGGGTGGGGGTGGGGGGAAATAATGTTGGAAAAATGAGTTGTTAGGCAAATGTACCTGTTGGGCAAATGAGTTATATAGTAAATGTACTTGTTGGGCAATCACACCAGACCTGTGTGTGTGCCTGTATCTTGCATAACTCAAAAATAGCTGGAAGCAGAATGTTAAAATTTTGTATTTAAGGATTCTTATAACATCTTGTTCTCATCTCCCTTTTCAGCTACCATATGACCTTCTGTTTTAGAGGTCTTCACAGAAATCAAAAATTTTTGTTTAGTATATGACTAATCATTTTACAGATTTGAACAAAACCTACTAATCTATATATTAATTTGAAACGTGTTTTTGTCTGTCTCCACTAAATTGAGAGAACGGCTAGGTGTAAAAATTTGGTTGAGGTGTCTGAAAAAAGGTCTTGATCTGTAGATGTGTTATGAAAAGTGAAAAATAAAAAAAGTCGAACAGTTCCCCCCCTGGGGGGCAGGGGTTAAACACATGTTGGCGAGCATAACTCAGCTCCAAATCATTTCACGGTGAAGAAATTGTACATGGGGGGACTAGACTGGAATACTAAAATATCAATATCTGCAATTTTGGAATTTTCGATTTTAAAGTGGGGGAAAGTATATTTGGAGGAGGGAAAGGGAGGAAATTAGTGTGAGAGGGAAATCCGTTCTAGACCCACACATGTAGCACCTCATTTTAAAGGTCTTGAAAATTCATGTTGATTGGGGATGTTTGTATACAATATAAGGCGCCCCCTGTAAGTGAAAAATGGAACTAGGTGATTTTGTAGTAGGCCCTATCATGTTACACCTTATTTTAAAGGTCTTGGTATTTCTTGACCGTTGGTGATGTTCGTATAGAACACACTGTGCCCCCTGGTGGTGGAAAGTGCAACTAAAGGATTTTGCAGTTAACACCACCATGTGACACCTTATTTGAAAGGTCTTGAAAATTCAAGACGATTGGTGATAAAGGTCTTAAAATTTCATGTTGATTGGGGATGTTTGTATGCAATATAGTGCACCCCCTGGTGGTTAAAAATGGAACTAGGTGATTTTGCAGTAGACCCTATCATGTTACACCTTATTTTGAAGGTCTTGGTATTTCCTGACCGTTGGTGTTCTTCGTATAGAACACGCTGTGCCCCCTGGCGGTGGAAATTGCAACTAAAGGATTTTGCAGTTGAAACCACCATGTGACACCTTATTTGAAAAGTCTTGGAAATTCAAAGCTATTGGTGATGTTCGTATACATTATACTGCACCCCCTGGTGGAGGAAAGTGGATTTTGCAGCGCGTGAGGAGCATGCCTGCTATACAGTGCAGCAGTCACAGGCAGAGGTAACACAAGTCAGAGGTTCATTCGGTTCAAGGTGAATTTTTTCATGTTATTAGAGGCCTGCATATACGCTGCCCCAGGCATCAGGTAGCCAGCCCGAGTTCCGTTCTGTTTGAGGTTTTTTTTTTTTTTTTTTTACAGATGATTATTTTTTGTCTTTTTGTGATGCTTTCATTTAAAAATAGAAATTCAAACAAAATCGAGTTAAAGATATAAAACCATGCAAATTTAAGGTTCATTTAAGGTTATTATCATGGGCCCGGGCGTTGCCGGGCGGGTTCATTTGGTTCCAGGTTAATTTTTTGGAATTTTTTTATGTTATTAGCGTCTCGCGTATGCGCTGCCGCAGGCACCAGGGTCACAAGGCAGAGTTTCGTTCGGTTCGAGGTAATTTTTTTGTCACAGCTGATTATTTTTTGCGTGATGCTTTCATTTAAAAACAGAAATTCAAACTAAATTGAGTTAAAGGTATAAAATCATACAAATTTAAGGTTCATTTAAGGTATCATGGGCCCGGGCAACACCGGGCGGGTTCATTCGGTTCCAGGTTAATTTTTGGGAATATTGTTATGTTATTAGCGGCCGGCATATGCACTGTCGAAGGCACCAGGGTCACAAGGCAGAGTTTCGTTCGGCTCGAGGTAATTTTTTTGTTACAGCTGATTATTTTTTCACGATGCTTTTATTTAAAAATAGAAATTCAAACAAAATCGCGTTAAAGATGTAAAACCATGCAAATTTAAGGTTCATTTAAGGTTATTACCATGGGCCCGGGCAACGCCGGATGGGTCAGCTAACATGTAGTCTTAGTATTAAACGATATAGAAAATAAAAGATAGGAATGTTTATTTGGAGTCAGTTTGACGTCACATTGACAGTACTTTGTAGAAAGTGATGTTATATATAGTACTTCTATTTATAAGCATTTTTGCGACTTTCTTTTTTTTAAGTGAAATGTCGTAAATTAAATTAGATGTTTTAACTTGAAATGGGTCATTGCCAACATAAGGGGTAGAAACCATGTCCCTTAGCCCTCAAAAATAGAAAATATTTTCAATCAGAAAAAAATTTACAACTAGGCTATTTCTTACGATTTTCTCTAGTTGAATATTATTATAAAAGTTTTTAATGTTATTTATTTTTCTTAGAACTCGATCGATAAAACCTGGAATGTCCACTCCGTGGACTGTCCCCAAGGGAAGTCTGCAGAATATAGCATTATTTTCAAGCTTAATATTAATGTTTTTTAGTTACATTTTGATTTAAGCAGGACATAATTATCCTTAAAAATATATTTATTAAATTTTAGAGTTATAAAATGAATCTTGTTTTTTTAATTAATTTATAACAAATGTCCCTAATAAAATGCGTCCACTCCGTGGACAACTATTTAATTTCCCATAAAGTTCAGTAGATGGCACTGCCTGTCACCAGTGTGTAACTGAGAAGAAAGAGGGGGAAGCCATCTTTGTTTTTACCTACATGTGCTGAACTCAATGCTTTATTTCGTTCTGTTAAAATAGATTTCATCTGTGATACCTCTGTTTGGCTATCTCATCAGTCCACTCCGTGGTCAGAAGTATACAAATAATTATAAGGATTATTTATTATCTAATTATTATTACAATTAATGATTATAAGACTTAATTCAACACTAAAGTTAAATTGTTCCTGACGTTGTTGCTTTGTTCCTTAAAATTCAAAATCAGACATTCTGTCCACTCCGTGGACTTCCACTCCGTGGACATCATTTGATCACGAAGTGGACACTTCTTTCCACGGAGTGGATACTTTCAAAATTAATCTTAAAAATAGATACATTTGAAAAATAATCTAAATAAATTTGATAAATAAATTTTATCCCTTTATTTATTTATTTATTTATTTTTTTTGTTAGCCTACTGATTGCTTAAGGTGCAATGGAAATATATTTTCCCCCTAACTTTTATATTTTTATTCGTGATTTTCTAGAAATGTCATTTCAACGTCTTTAAAACAGTATTTGCTATTTTTTACTGAACTCTTAAGCATTTCTCTTCATGGTTTAAATGTAACAACAGAATTCGTATTAATATAATTTTAAGAACAGTTTTATGAGTGTTGTTTACAGAGTAATGCAAAAGAATGATGTATACTATATGTCCTTTATTTATTTATTTATTTTTTTTTTTTCTTTTTAATTTTAAAGGTAAAATGTAGAAAAGGCGACATAACACTTTAGAAAAATAATTGCAAAAATATAATTAAATTTAGTTTCAGAAGAAAAAATAAATAAAAATATTTTTGTTTTACAGCAAAACTAAAATTGTTTTGTATTTTTATTAATTGAATAACTTTATATATATATATATATAAACAATACTTAAAATATATATTTATTTTCTTTGCAGAAATTTATTATGCTGTTCAAGAAAAATGGAAATTCGCATGTAACCCAATGCAGGACAAACAAATGTGCACAAACCTTCGCTCAAACTCAGTCAAAAAGAAAATTAGGTGGAGTTGAAAATCAAAAAGATAAGAAAAATAACAAGAAAAGGAAACTTCCCAGCCAAACTACAGAAAAACGTAAAGAACAAAAAAGAAAAAGTATGCAGAGAGCAGGAGACAGACTAATGCTCCTATTACACACAACACGTTTTCACACAACTTTTGAGATAATTGTAAATTTGGGTCAAATCACGTCAATGCCCAGTGTAATAGGAATTGGGAATACGATCAATTTTTTCTGGCAAGTCAGACTGTGATAAACCAGTGAGAAGAAAGCTCTTTATGTACCGAGAAATGACAGCGCCGACGGGAATTCATTCACCGTTTTCCTCTTCGCTCTCCCATGTCGTCCCCGTTAAAACAGAAATAAATAGGTGTGCCTTGACATGTACTGTACACCGTGTAAACCAGTTTTTCGAACAATTTTTGATTCAACTATTGTAACCTTCTTTCGGTTTACAGCTTTCGAAAATTGGAGCAAAAATTGGATGAAATAAAAGTCGCGTGAAACATCTTTGTGTATAATAAGAGCATAAGAAATGATCCCGCAAGACATGAAGAAGGAAAAGCTAAAGAAAGATAAATATATCACAGAAGGAAGAATACTGTAGTTAAAATGTTTGAACAAATGAAAAGAAGTGTTAGGAAAAAATGGAAGAACCAAAACACAAATCAAAGGGAGAGATTGAAGAAACAGAATAATCTTTGAAGAACATCTCAGAGATGATACACCTCCTGAGACACCTCGTTCAGCAGCCATAAACATCACACTACCTCAAATTAATCCATCTCTGAAAACAAAACCATCTGTATCATCATCTAGCAGACTAGAAAGTGGAAGAAAAAGGTCGAAAAAGAACAGTGAAAGGCTTTGTGAAGAAAACAAAAAATTGGTTAGGAAGCTTGAAAAACACAAAAAGCATGTGCAAAGATCTAAGGATGTGAAGTCAAAAAATAATACTACTGATTCTGAAAAACCCAAGAGAAAAGTGAAAAAAATTATCACAGAAGCAAATTCAAAAGAAATTGAGAAATGTATTATTTTTGGCGAGGTAATAAAAAAGTCAATAAAAGAAAGTTTTAAAGGCACAAAATCAAAGAAGAAACTTAAAGAAATCTTCGAAGTTTTAACAGGAAAAATAGCAAGGAAATACAAGTGTCTTCAACATATTAGATCAATCACATAAAAAAAAAAAAAAAAAAAAAAAAGAAAGAAAGAATATGCGGAACCAACAATTATTTTCCTGTTATTTTCATTTTTCAAAAGAATTAAAGTAAAAATATTTGTTGATTATTTTCTAAAACACAAGTAAAACAATAAGGATGAAAAGATACAGCTGCAAAATAACTTCCAGGTTTGGATATTTATAAGTGTCCACTCCGTGGTCAGTGATGTCCGCTCCGTTGACACATTAATTTTGAAATTAATTAATTACCAACCAAAAAATAGCTAACGAGATAGCTCATCAAGTAATTTAGATTCATATTTGTCAAAAAGGAATTAAGGAATTTTTTCAAATTTTTTTGGTAAAATTTTTATTTCTTCGTTTTCTACCCTTTAGATTGGCAATCACCCAAATACATTTAAATAATGATGCGACGTTTTTTGAAACATTACTGTCAATAAAGTGATCGTCGAATTCGACGGGTTCCAGCTAGTTAAACTTTATTAAGAAAGGATTAATTTTATATTACTTAAATAAATTACCTTATACAAAATCCTTTTTACAAAACTTAGCATATATATATTTCGGGTACTCCGTACCCATCTTCAGTGCCAAGTGCAAAACGTCGTTCCTCTGCTGTTGTCAAAATTTGTGGTGTCCTGGTGTACGTGCTTTCACTTCACTTCCCATTCGGTTCGTATTCCTGTAAGAACTGCTGCCCTACAGCTAGGTACAGAGTACCCGAAATATATATATGGTAAGTTTTGTAAAAAGGATTTTGTATAAGGTAATTTATTTAAGTAATATAAAACCTACCAATTTTAGCCTATGTAATACTATTGGTCTCAGTGTGTGTGTGTCTGTTATTAGCATATTTCAAGAACAAATAGTAGCAGGAAGTTCAAACTCTGTATTCTGAATCTGTATCATACAAATGATGCTACACTAAACTTTTTGTTGAGATCAAGTAAATGGCTCATGTATAGGGCTATCCAAGAGAATTCCAATGCATTACGACTACAAGTGAAGTTCCCGGTAATTACAGTTTAACATCTATAGACTGGCCTAAACCCAATGGAATAAACATATATATTTTATGCGTAAAATTATGTTTTGTGTAGACTCCATCATTTGTTTATAAACTACCTAAATTATTTGATATATTGGGGCTGCAATTAGAAATTGCTGGAAGTGTATTTCAAGTTGTGTTATTTGTTTTTCAAATAGGAATAAATTTAAGTACACTATGTGAGGTCTATAAAGTTTATAGACAATATATAGGGCAGGGTTGGGTTTTTGACATGACAAGGGTTTAAACCATCAAAAACCCGTCAGAAACCTCTACTGTCAAAAACCTATATCGTCAAAACTCAAAATCTGTATATGAGGTAGAATCTGGCTAAAAATAGAAATTATTAATATTTGTTATACATAGTTGACAACTAAATATTATGATGTTTGTAAATTAACAGATCTTAAAACAATTTTTAGATAATTCATAAAAATTTAATTATTATATATTGTATGATTTGAGAACATTTTTATTTATAGATACATGTTAAGATTATATGCTCTAAAAAGTTATGTTAGTTAATGTTGCAATAAGAATAAAATATGTGAATTGTGGATTACCACATCTGGTTTTCTGATGACAGAGGCCTCCAGTTTAAAGTAAGGAGAGATAGGGTTCTAGGAATACAAAAACAACAGTTGGAAGATTAGAACAAAGAATGTTGACTGGGATCCTTTACTAACAGTAATTCTTCTCTAGTTCTTTGATAAGATTGTGAATGACAAACTTGTTTCAAAAAACTTTCCTGAATAAATGTTTGAAGTTTTCCTCAACTAATTTTAACATAATACAGTGTGCGAAAAAAGTATAAGGACAACATTTAATTGCATGAAAATAGGCTTTATTTCCATTTCACCTAAATGAAATTTTTATATTTCTTACTTCTGCTTCATAATTTTGTGATAACACTTATACCACATAAAAAACATAATTTAGCTTCAAAATATTGATTTCACAAAATTCAACATTAAAGGAAATACGGAAAAAATTATAAGGACATGTTCTAAAATACTTAAAAAAATGTTTCAATAATCAAGAAAACTACCTTTTTTTTCTATCACTTGAATAAGCCGAGAGGTCATGGATCCTGAAAGATCTTTTAAAATGTCCACAGATATTTTTTCCCAAGCGTCTTTGATAGCGACGACAAGATCTTGTGTACATTGATACTGTGTGCCGTTTTTATAAACTTCTCGGGCTAGAAGTCCCCATAAGTTTTTGATTGGATTAAGATCGGGACTTCTCGCCGACCAATCAAGTAAATTTACAGAATTAGCTTCAAACCAGAGTTTTGCGCTCTTAGAAACGTGTATCGAAGCATTATCCTGCTGAAAAATATAGTCCCCTGAAGTAATTAGTGCCGCTTCAGGTAACAAACTTTCTCCTAATATATCAACATACCTGTCCGAATTCATTTTACGGTTGATGAATACAATTGGAGTGGTTCCATTTGCCGCAAAAGCGCCCCATACCATAACCGAGCCACCACCATATTGACCCCTGGAAAACACTTCCTTGGTCTTTCGCAGATCATACCAAAAATAACGAAAACCATCAGGTCCATCAAGATTGAACTTTTTTTCGTCCGAAAAAATTACATCAGCCTACTTTTGACCAAGAGAAATGTATTTTTTGGCAAAGTCAACTCTTCTTTTCTTATGATGATTTGTAAGAGGGGGGCGTGACACTAATTTCCCATAAGAAACTTCAGGATGTTTACTCAAAACATTTTGAACAGTCCTTGTTGAGCATGGTAAACTCAAATTTTGTCTAACTTCATTTGCGGTTTCTTTTTTCTCGCAAGCTCTCCTTAAAATCAATCTTTTTTGTCGACGAGTGAGAATTTCTGGTCTTCCAGTTCGCTTTTTCATACCATACATCCCAGGATTTCTTAGAAAATTATAAACCACCGTTTTAGATCTCTTTATTCTTTTTGAAATTTCCCATCCACTTAATCCACATTCTCGAAAAGCAACAATTTTTCCTTTTTCAGTGTGAGAAAGTTGAGTTCCTTTGGGCATCGTTAAAAATTTCACACTGAAAGTCGCAGAGTGGGAAATTCTTTTCGCAAATGAATCATTTAACTCGGAATTGTCATTTTATGCTTTCAAACATGCAATTTTTTAAATAATTACTGGAGAAAAAGCAATGTCCTTATACTTTTTTCCGTTTTCATTTAGGTTTAAAAATCAAAATTTAAATTTTAGCAGATTTAAAATTGAAAATTTTAATTACTTTATGCATGAAATATTTTAGTTTTACTTCTTTTTTTTCTGCAAAAATTTGCATACGATTCTGTAAACAAGGCTTTTAGATTTGGCGATTTTTCGCGTGTCCTTATAATTTTTTCGCGCACTGTATATTAAATTTAAGTTAGTTTCTGAATAATATAAAAGTATCATTGATCTTTTTTTTTTTTTAATGCACCTAAAAATTAGTACTTCAAAATGAATTTTTAAAAGTCTAAAGTATTGTTTTTACATTAAATCAAAATGTTATAATGTTTCTATAAAAACTTTAATCTGTTTACTTTTTAAAATGTACTTATAAATAATATCTTATTAAAAACAGCTAAATTTTTAAAGTATCACTAACAAAAAAGTTTAACATATACTATATTAAGCATAGTTATAAATAAATTTCATAGTAATATATGAAAGTATCACGGCATATTTTGAATGAACATGACCATAATTCATAATGAAATTTTCCCAGTAGCAGAAACTGAATGCAGCACGGCAACAAGTGCTGCAGATTAATTTTACATCTCTGAAAAGAAGTGCCAGGTTAAAAAATGCAATTATAATTTGCATTATATCTTGATCATTGTACTTGTTGTATTGGGTTGTTCGGAAAGTAATTTCGTTTTTTCCTTCGAAAATGAAAGACGACTTTCTTATATTGTATAAATATTTTAATGAATTATATATTCTCCACTTAGATCGGTTTCTTTGCAATCTCACGAATTGTTATTTGGCAGTTTTTCATAAATCAATACTGTTACAAAATTGTAAATAATTGTGTTTATTTTTGTATAAATTCTTTCAAAGAGGCTTAGTAAGTTGATAAAGTGCTAATTTTGTGCATTTCTAGTCGTTTTAGCGTTGAAATAGCCTTATTTTCCCTTAAAAACGCATTAAAAAGCCCCAGTAATGCAAGTAATGGATTTGGCGCCAAATTTGGCGACTTTTTCCCACCTTGGCGATTTTTTTGGCGACCTTGGCGAGAAAATCCTTATATGGGATATACCAAATATGGAAGCTGTAAGTTGATTGGTTGACCACTTTCTAGAGTTTTCTCGAAAAATCTGGGCTCCATGGAACAGCATATAAGGAGCGCTTCCTCGCCAAGGCAGTTAGTTCAGTTCAGTTTTCAGCCAGCTTCGCTAGTGCTTGCATTGCTCTTGAGCCTCTTTGAGAGAGACTTGCTTCAAGTGTTATTGCTATACAGTTTGTACTGTGGATTTGCTATTGACAGCTGTTGTTTAAGCTGTGGTTACTGCTTGAATTGAAGCTGATAATTGATTTATTGACCTGTATTTTTCTGGAACTTTCTGTGAATAAATTACTGAATTTTTGTAAGTTTGGCCTTTCATTCCCGGACAACTCACGAACCCTCAAGTACGCAACATTTCTGGTGTCAGAAGCGGGATTGTCTGTGAATGGTGATAACGAGAGCTATGGAGCAAGAGATGAAAAAAATTCTAGAAAGCTTAGCTACCCAGATGAATGAGATGAAAGTTAGCCTGAGTCAAGAGATGAATGAAATGAAAGCCGGACAGGAAAAGATGGAAACCGGATTGATAGAGAAAATGGAAACAGGACAGGAAAAGATGGAAACCGGATTGATCGAAAGAATGAAGGAAGGACAAAGAGAGATGAAAGAAAGTATGGAAGCATCGCAAAGAGAATTGAAAGACGGCTTGACTGAAGAAATGAAGGAAATGAAAGACAGTTTGGGTGAAGAAATTAAATCTAATCAAGAAGAGATGAAGAAAGAACTATCATCAGTGAGAGACGACTTAGTAAACGTGAAAGAAGTGATAGAGTGTAAGTTATCAGACGTGGAAAACAGAATAGATGGAATAGAAGAAAAAGTTATGAAAATAGAAGAGAGTTTTGAAGAGAAAGCTATGAAGATAGAGGAAAATGTTATGAAAGTAGAAAGGAATTTTGAAGAGAGATTTATGAAGATAGAAGATAATTTCGAGGAGAAAGTCATGAAGAAAGTAGAGGAACATCTTGAGAGAAAAGTAGACGAGAAGTTGATCTCCTTGCCCCAGGAAACTGAAAAGAAAGAGAGAAGAATCCAGAATCAGGAATTTATTAAGTTGTCTACCTACGACGGCAGTTCCTCTTGGCATGTATATAGGACGCAGTTTTCCATCGTAGCTGAAGCTAACGGCTGGGACTCTACCGCCAAGTCAGTCCACTTAGCAGCAGCATTACGGGGAGATGCAGCCGAGATACTGAGAAATGTTTCTAAAGAAGAAAGGAACGACTTCGAGGCCCTGACTAGAGCACTGGAGCTACGCTTCGGAGAGAAGTGTTCTAAGGACTATAGTCGCCTCCAGCTAAAATCCCGTTACCAGAAAACGGGCGAAAGTTTGCAAGAGCTGGCAGCGGACATTCAGAGATTGTCACATCTAGCATTCTCAGACTGTCATGCTGACACTCGGAACGACTTAGCTCTTCAGTACTTTATCGATGCTGTTCGTGATCCAGAAATTCAAAAAGCGCTAAGACGGTCCAACATCAGAGACGTAGAATCAGCTTTAGGCTATGCACTTAGGATAGAGGCAGCCCAACAAGCCTCCCGTAAAGACCGCCATACCATAAGAGCAGTCTCATTAAGCGATACCCCTGCTGGTGAAAATGAAATGAAGAGAAGTATCGAAGAGATCTTAAAGAGATTGCGCAGCCTGGAGAATAAAAAGGAAATAAAGGACCGGAAGATAAAGTGCTGGGGCTGTGGAGGGGATGGTCACGTGAAGAGGAACTGCCCTGTACGACCAACTATAGGAAATCACCCGGCTTCACCATCACTGCAGGGAAACTAGGAGGAGGCCATCTCGCGGGGCGGAGGTTGCCTGAAATTAAAGAGCCCCAATTTACAGTATTTCATGTTTCATCGATGAGTGGCGGCGATAATGGACTTTACGTCTATGGCCAAGTCAACAACGCCACCTGCCGGATGATTCTGGACACGGGAGCCAATGTGACCATCATTAGAACGGATTTGGCTCAAGAACTAAAAGAGAAATCATCTGGACTCCGCCCTGCGTTAAACTCCAGACTGTGACCGGAGACGAAATCAAAATATATGGAAAAATGAACTTGGCCATCACTTTTGGGAATGCCAGTTACCATCATATGGCATATGTGGCTGATATAAGAGATCCTTTAATCATTGGAATTGATTTCCTGAGAAAATTTGACTTTCAATTGGACTTCAAGAATAATGAACTGCATTCGAGTTCGGAAGACATCGCTGTGTTCAACACTGAAAATCAAGACATTCAGACAATTTGCCAGATAACAGCCAAGTCTGAAATTTCCATCCCTCCACACACAGAGACAATAGTTTCAGGAACACCACCTACAAAGCAATACTTCCGCTATGGACTGATTGAATACCCGAATACAGACAATAGCCCAAGAGGAGTTTTGGTAGCTTCATCTCTAGTTGATCTCTCAAAGAGTACTATTCCTGTGAGAGTCGCAAACATCAGCGATAAGGTCCGAACAGTGAAGAAGGATGAGGTGTTAGCAGCCTGCACTCCTGTAACATGCATCAACCGCCCCACGCAATCAACTGAATCCAAGTCTTCTGAACAATTAATAACGGAATTACTCAAGAATGCAGAGTTAGGAAAGGAACAGAGATGTGCTGCGGAGAAGCTACTCCATGAATTTAAAGACCTTTTTTCTCGAACACCTGAAGACGTCGGGAGAACGAACATCACCCAGCACAGAATTGATACAGGAAATCATCCTCCAATCAAACAACATCCAAGAAGACTTCCCTTTGCTAAACAGGAAGAGGTCACTGAACTTCTAAGTGAAATGCAGCACAATGATGTCATCGAGCCATCAACGAGTCCTTGGGCCTCTCCCATAGTACTGGTGCGGAAAAAGGATGGTTCAACAAGATTTTGTGTGGATTATCGTCGTTTGAATGACATCACGAAGAAAGACAGTTACCCTCTTCCCAGAATTGACGACACATTAGACACACTTGCTGGCAATAAATGGTTCTCGACTTTGGATCTGAAGAGCGGTTACTGGCAAGTAGAGTTACATCCTGATGATCGTGAGAAGACTGCATTCACCACGGGACAAGGACTGTGGCAATTTAAAGTTATGCCGTTCGGATTATGTAATGCTCCTGCCACCTTTGAACGCCTGATGGAGACAGTGCTAAAAGGACTTTCCTATGAAGCCTGTCTGGTGTATTTGGATGATATTATCATTGTGGGGCGCACCTTTGAAGACCATCTACGAAACATCCGAAAGGTGCTGGAGAAACTCAGAATGGCTAACCTCAAATTGAATCCAGGCAAGTGTAACTTGTTCCGTCGTGAAGTGAGCTACCTCGGCCATATCATCTCTGCCGAAGGTGTGAGAACTGATCCGGAGAAGATCTCTGCAGTCGAGAACTGGAGTCGCCCTGAAAATGTACACCAACTACGAAGTTTCCTGGGGTTATGCACTTATTACAGGAAGTTTGTCAAGGGCTTCTCAAATATTGCCAGACCACTCCACAAGCTGACGGAAGCCAAACAGAAGTTCCTGTGGACAGATGAATGTGAAAATGCGTTCAAGCGACTTAAAGAGGCCTTAACATCATCGCCTATCTTGACGTATCCACAGCCCGACAGACAGTTCATACTTGATACCGATGCCAGCCATGAGAGTGTCGGTGCTGTTCTGTCGCAGGAAATTGATGGTCAAGAACATGTCATTGCCTATTGGAGTAAATGCCTGTCTAAACCAGAGCGAAATTACTGTACCACCAGGAAAGAGCTACTCGCCATCGTAAAAGCCATAGAACATTTCCATCATTACCTCTATGGCAGAAGATTCCTGCTCCGGACTGACCATGCATCTTTAACGTGGTTGCTCCAGTTCAAGAACCCGGAAGGACAGATTGCCAGGTGGATACAACGCCTCCAGGAATATGACTTCGAGATACGTCATCGTAAAGGGACTCTACATGGTAATGCAGATGCCTTGTCCCGGAAGCCCTGCTCGGAAGTCTGCAAGTACTGCTCTAGAGCCGAACAGAAATACCTGCCGATAAATCCGGTGGCCTGCCAAGTTACTACCTCAACACCACCAGAACAAGATCCCGATCCATGGAGTGACGAAGAACTTAGAAAAGCCCAGTTGGAAGATCCTGACATAAAATTAATATTACAACTGAAGGAGACGACCAGCAACAGACCTACCTGGCAGAACATTTCCAGATTTAGTCCCATTACGAAAAGTTATTGGGCACTTTGGGACTCTCTTCATATCAGAAACGGCGTATTATACAGAAAGTGGGAATCTGATGATGGGAAAAGCTTCAGATGGCAGATGTTATTACCAAGATCAAAAATTCCAGCTGTTTTAGAACAACTGCATAGTAGCTCTACCGGAGGCCATTTTGGGGTAATGAAGACTCTGCAGAAAGTTCGGGAACGCTTCTACTGGTGCAAGGCAAAGGAGGATGTGGAGAAATGGTGTAAATCCTGTGATGCTTGTGCGGCACGTAAAGGCCCGCAGAAACGAAGTCGAGGAAGACTGCAACGGTATAACGTGGGAGCACCATTTGAACGGATTGCAATCGATATCTTGGGTCCTTTGCCACGGACCTCCAGTGGAAATAAATACATCCTCGTCGTGATGGACTATTTCACCAAGTGGCCTGAGGCATATCCCATTCCCAATCAAGAGGCATGCACAGTCGCAGAGGTCCTAGTGCAGCAATGGGTGTCAAGGTACGGCACGCCCCTACAACTTCATACCGACCAAGGTAGGAACTTTACCTCTGATGTTTTCAAAGGACTGTGTCAACTACTCGGCATAGACAAAACCCGGACAACACCATTACATCCCCAGTCGGACGGCATGGTCGAGAGGTTCAATCGTACCATCCTGAATAACCTCTCTCTTCTAGTATCAAGGAACCAGCAAGATTGGGACTTGAAGTTGCCATTGTTCCTGCTGGCTTATCGAAGTGCTGTCCATGAAACCACCGGCTATACTCCAGCCCAGATGCTGTTTGGACGTGAACTTCGTCTCCCTTGTGATCTCCTGTTTGGTTGTCCACCCGATGCGCCCTCATCGCCCGAGGAGTACATCCAAGATCTCCAGGCACGATTTGAGGACGTACACAACTTTGCTCGGGAGCGGATTAACATGGCAACGGAGAAAATGAAGACAAGGTACGATCTAAAGGCTACACAACATGAGTTCCAGGAAGGAGAGAAGGTCTGGTTGTGGAATCCTGTTCGACGCAAAGGACTCTCTCCCAAGTTACAGTGCCACTGGGACGGACCGTACACAGTCTTAAAAAGGCTGAATGATGTAGTGGTGCGGATCACTAAAACACCTTCATCAAAACCGAAGGTGGTGCACTATAACAGGCTAGCCAAGTACCACAAGTAACGGTAAAATTAAATTTTAAAATGTAAATACTGGTAAAATTTGAGCATGTGCACTGTAAATATTTGTATATAGATATTTGTACATATTTGTGAATTTTGTAAATATTTCCCACTTAATTTATATTTCTATGTTATCTTTATGTGCAACTTAGTTTTTGTGTTTTAGATTGTGTAAATTTGTTTAGTTTCGCCTCTTGACCAAGGGTTGCACTGCCCGGGACGTGCAGTCCTTGGGAGGGGGGCAGTGTTACAAAATTGTAAATAATTGTGTTTATTTTTGTATAAATTCTTTCAAAGAGGCTTAGTAAGTTGATAAAGTGCTAATTTTGTGCATTTCTAGTCGTTTTAGCGTTGAAATAGCCTTATTTTCCCTTAAAAACGCATTAAAAAGCCCCAGTAATGCAAGTAATGGATTTGGCGCCAAATTTGGCGACTTTTTCCCACCTTGGCGATTTTTTTGGCGACCTTGGCGAGAAAATCCTTATATGGGATATACCAAATATGGAAGCTGTAAGTTGATTGGTTGACCACTTTCTAGAGTTTTCTCGAAAAATCTGGGCTCCATGGAACAGCATATAAGGAGCGCTTCCTCGCCAAGGCAGTTAGTTCAGTTCAGTTTTCAGCCAGCTTCGCTAGTGCTTGCATTGCTCTTGAGCCTCTTTGAGAGAGACTTGCTTCAAGTGTTATTGCTATACAGTTTGTACTGTGGATTTGCTATTGACAGCTGTTGTTTAAGCTGTGGTTACTGCTTGAATTGAAGCTGATAATTGATTTATTGACCTGTATTTTTCTGGAACTTTCTGTGAATAAATTACTGAATTTTTGTAAGTTTGGCCTTTCATTCCCGGACAACTCACGAACCCTCAAGTACGCAACATATTTGTCTTCAGTTTATTTTGTCTTCATTAGCACAGACTGGTTTTCTAGAACGTTATGCATCTTCAACTCAAAATTGCCAGAACAAAATTTGGTAAACCAGTTTTGACAATAGCGTTCTTTAAATAAATTTTCTGTGCACACATCGTATACTTTTTTTCCTTGTTTGAATAGTATTTTCGCATTTTTGATAGCAAAAACAAAATATGCCGAAAATGTCGCTTCTTATTTTCTTTATTTGATAGGGCACCAAATCAAAAACTATTGAGCAGAATAAAACGACCTTTTTCACAAGCAAGCCTTGTTATATCAGCTGTCACAATATGTAATGGCAATGCAACTTAAATGTGAAGAAGGTGTGAAAAAAATACAATTAAGTCCTCTGCTGAGAAAAACGAAATGGCTTTCCGAACAACCCAATATATTCTTAACTTATTTGTTTTGTAGATGTAAATTTTATGTATTTTATAAACTGCCGGTAATACCTGTGAAACACCACACTGTGTCTGCCATTCCTAGCTGGCAGACAAATGTTTTGCTGTGGATTGATACAGAAAATTCTGCTACTGGAGAAATTTTAAAAGTCTGAAGTTTGCTTTTCATATTATAATCAAAATGTTATAACAATGTGTTTTTCAAAGAATATCAATCTATTTTTTCAATATATTTTTATAAACTATATTTTGTTAAACTAAATTTTTATATAACAAAATTGGTTTAGGTAAATATAGGTTTTTACCATGGTTTAAACCGTCAATAACTGTCACATGTCAAAAACCTGCCGACCCTGATACAAAGCTACACAAAATTAATTGATGGAAGTGATTTGCTATATTTTACTACATCAACAAAATCTACTCAGGAAGGAAAATTAATTTCTCATACACATACTGTCAATCAGCAAATTTGTAAGGTTTTTCTTTTCTTTCTTTCTTTTTTCCCCTCTTCAATAGTATCATTTAACAACTTTATTTCATTAAATAAACGGGGGAGGGGGGGGGGAATAGAAGATATTTATCAGCAAAAATTTAAATATTATATGTAACATAATAGTAAATAAAAACTATATGATGAAATAACTTACAGCTAATTCATCAGGTACATCATGAGAAGAAATGTCATCATTAATTCTGTTTTGCAAAACAGTATCAATGTGACATATCCAAGCTTGCACAGTCAAAATTTGTCTTTCACATTGTTGAGCTTCAGCAATGCTGTTTTCCAAGACTTGTTGTCTCTCTCGACCCTAAAGTCAAAAAAGTTATAAAGTTCTAATAAGTAAATATGTATTTAAGAATCAATACAGCAATATGCAGAAATTCAAATAACCATAATTCATAAATTAGAGTTCTTTCTATATACAATAATTGAAAGAAATATAATGCAAAATAAACAGATGATTTAGCTGCCATAACAACCCACAAAAGCCTAATAGGTTACTTATTAACTAAAATAAAAGTAAAATAATTTGACCAGTAATGTTTTAAATTTAGTTATGAAAAGAAGATTATTCACTTTAAAATGGTTCTGATGAGAATATATACCACAGAGAAACATTAAAAGAAGGAGCTTTTTAAAGATTGTGAACAAGAGTTTTTTTTTTTTTTTTTTTTTTTTTTTAATTGAACCAACAATAACAAAATGAACAAAAAGAAAGATGGAAAAAGCTTAACTTCATGAAACAGAAAATAAACAGATAAATAAAATGATCAAAATGCAAATATAAATCATCAGGGGATCACCATCTCTACATTGAGCTAAAAAAATGCAAGATTTCATTTTGAGACAAGCTATATTATGCAAAATACCACAAGGTGACCCTACCTTGCAAATATATATACATGCAAGATACTGACAGTTATACCTGTACATGTTCTTTGTATGGGGAAAAGGGTAAAAAACAAAAATTAAAAGCAAAGCTAATTAATTTGCCTATTGGTAAGTGATTGTTTATTCCAAATTCTGATACCAAGCATGGTTCAAATCAATTGAAAAATAAAGATTTTTAGAAAAACACCCAGAAGCACTAACTCAGAAACTACAACACCCCCCTTAAAGTGTTAAATTTCAAAAGATTCTCATCTTTTATTTTATTAGGGCTAAGAGCAGACATTTGGATAAATTTCAAGTTTCCACCAGAAAATAACAACAGAGATAAGGCTAAAAATTTTTGACATCCTTTTCAACCCCTCAAAAGTTAAATTTGGATGACCTCTATTTTTAATATTTGGATAAATCATGACCCGTCCAAATATCATGTTTTAGCTTTAACAGTTTTGATTTGGAATTTATAGATGAATCAGTGGTATTTTGTGTTTATATATATATATATAGAGAGAGAGAGAGAATCTCTTTACTGTAATAATTTTAACATTCTAAAATTCACAAATTATTTTTTAAACATTTATAACAAGCGGAAAAAGAAAGAAAGACAGTATTAAAGATGTGGAGACTTAACTTTGACTAATATTTAAAATTAGGAGAGATTTATTTCAAAATGAAGTGCAAAGGACATTATTATTTTATTCAGTTTTCTAATTTTTTACATTTAATTGAGGAATGATGAACAGGCATTATTAAAGTTTTACTCTATACAGCATTTGTTTCAAAAAATTATCATTAAATTCTAATAAACTTAATAGATTTATTTTTTCTGTAAATAAGCTACTGAAAAGGACTTTTCAGATAACAAATATTTCAGTTAATGAAATAATTTCTGAATGAAGCCTTTTTATAAGTCAAAGTCTCATTTTAAATTGATTTTGATAATGGCACAAATATTTTAATATTTCAAACTTAAGAAATGTGATATATGTGTGTGTGTGTGTGTATTTTTTTTTTAATAAACTGGTAGATAAAACGAGTTATTTTTCTTTAAAACTTAAATCTCACTTATTAAAGAACAAAAAATTAAAAAGACTAATCAGTTTAAAGTTAAATTAAAACCATATAATTTAGATTCAATCATACAATTCTGTATACATTTTTGTGGCGATTATCGATTCCGCCAAAATTTTAATCCCCCCTTTCCCCTCCATTATCGTTTCTATCGAGGAGCTTAACCCCTTTTTCCCACACCTATTGATATCACCACAGAAGCAGGTAAATAGGGGAATTTATGATACATCACATTTGGTGGCCTATCACTTTGTCTGTTGGCATCAGTTTGCGCCACCATTAGATGATCTACGCTGATTGGTCCGTCTTCAAAAATGTCCCAGGGCTTGTCTCTCCTCAGTCACTTTTTGCTGAGCAACCGGTAGGGTGAAGTGGCATATGTGAGGGACTGCGATCAGCAGATATTCATACTTGATTTTTATTTTTTATTTTTTATTGATTGATTTATACTGATTGATTAATTTTTTACTATGATGTCCACCTCTACACCAGCAAGCAAGAAAAAAATCTACTTATTGTAGATGTCTACACTTATTACGAGAAAAGAAGATTAAAAAGCAGTGAGATCGTGTGGCAGTGCAGCAGAGAAAAAAAATGCACTGCAAAAGTGTATACGATTCCGAACAAAACATGTATCTCAAGGCTTGATAATGTGCATTGCCATGAAAAGGATGAAAATTTACCAATGAAAATACTTAATCAAGCCGCAAGAAGATATTTTAGAGAGACCCTATAAAATTATTCACACAGTAATTGCTGAAAATACAACTTATTTAGAAAACCTGATTAATAGTAATGTTAATAACTTGAAACAGAGTATTTATAGGAAAAGAAGAAAACAGATACCAAGCCTTCAGAAGAACAGAGTAGAAGCAATAGAGAAATTACTAGAAATGGAAGTGAAGTAGGTAAAAGGCGAAGAATTTCTGTTATATGCTGATGCAGATTCTGGAATAGTTATTTTTACCTGTGATTCCAATCTTGAATTTCTTATCAAATGCAAAAATATTCACATGGATGGAACATTTAAGTACTGTGCAAAGTTTTGGTTACAACTCTTTACTTTTCATGGTATAGAAAATTTCAGATATGTGCCCCTGGTTTTCTGCTTATTGCCAGATAAGAAAGAAGACACTTATGCAAAATTATTCAAGACAATAATCGAGAAATGTGTTGAACCCAATCTCGGTTTCCAACCAAGTCATTTAGAGGTTGATTTTGAAATTGCCATTGATAGCGCCATTAAAACAACATGGCCTAATGCAGACAGCAGTGCAAAGCTGCAAATTTCATTTGCACCAAGCTTGGCATAGAAAAATTCATAGTCTTGGTCTTGGCAAAGAATTCCGGTTGGCTGAATCAAATGAAGTTGGCCAGTGGTTAAAAAAAACATTTGGACTGTCCTATTTAAAACCGAAGGACGTTTGTGATTGCTTTGCATTAGATATGGTTCCAATCCAACCTCCAGATGCAAGAGTGTCGGAGTTTGTAAACTATTTAGTAGAAAACTATATTGATGAACAAGAGGCAAAATTTCCTCCTACAATGTGGGCCAAAGCCGATCTGAAAATACAACTAACACATGTGAATTATTCCATTCACATTTTAATGCACGTTTTTATCACATGCATCCTCACATTTTTCATTTCGTGGGAGTTTTACTGGGAAGTTTTAGAGGCAGACAGATTCTTACATTCGAATGTCTAGTACGAAAGAAGAAAATCCAGTTTCAAGGACAATCCTCCAGAGGCATGAAAATTTGCATAAAATGATTACTACGTATTTGGAAGGCAACCTCAAGAGGATTGCCTTGGTAAGGTTTGCCAGTCATAAATTTAAACCTATATCACAATAAAACTTTCATATATTTAACATTTAACACACCTAAATTAAGGAAAGAAAGCTTGACAAATGAAAATTTTTCATGATTTGACGCACCTATTACATAGGGAAGAACAATTTTAACCACATCAGGTTTTCTTTTTTAAATCTGCCAGTACTAAGTCTGGAAAAAGTGGGAAGGAAATTGTTCATTTTACCACTCTCAACAAGAATTATTCTTGTAATATGTTTTAATTGCTAATTTTAATAAAAATGCTAGATTGTTAATGCTTTATATAGCATAATATGAAAAATGTTGCCGAACCTCGCCAAAGATAAATTCTTAATCCCTGAAACGGCGGAAAAGTAATGCCTTTGGAAAAGGGGGGAGGGGGAGACATTTGGCGGAAGTGATATCTAGGGGTAACTACTAATAACATCTTGAGGGGGGCAGTCATAATGTTCTGCCACGGAATCGATGTACGCCCCATTTTTGATGTAGGCAAATTATTCAGAATTTACACTTGATTGCTTTTCCTTTCTTTATTATTATTTCACCAGAAAGTCTCATAACAAACTTCTACTTACCTGCCTACTAAGATCTTCCCATCGTTTTGTAATTAAATCAGCATCATGTTGTATAGAACTTGACATGATATTTTTTTCAACCAAATAACGTCCAATATTTTGGATTTTTGGAACTCTCTCAGGAGGATGATGTCTTAAATAATTTTCTAAATCCTATTTAAATAACAGAAATGTAAACAAACAATGTCAGTTGGCAGATAAATTGATAAAGATATATTAATACAGATATACACAATGGTAAAAGTATAAACATATTTTATAAAATACTAACATCCAAATTTTCAGAGATTTCCTCCGCATCTGCAGCAGATTCAGGAGACCGTTTAAGTTTTTTCTCTAACCTGTCTAACCAATCATTTTCCATCATAACAAGACCTAAATAAAAATATTACAAGATGAAAGTATCTATAGACAGCATAATTTTATGAATTAAAAAAATGCAGAAAATAACTTTTATAATTCATATATTTCATTTTCCTCTCATTAAAAAGCAAAAATCATGTTCAACATATATACATGCAATCTATTAAGATTAATTCTTTAAAAGTTAAGTATTTAATTCAATGTTGCATCGACAATATTTTTAATTAGTAGCTGCAAATTTCTGACTGTTGTATTTCCTACATATATATAAAAAATGATCTATTATTTAATTAAAGAAAATCTTATTCAAAATTACAGATTGAAGTTAATAGATAAATTGCCACTGTAGTATAACTATTTAGCATAGCATTTTATAATGCAAGAATCATAAGAATTCCCATTTTTAAATTAAGTAACTTATACTAAAAGCACATCTTACAACTATTTGTGATAAGTAAGTGGTTAGATAAAATTAAGGCCCACAAATTCTTTGAGTTCCAGAAGTTTCAGCAGTAAATAAAAATTGGTAGAACAACTGTTAAAGATTTGGATGTCATCTATACAGTAAACAGAAAATTATATGGACTAAAAGCTGATGGCATCAGCAAAAGCATACTTTTATTTGTTTAACTAACTAATAAAAAATACGGCCAGATTATTTCTTATATCAGTACCTGATTTGACACCAAAATATGATGCAAGAACTAATATTCCGAGACATCATGCATTTGAGATCAATGAATTCATAATAATAAAGATGATTGGACTTTGGTAACATCATCATCTTTTTTATTCTGAATCGAGACTGTTCCAAATAGATTATACTTTTTTCTAATTTTAACAATCATTAAAGTACAGCTCGGTATACAAGATAAAAATTACTCTTAAAAGAATGCAACTAAGGTATTTTGAACAATGGAGCCAGCAGTATATAAAATTAATTCAATTACATTTTTAAGACACGTGAAAATTGAGGTTTTGCGCAATAAATAACATGCACATTTCATCCAGTATTTTCTTGATTACAAATCAGACATTATTAGATAAAAAATAAATAGCATATTTACTATAATGAATTTAAATTGGTTTTAAATAGCAAATTTACTTTTGAAAATTAATAACTAGAAAATATGCATTGCATGCAAAATAAATAAATAAATAAAAATAAAAAATAACTGTTTTGAGTTAACTAAATAAAGAATAGCTATTTTTCTTTCATGACAAATGAGCAGAAATGCATTTGTAAACTTAAATCCTTATATTCATAAAAAACTTAATTTCAAAGCACATTCAACAAAAATTAAATCAACACATACCACTATAAATTTAACAAATAAATACTATAAAAGTGCTAAAGATCATACTGCGGAATTCACTGTATTTGGAAGACATTTCTTTATAGTTGGAGGCAGATTCTTTAATCTGTGATACAATTTCATCCCATTTAGATTTAAGCTGCATGTACTCCTGCGTCAGTTCCTCAAAAGACTGATGCTTCATGGATATTATGTTATTCATGGTGGAAGAGAGCTCTTCAAAATCTTGCTTCTTATTATCTAATTTATTTAAAAGTGTCTAAAAGAAAAAAATAAATAAATAAAATAGCATAAGTATAGATGAGGACACACTAGTATAATGTAAAGTTGTGAATGTGATTATTAAAGAAAATTTACTTTATTATAATGAATATAAATGAATACAGAAATACAAATATCAACATTTAATGATTTAAGACTGTATATAAATTCAAGTAATTTTATTATCTAAAAATGCTGCATGAATTCTTATTAAGCAGAAGTTTAAATTCATATCAATTAATTGTGTAAATAAATGTGTACAATAAGTACACCATAATAAAATTTTAATATAAACATTAAATTGTTAAATGTATATCGATATAGAATTTATATAACTTTATTAAAACATTGTTCAAAAATTTCCATAATGATCAATCTTTTAAAAGAGCTTATTAAAGGGCAAACAAAACACAAATGATTATATTCCTAATGATATTATCCTTATAAGTGATTAACAAACATCTTTCTACTTTTATAGAACACATTTCAGAAAAAAAAAAAAAAAAATGAAAAAAAAGCTTTATTTTCTAAAGCTTAAAAGAGAGAGAGAGAAAATGTTTTTAAAAAACAGTCAATACCTGAAACTTTTTGTTTTTGGATATTAAATCTGAAGCATTAGTAATAGATCCATATTCAGGAATTTCAGATTCAAACTTCTGTAACCAAGCACTAAGCTCAGCAATTTTTTCTGTCATTTCTTTGCTTCCATGCAAAGCATCTCTTAGCTTCTTGGATTTAATATTGGCTTCTTTAACTAACTAAATTAATAAAATACAATTTTAATATGGTAACAAAAACAGAAGAAATATAGTAGAAAGGCTGGTAGAAGGAAGAATTAAAATAATAATTAGTACATACCAAACAAAAATAAAGGAACCAGAGATATTGCTAGGATTTTTTCCTAGGAGTGAAAATACTCCATGATCTTTTTCTGAAGGAGTGAATTTGGTATTATTAGGAGTAAAAAAAAAAAAAAAAAAGTGGAAGAGAAAAAAGTTGATCTTTCGTGAATTCATGCTAAATTTTACTTCTTTCTCAATAAGTTCAAAAATAAAATATATGTGTATGAAGTCACGTTATGTTTTGATTATGAGTTTAAGTTATATTATATGGAATGGCCAATTGTAATAATATTTCTTTCAGCATAATTTGTACAATATAATATCAGAACTCAGAATATGAACATAATGTGACTCAGTTTATAAAATACAATGAACATTGAAAGATAAGGCCATACATGAATCTGAGAAATTCTATTATTGATGCAAATGTTTACAGTTTTACTCAAAATAATTTTAATTATACAAATTTTTTAACTATTGTAAGAGAAGACATTGATTTAAAAAAAAAAAAAAAAAAAAGTATGCAGAGCATTGAATTGTAGAAAGAATATAACTTTTTCAGACACATTTAACAAAATACATTAAATTTAGCCTAAAAATACAAAACGTGAAAAATACTCATGGTTAAAATTTTACGGAGTATTTCTAGATTTTAATGTGTAAAATATGCTTGTGAAGGAGTTAAAAATATATCTGAAAGGAACAATATTTCTACATAAAATAAAGATTCGTGTGTGTGTATGTATCCATCACTTTGTAGATAAATGGCTGATCACAGAGCTACAGAATTTTACATACAGGTCCTTTTTTTGACCTCTCTTGATGCACATTGAAGCCAGATTTCCAATTTTTTGATTAGTTTTATTAAATTAATATAAAATACATAAATTTCTGAAATGATTGACTCTGGAGATAGAAATGCAAATGTAAGAAGTGGCCCATTATCTCAGCTCATTAACAGTTAGAGCAATATGCTAATAATGCATAGGTCATGGGTTCGATAATCCAACGGTCAATGTGTCAGTTTTTTCAGATAATTAACAGAAAAGGAGTCAATTGATAAAAGAAAAATCTTTCAGTATCTTCACAGTATCCTAAATCATATGGATGACAAGAAAGTGACAAAAAACAAAGTTAAAAATTAGAGGTGCTTTGAATAAACTACTACATCAGAAACGCCAAAAGAAAAATATTTGTGATGCATACAGCTGTTTCGGTAGCCTTAAGCGTACAGTCTTCAATGCAAAAAGAACGCCAAGTCTCCTGTTATTATTATGGGCTTATATGGGCTTAGTTGTGTTATTGGTCTCCTGCTCATTTTTCCAACGCCATGTCTCCTGTTATTATTAGAGGTGCTTTGGTTGCTTTGTACGCAAACAGCTTATCGCAAAGCTACAGAATTTTGAATGAAAGTGTGTTTTGATTTCTTCTGATGCCACTCAAAACCTCATTTTCTAATTTTTGATTAGATTTTTTAATTTTTTTTTTCAGTTGGAGGATTGTCTTGTCTTATATTGTCAGCTGTTGTCATAGAGTGAAGACGATAATCTGTGTGAGAAATATAGTTCTTTCATAATAGCAGCCCCACTTATCATCAAATTAGCACATAAATTGAAATATCCAGTTAAGATGCAAATGTAAGAAATGGGGACTCAGAACTAATAGAGCACAGATGGGGAAGACAGTGGCGGATTTAAGGGGGGGGGGGGGCTAAAAAAAAGTACTGACATTCCCAATTGAATAGTACAATTGCAAACTTTTCATTGATCTGGAATTACATCTTGAAAAATCTTAAGCCCTCCCCAAAAGTTAAGTTCTGGATCCGCCCATGGGGGAAGATGCTGCCAAAGGCAGTGCAGATATGAAGTGAGGTTTTAAGCAATTTCAATGGGTTTTTTTTTTTTTTTTCTTTTTTAGTTTTTATTTATGATGTAATTTTGTGATGTAAAATATAGATTAATGGTTTTTGAAAATTTCTTTACATATAGAGACTAGTGAGCAGGCAAAGCCTGCTAGTATTAAATAAATAAATATTAAATCTCAGCTAAAAAAAACTTTCAAAATTAAAAATTAGCTTCACCTGCTACCATTTAATGATATATATAATTGGCTTGCCTTGATGCATCCCACTGTCTCTTTTTAACTATTCTTGGCCAGCATAACTGATTTAAAAGTTCTTTTTATTTTTTTATTTTTATTCTTTACTTATTTATATATATTTTTTTCCTTAGATGAAACTTAACATAAATATATATATAGTTTAGGACCCATTATCTGGAACCCACAGGACCAGAAGTATTCCGGATTTTGGAATTTTCTGGATTTTGGGTCGATTTCCCAATATTGATTTTTCTGAATTATAAAACCTAACTCTCAATAACTGATAGGCACTAATCTATGTCTAGGAGCAATTACATATAAATGTTTATGAAATATTGTGCCTTAGTTCTTCAACTAGAGCTGCACCAAAATATTTGTCACACACACCAACAGACATTTTCTAAAAATATGCAAATAAATAGAAAACGGAAAGTCAAATTTTTCTGCAAATCTGATATTTTCTTCTGTTCAATATAGCAAAAAGTAAAAAAAGAACTCGGTACATGTTTATAAACATTTACACATGCACATTACTGACTATTGCATTTGCGTTAAAGGCATGGTTACCTTGTTATCAGTGCCGCTAAATGTGAATTACTAACTCAATCATAAGAGCATAACGCTAAGATGATTTTCATTTCAAAATTTCCTTATTTTTTTAGTTTTACTTTTTGGGGGGGGAAAAAAAAAAAAAAAAAAAACTGTCCTATCACGCAATTAAAAATCCCTGGATATCAATCAAGTAAAAACCCATATTTTTTTATGTATTTGGCTACAAATTCTAAGGATTTCCTGGACTACAAGCATCCCTAACCATCTCCTGAGAAAAAGAAATTCCGCTTTAATTTCTGATTTTCAGAATACTCCTTTTTTCTCCCCATTATTTTAGATATAAAGTATTTTTTAAATCGTTACAAAAAAAAATCTAGAATGATTCCAGATTTCGGGTATTCCAGATTTTGAAATTCCAGATAATGGGTCCTATATTGTATATACTTCTGTTTTAGTGTCTTTACTTTTTAATCCATATTACAAATAAATAAACCATGTTGAACATTTATCCCATTTTGTGTAACATTTCAAATTCAGTATCCTTTGGATCTGAAAATTAAAATATTAAGTAACATGTCAGAGGTCGATAAATCCTTAAAATTTATTCAACCACTTTTTTGCAAATTTTTTAGCTGGTAGTTCAAAATAAATAATTTTCTTTTCTTTTAATTGACCGGCTTTTGTGAAATGCCCATCTAAAATTTGCCAATCTTTATGAAGTGTTCATTCCAGTTTTGTAATTTTGTGAAGAGCCTGTGTAAATACCACCAAATTTTTCCAAGGTCAGTTTTTGTAATGGAATTTTAATGAGATAGATGCCTGGAAATCCTTTATGATAGTTGGTTGTTCTTTTTTTGTTGCTCATTGACAAAAAACGATATTTTGTAGCTAATAACTGAATTATGGAACTAGCTTGACGCTGATTTAGAAAAAACAAAACAATTACATTTAATTGCAGATAATTGCTGAAACAAGCAATATTTTATTGTTAACTGACAAAATTTGCAGTTATTTATTTACTTATTTATTTTATAACAGATTCCCAAAACAAGTGATTATTTTGGCATAAAACCATGAGATTTATGATGTTTCCCTTTTTGAAGTAAAAGAAAGTTTCTAGCTTTTAATTGAGATAATTTTTAATGACAACTCTAGATTTCTTTTTTTAAAGTGTATAAACCCTATTTGCTGTAAAGAAAATTAACTATAAAATTAATTTAAAAAAAAAAAAAAAAAAATAGATATATCAACAGCAGCAAGCTATCCAACCCCCTATTTTGAGCATCCCCCTGTCGAAGAATATTCAACACCTACTCCACAAGTAAAAATAGGGGTGAAGCTTCACAGAGGTGGCTAAAGAAGAAAAAAGAAAGGCTGGAAGGAATCGAAAAACAGTAGATGCTAGAAGGTGTCTCTTCTCTCTCGGAGTTACCAATGAGAAGGTGAAAACAAGAACTGCATGCCCAAGCAAAGAAATAAAATGCTGCAGTTTTCTACATGGATATGTGGTTTTACAGAGATGCTCCATCCATGAAGAATACAACAACAGGTAATTTTCCTCCTCAGAACTCTCATCCATGCATGCAAGATTTATTGCTATATTTATTACTATATTATTACAGCACAACAGTGAACAATTTGAATTATGATAGAGTGTTTTTGGCTACTGGTCGAGTTTAGAACTTGTTTGCTTTAAGTAATGATTATAATCATTACCAAAATTTTATTGATTGAACTTTTAATGAAGAACATTTTATGAGACCTACTTTGTGAATTAACCTTGTGCTACTACATTCTCAAGAATGTAACTTTATTTCACTGAACTTATCTGAAAATATTTGCATGTTTCTAGAATGTTGCATTATTTTATTGAATTTTATCTGAAAATATTTGCATGTCCCTACTTATATGCACTGGAAAAGGAGTATTAAAATTTTAATAGATTGTTCATGTCATGAAGGATAATATGTAATCCAGAAAATTTCTCTATATTTGTGTTGAATGATTAATAAAAAATAGTCATGTATTTAATTTTAATTGTTTCATATTCAATAAAATTTTGAACCTTGAAATATAGATTGGGTTATTGCAGATTAAGTACTAGTAATAAAATATAATTTCACAATAATCGGAACGATCACAGGGTTATGTCTAGTGGAAGAATACAAGGGGAGAGTATAATTAATAATATAATCAGATATAAATTTCAAATAGTTGATTTTCTTCCCAACACCTATATAAGAAACTTTAAAACTCATCTATTTTGAAACTATGACAATATTTTTACACATTAACAAATAAATTTTCTCTACCTACAAGAAAAAGATTTTACTTGCAATAAATATTTTAATAATAAAACTATTTACTTTTTCAAATTTTCTTTTTAACAAAGTTATTCGATTTTTAATCTCAGTAGCAAATTCCATGTCTTCTGCATCACCTGATAATTCTATTGCAGAATTTTCCAGTTTTTGTAGATTTGGACTAAGCTTTTTTATGTCATCTTGAAGAGCCTAAAAGATTGCATCTGAATTAATACACATAAATAATTAAAAGATCCTTAAAATTAAGATACAAAACTTAACATTATGACACCTAATAATTAAGAAAAACAAATAATGTTAAAACTAGAATACCAAAGGAAATTTAAAATTTAGGTTAATTTGGTTTCTGAACAATATTCTTTTAAAAACATAACCAGAAATCATTTCTTTAAATTTTAGATAGATTTACGTTAGAACTTGGTATTCTATTTTCTAAATAATGAAAATAAGACTAGAAAACAATATCAAAACTTACATTGCTTTGCTCTAGCTGAGATTCTAATGTACTTATATCACCAATATTTGCATCATCTGCAGTTAGAAAAGCATCGGCTTCCTTCATCCAATTCATAAGACTACTAACTTCATTCTGAAATTAATAAAAAATACATATTAAAAATTAAATGCTATATTATAGTAAAAGAAAGATTGTCATTATTGCATCAAAAAGAACAATAATTATTGCTTTTATATAAAATATTTGCAACTATTTTAGGAAACTTACAGCTTCCATTTTCAAACAATCAGTGTACTATTTAATATAATATAAATCAACGTTTATGTTTCCAAAGGCGAATGTCGTAAAAGAAATAAATAATGTAAAAAACTGTTGCCTACTTTCAGACATTGTCTACCACTGAGTGTAAGAGAACATTTATTAAATATTTTAAGAACAAACAAAATTCATGTGAAATGCAGAGTTTTTGCAGTATTTATTTGTTGTAAGACACTTATATTCTGACACCATGTGCTTATTATTATTTTCATGATTATTGCTCCATTTTTTTTAACTGTTATTTCAAAAAATCCCATATCTATAAACTTTGAGACAGATTGTAAATTGTTACATACCAATCGTTTAGCTTTGTATAGTGAATTAAAACTTGACCTATTTTATATATAATACTTGATTCAAGGTATACTACTGTAAATTTCAACAATGCTAAAATAACTGATTGAAAGCAATAATCCTGTCATACTTTAAAAAAAAAAAAAAAAAAAAAAAAAACATATTTACTTGGAAATGTTGAAGTTCAGATACATAATTTTCTAATTTCTGCCTTTTGTCCCGAATTAAAATACAAACATCAGCCCATGTATTTTCCAGATTTTGAAGTTGTTTTCTTAAATCTTTAGCCCAAGGTGCATCAGAATCAGATTCTAAATGTTGATGTCCGGTTCGGCTCACATATTGCAAATTAGCTTCTTCTTCATCAATTGTATCTTGAAGCTCCTAGAAAGAGAGAAAAGAAAATCTTCAAATGCTCCTTCTCAATAAAATTAAAATTATTTGTTTAAGCCAGGCTTTGTATCATGAATACAAATGAATATAACAGCATATGCAAATAAAACTAAAATCCACTATAATAAAAGAAAAAAAAAGTTTTTTTAATGGTTATGGTAGATAAATTAAGCAAATTTAGAACAGGTAAATCATTTAATCAGAATTTCAAATAAAAAAACTAATATGTTGTGGTCATTACAAAACTGTCTTCTATATTTTCCTGATTCCGTACTTTACAGATGACCATCTGAAGAAAAGCATTTTTCTTTCAAAATTCTTTTAAATGAAAATATTGGATATATTTCTTTGAAAATACCACAGATCCATGGTTCAACCATTCATTTTAAACATATTGACATGTTTTTTAAAAGATATTCATATTGAAATTTTACATTTAACCCTACAGGGGGGTGTGCAGTGCTCCTACATATACACAATTTTATTCCCAGTAGACTATTATTATTATGAATAATTCTTTTTTATTTCAAAATGATTGGCTAAAAGTAATTCTTATTGTACCCATTTATATGAAATTTTGCCCTATGCTATAATAAAAATTATGGAAAAACGGAATGGTAGATTATCCATTGAACATAAATTTGAACAAAAAGCTAATAGGCACTAGGTGCAACTACATATAATTAGTATAAATTTCTGTGCATCATTTCTTGAGATAGAGCTGCCACAAAATTTTATCACACACACAGACAGGCAGGCATTTTCTAAAAATAATTAAATTGTGTTCTGGACCTCTCAAAATATATGCATTTTTTGAAAACTGGAAGTCAAAAAATTTTTATTAATTTAATACTTTTTTCAAATGAATAGAAGAAAGTTAAAATAAAGTAAAGTTTATCAAATTTTCTTCAAATGAAGTACAGTCATTCCTCTATTTAATGAACTTCTATTTTATAATTTCTCTCTTTTACCAACTTTTTCCTTCAAAGTAAGAATATTTTAAGAATATTCTTGTAAAATTATCTCCAAATAGTAAAGTGCACTATGTGCACTCTTTATTTAACACTTTTGTTCTTGATAAATATGCATCATATGTTATTAGAATCATCTTTAATGTTTCAACAGCGAATTTACCTAATATGTAACAAAATTTAATTCTATAACATTGTTTCATATAACTTTTCTTTTTTTTTTTTTTTTTTTTTTTTACAGTGTGTTCTCACTAAATGAAAATTACTCTCGCATTTTGATATGCAACTAAAATAAACAGACATTAACAAACAGTTGAGATGTCATTCTTTCTAAAAACACATTTATTTCTTCACATTTTTATTTTATTTTTTTGGCTTTTAATTTGTGTAGTTACTTTATGAGCATATCTCATAGAAAAATACATACAATAATTTTTAATGGTAGATTAGACTAACAGTTCAGCACCAAGTTTTATCAAAAAACACATCAGCTACTAAGTTTAAAGATCAAAGTTTGCTCTTAATATTTTATTACCTTTAACTTTTTTAGTTTTTCTTCCATCTGTTCTAACTCAGCCACACAAATTTTTTCAGAGGTTAAAGCTTGATGGACACTCTCCAACCAACAGCCTAATGCCTTTGATGCTTCTAGGAATTTAACTGGTGGTGCTTGTAACAAAGAATGATTTAAACCTCGTTCCATTTGAGCTGAAACACATTCACAATAATGCATGTAAACATCAATTTTCCTATACAGCAGTTCAAAATAAAATAACTATACAAAGGTAAAAATTTCATAGTATTCTGTGAAGGACTTCTCAAAAATGAGTAAACCCATTAAAAAGCATAAGTTAATTTTTTTTTTTTAATAAATCTAATATTTTTTCTTATAAATACAGAAGTTTATAAAAACAAAGATAGCTTAAATTAAGTTATGTTATTATAATATAAGGTTTTAATCACAATGCAACATACATACATACATACTTATACGAGATAAGAAAAATTATTATTAAAAAATAGTTTAAAATGTTTTTCGATTTAACTATATTTATTTATACACCTTAATAACTTTAAGTTGTTTGATCAGAGCTAATTACTCAATGATTTGTTTATGAGACTTAATGATGCATAATGATATTTTTACAAGTTTGTAAGTTGACAGTTTCATTACAAAAAAAAAAAAAAAAAAAAAAAAAAAAATTATAAAAATGTTTTAGTTTCTTTCTTTCACTAAACATCTTTGATAGATTCAATATTAGTGCTCCCATTTTAGGAGAGTAAAAAGACTCCATGAATCTTTTTTAATCCAAATCAGGTTTATATTACCATTAAGGGAAGAGGGAAGAAAGGTCTATTATTTTTTATGGAAAAATTGTAGCTTAAATAATGTTTTAGTGAGACAAATTTTATACCAAAGAATAATGATATGAAAAACTAGTATGTTGTGGTCACCACAAGACTTTCTTCTGTATTATCTTATATGAATCCCCGCAAAATATATTATTTATTAAATTATTATCTATTAAAATTATTTTTCTATAATTAACACAAACAATTTTTATCTCAGAGAAGTATAATAATAAACGTCAAAAGAAAGACAATTTTGTGCGAACATCAGAAAAAAGTAAAATTGTTTAATCAAATGTAATCAGCACCAGTTTCAGGGAAAGTCCAACTAAACCAAATACCAAATTTGGTTAAATTTTGTTCCTTGGTTTGTTTTGATACACACACACAGTCATTTCTAAAAACAGTCAAATCATATTCAGGATATCTCCAGACATGTAAATCCGTTAAAAACTGGAGTTTGAAAATTTTAAAAAAGTCCAATACATTCTTATATTTATAAAAGAAAGTAAAAAGTTGAATTTTGTATATTTTCTAAAGAGTTTAATTATCTTAATCATCAGTAATGGTTAACAATCATTAAGACTCGTCATTTGATGCAATATATCATTTGATGATTTAATTATCTTTTACGTGCAAAGGCTAAAAAAAAGCAAGATTATTTTTTAAAAAAGTAACAAAATTGTCATAATTTTCAGGCAAAAATTGACGTTTAAAGCCAAGTTTTATTTTTATATATAAATTCTTTATATATATTACATATAAATTCTTTTTATATATAAATTCTTTATATTAACCTTTATGAATATAAGGTATACATATATATATTATAATTGGACATGTGCACTTGACAGCCTGGTTGCTACCAAGCACAATTATCACAAAAAGCACAACATATTTTGATCCATATTTTACTAACCTAATTTTGTTGCCATATCCTCCCATTCTTTGCAGAACTGATCCACTTCCACAGCAAATGACATTAAAGTTGGATACTTTTTCTTAGCTTCATCTGTTTCTTTCTTTAACCTATCAATTTTTTCTTCTTGAGCTAGTAATGATGTAAGCCGCAACTGGGATAATGAACAATTTTAGTATTTTAAACATAATAACTAACTTATCTTATAATAATGCTGATAAAAATCATAATGAATTATAAAATATCAGAGTAAAATTAATTATGAGAAACAGGCATAAAAAATGTAAATAGATAAAACCAAGTTCTTTTTTATACTACTTTAGTTCTCATTTAGACAAACTCACTAAAATACATCATTAAGGGCTTACATGGGTTACGAAGGCTTAAAAAAAGCTTATTTTCTCCATTTTACTTTATTTTTCATTCAAAATTTTGAGCATATACATTCAGAGAATATTTTATAAAATTTTCGAAAATTCAGTTAGAGGGTCGTCTTGGTTCCTAGAAAGCCTTCAGAAAAGGGACAGACATGATTTCTCAAAAATAAATGCACTGATCTTACTGATATTTTGCACATTTTTTCAAAATAGAATTAACTAGCGTTTGAACAAAGGATTTTTCTTTTTTTCGATTATAACTAATTTTATAAAGGTTATACATTTGGTAAAATGTACCGAATGTTTTACTGTTTCTGCATACAACTCTGTCAAAAATTCTTTTTTTTTTTTTAAATCCTTTATTCAAGCACTACTCAATTCTATTTTCAAGAAGTGTGTAAATTTTCAAGAAGATTGGTGCACTAATTTTTGAGAAATTGTGTCCACCACCTTTCTAAAGGATCGTTTACAAATCAGGACCAACCAACTAAATTTTCTAAAATTTTTAATTAAAATTTTATAAAATATTGTTTAAATGATGCTCTTTTTATATATGCTCAAATTTTTGAATAAAAAAAATATATTTATTATATTAAAAATAAAATAGAGAAAATAGGCTCATTTTTAGCCTTTAAACCCATCTAATCCCTTAAAAAAGTGAAAATAAAAATAAAGTAAAACTGTTATATACTTTATTAATATGAAGGCTATATATAAAGTATGAATTAAAATTATTCATACTTTAGATCCACTTTTAATTTAAGTGAACACATATAGAAGGCAAAATAAATAAATGCTTACTTTACACTGTTCAGCTAATTTTCTACATTCATCTGGTTTCCTTTCTTGTAATAAGCGCTCAGTTGATTTCATCCATCGACAATGAGATGATAAAATTAGTTCAAGTGCATCTTTTTCACATCGTAAGCGATCTGCATCGACTTGCAACTGCACATTTCGTTTCTGATTTTCTACTGACACGACTAAATCTTTCCATCGACTTTCTATTTCATGAAGAATTTTTTGTATTTGTTTAGGATCTTCACCAACTGCAATTATTTAAATAATATAAAATTAAAAATTTTCTTACATTCTGAGGCAGTTATATTAAAACTAATATAAATACAGAGTTTCCCCAAATAGTTCCAGGAGGGTGCTACACCCTGCTTGCCCTTTGATTAAAAACCTCTTCTTTGTTCTTCATCCAAAAAATGTTCAACTAACTTGCTTTCTTATTCACACACTAATCAAACATTTTTTAAAACAATCTTAACTTTCAAAGATTGTTTTAAAAAAATCAATCATTTTTGAAAAATATTTTAAACTTCTCACAAGCAAGCATTCTCGTGTTATAATGAGAAAGCTATTTATCAATATATTAATTACCCAATCAATTTTTTTTTAAGAATTTTAGCATAAACTTACTAAACATCTACTAAAATGATGTTAGCATTGCTTATTACGACCAATTATTATTTAATCAGGGAATATGGGTCAAAGGAAATATTTCTATGGATCAAACTCATATTTATACAAATTTAAGAAAACATAAAATTCAAACTGAAAAATAATAATATACAGAAGATGAACGATATCCATATAAATAAAAACATTGTACATGGTCATCCTTATTTGTTTTTATATTTGTAATAAGCAAAAATGAAGAAAACTAAAAAATATTTATTGTATGCAAACTTATACGTAATCTTGAAATTAATGTCCATATTTTATATTTTAAATGTATTTTTAAAAATCCAAAAGTATCTATTTTTCAAAAGTATCTAGCAGCACCCTGCCTCTTTTTAAACTTCAGGGAAACTGATAATATACACAAATAAATATTATAAATGATGATAAATATTTGAGAGATATATGTTCATTTATTGTGGATACTTTAAAAAAAAAAAAAAAAAAAAAAAACACATAATGATGAATAATATGTTAGATTTCATAGAAACCAAGTCTCCCCCTCTCCCCCCTACACACACGCACATACATATATCTCACTTTCGATTATCCTTCAGAAATTTAGTAGCTTCTCCATTTACATTGCTTTTTTAAAATAAAAAGTAAATATTAATAAAAATCTTTTTGAATTCTGCCATCACTGTCTTACCAAAAAACATTTTAATATATATTTTAAAAATATATAAGTTTTGGCTAATTTAGATACTGTTTACTTAAGAAAAGACAAAGAAAAATTATAAAATGCAAAGTAAGATAGCTTAACTATACATCTGAATTAAATTTGGAAATTGTTTAATTAAAAAATAAATAGATAAATAAAAATAAGCAAAGATATCTTAAAGTACAAATGCAGCAGATAACTCAGCTACTGCATAATATAAAATTAAATGGTAAAAATGCTTGTTATATAGGAATGACAAAATGCAGAATAAAAGACCACGAAAAAGAACACTGCGCGACTTAAAATACAATAAATCATCTACTGCTTTATCTACCACCCACAACTCTAACCCCATCAATTTAAATTCCATCAATATTAATAAAATAGCCCTTACAATAGTCACCATTACGCTCTAAAACGGGAGGCCATAGAAATCATTACTAACTCCCTTGCTGTTAACGATCGAGAGCATTGCATTATTCCAGCAGTGTGGCAACAGACATTTAAAACAAAGGAAACAAAAGGAAGAGAGCTGTGACACCACGAAGAAATCAACTCTGAAGATCGGCGATCACTTAGCACTGATGATGAGCACGGAGATGCTTGAAATATATTTGTGTAGAAATTGAAAAGGATGTTGTGTAAGGTTAATTATGACAAGTTAAGATTATATATTCCTTTTTTAAGCATTATAATAAAGTTAAAATTTTTATTATAGTCTGAGGTGGTTATATTAAAAGTAATATAATCTTTTTAATAATAAAAGCCCAAGTTTCATGAAACTAATGCTGAAAATGATGTCATAGCTAAAAAAAATATATTGGGATAAAGAAAGTAAGATTTTAATTGAACTACATCACAAGAAGTAAATATAAATAAATAAACGGACATATTGTTATAAGATTTAAATTAAAGATTACAATATCATTAATCACAATATATTAATTTTTTTGGAGACCTTTGGGCTTCAAAACATATAAATGTCCTGATTTAAAAGATGAAGCCGTTTGTTTTAAACATCATGTAAACCAATGTTTAGTAATTTGAACTGCCAATGAGAAATAAATTTGGAAATGTAAGTGTAAATATGGAGTGTTAGGTAGGCACAGACAGACTAGTATACATATATTTGCATAAATAAACAATATAAATGATAGTAATTATTTGAAAAGTACCAATTCATTAATTGTGGACAAGATTAACTAAATATATCAGATTTAATAAAAATATAAATTGTGAAAATGAACAGATAGCTCTGTGATCAGCTAAAAAATTTAAAATATTAAGCCAAAGGTTGAAAAATCTATTGAAATTTTAGGAGCCAAGCCAAAAACTTAGAAGTCAGGGACAAGCAAAAAGAAAAAAAAGTTTTTATAGTACATATCGAAAAACATTTAGTACAGAAAAATCCATTCAATACACACTGTTTTATACAATAACATTTTAGCCATCGACATGGCTAACATTTTTCTTTTTAAAATACCAATAATTAATTAGCTCTTTCAGAATTAAAGTAATTCAAGTCTGTTCCATTCAAACTTATCATACTTAAATTCTGTAAACTGTCAATTTGAGATCGGCTTCTTTATTTTTTTATTGCATACATGTGAGAAAAGGCCATAAAATTATTATTATTATTTTTTTTTTTTAACTTAGGAATACAGTCTCCCTACCAACATGAAATATGAATGATAATTGAATAAATGAAAGATAATTGAATTGTTTGGAATTTAGGGGGGGGGGGGGAAGCTCATTAAAAACTTTATTTTTTTGGTTTGTTTATTTGCATCTAGTTCACAATCAGCTAGATATTTACCACTATAAAAAAAAAAAAAAAAAATTCTTCTACTGGCTGTACCAGATTTTTTAAAACTTGCTATGTATACTTATCATATGTACAGTGGAGGATAATGGAAGTCATGTAGTTAGTGCACACCATTTTAAAAAAAATATCCTAGATACATATTTTTCTGGAATACCATAGGGTACACTCAGAAATCTTTTAGGGTGCTACAGTACATCCTGGTACACCTTTTGAAAACCAACTAGAGGGTGAATTGGAAACTCTAATGGACTCATCTATTTCTGTCCTAAGCCAGATAATGAATCAGAGAGAGAGAGAAAAAAAAAAAATCTATATTATTAGCACTACAAAATATTATATTTCAATCAATCCATTAATTTTCTTATTGGAACTAAATTTTTGTTTGAACATTTATTTTTTTTTACCTTGGAATGGTCATAAATAAAGATAATTTTGTTAATTTGAATCTAATAATTATTTAACAATGTAATGTAATAGATGTATCTACAACTCATTTAATAATCTTATAAAGCATGAAAACTAAAATTTGCTTACTAGCTTGCAAATCTTTAACAACTTGTTGCCCAGAACTGATCAGCTTTTCAATTTTTCCTTTTTGTACTTTAAAGTCAGCTTCAGTATCCTACAAATACAAAAAATTAAATAATAATTTGATCACTAAACTTCACTTAAATATCTAAATGTTTTTATTTTTGTTATGTATGCTTTAAATAATCAAATTTGATTTTTTTTTTTTTAAACCAACTTTTTCAAATGAAATATTGTTATCTATTTTAATAAGGAGAATTTAAAATATACGTTAATTAATAATAATATTAATATAAGCAATACACAATAATACTGAAAAAAAAAAAAAAAATTAGACAGTAATGAGTTAAAATATATTCAATATTCCAAAGCTTTTGCAGGAGCTCAAAAAGAATAAAATTTGCCAATTTTGTAAAACTCTGCAAAAAATATGCCAAATCTAATGGAGATAATTTTTTTTAATTAAAAACTTTTAACTTTACTTTAAACTTTTAACTTTAAAAATAAAAATGCCTTTTAACGAAATCTAAAAATTTAAATGAAAGAGTGAAAAACAAGCCAAATAACTGACCTGCCTTGTTAATTGGCATATGAAAGATGAGCCATAATGCAAAAGTTAGATTTCAATATCTAAATAAGGTAATGGGCTTATGTAACATCAAATTGTGTAATTGCTGATGAGCATTTTTTATTAAAGAAGGGGGGGGGGAGGAAATGCTTAGAATTTTATTAATAATGGAATATATTTAATATACTGATCAAATAAAAGGGGCTTTATATTAATTACAGATGTTATAATAATGAACAATTTTAATATTACAATAATTATTTTAAGACTAAATATTTTTGTCTGAAAATTTTTGAATGAAATATCAAATGTAAAGATATTCATTTACTTATTGAAAATTTGGTATTTTAAATAATTATTACTACAGTGAAACCCCGATCTATCGTTCCCGCATTTATCGTTTTCCCGCAATGATTGTTTTATTTCTATGGTCCTGCAGATATTGTATTTAAATAATGTTAACGAAACCCGCATGTATCATTCTTCAAAAAGTCATTTTCCCACATTCATCGTTCAAAAATTTTTCAACTGATCGAAATGAAATTGAAAATCAAGCGATTCCATATGGCATTCAAACTGGAATGACTTTTTTTTATCCTACAATAACTCTTTTCTGCTTCCACGGAGGATCAAAATTGTGATGGCATGTCTCCGGACCACCCTCAAGGTGAGTTCCAGACCGTCGCCATTTGCCCATATTGCAGCACTAGTGCGATATTAAGCCCAACCAACCTCAACTGCTCAACCTTATACTGTTGTAGGTGAAGAAAAGGGATTGTGAAGATATTGTAATATGTGTCTATGAATTACTGAATACGGATCATGTTTTATTGATTGAAGAATAAGTTATTCTACTTTGTGTAAAGAGAAGAATGGATGCATCCAGCATGGCCAACCAGCAACTACATTTTTTCACATTCTTGAGGTTGAGCCTACGCCAGTGCCAAGTGTATCTGACGTAATTATGGCATTTGAAAATGCACAAATTTTTTATATGCACATGAAATTACAGAAAAGGACCAGAAAATGTTTAAATCTGGAAAATCCCCGTTTAATTTATAAAATGAGCAAAAAATCTAACATAAACTTACTGATTTTTAAAAATAAGTATCACTTAATGCTCTACAACTTTGATTTATTTCTTTGAGAATTTGAAGAGTAATAAATTAGTTTTTATTAATTGTATACAATGTACATATATATTTGCATGTATTATTTCATAAACATTGCTTTCTTCGTATTTTGACTTTAACCTGCATTCATCGTTTTCTCGCTTTCATCATTATTTTTCACGCACACCATGAAAAACGATGGATTGGGGTTCTAATGTATTATTTTTTGAATTAGTGTTAAATAATGTCAAGTGTATGTGATATTGTTATCACAACAAAATGCACACATTTTATGAGAAAATTAAAGGAACTAATATTATTGCAAAACTGCTTCAGAAAAATGTTAAAAGAGAGTAGTTTTAGGTAATACTTGAAATAAGACAGCAAAAATAAACTTCTAACCTCTAATAAAATCTGTTGTGCATCTAAAGATAAAGTATCCCATGGTGATATCTCATTTGCAGAGCTCTCATAATTAGCTATACCCATAGTAGACTCAGCACGATCCAACCAAACACTAACATCTTCTAGATCTTGTTTCCATTCTTTTACTCTTGAACTATCTAAACGTCTTTTCTTTGCACCTCCAGAGTCATTTTCCTGTTTTAAGAAATTATTATATATATGTCTGCATCAAATTGTATTTAAAAAAAAAAAAAAAACATAATGCATCAACATATATATATTTAATCCAGAAAATAAACTAAGATTTTATATTTTAATTAGCTATATAGCAATAACTAAATGGTTTTACTGGAATATTAAATAAAAAATTTACTTCTTGGCTATTTTCAGAGGCTGACTTATAACTCAAACTATTTTGATTTTTATTAATAGCATTGCTTTTATCTTTCTCCATATCAGAAAGCTGAAATAGAAGAAAATCAGTTAAGAGCAAAAGCAATAACAGCGTAAAAATAATAATAATAATAATAATAATAAAACAATTTTCACTGTTTGCTATCATCGAAAATTTTAATATTAAAATACTTGTTTTAATATAATAGGAAAAATAAATGATAACAATAACAAAGATTTTAATTTTTTAATCAATGTGTTAAAGTTACAAATAGATTGAAATGTTAAAATAATGCTGTTTTTGCGTTAATTTATTAAAAAAGATTTTTTCTGTTTTTATTTCTTTTTTCTTTACGAAAAATAAATTATTAAATTTAATATTCATTAGAAAGAAATTTTATTTATTTATTTTTTAAGACGAGATAAATTATATTTCTTACATAAATTTTTAATTTTGACTCATCATCCATAAAAAAAAATTGAAAGTTATTCATATCAATTTAAAAAAATTCTAACTTGCCTTTTTACCAACATTTTCCATGACCATGACAAGAGAATCCCATCTCTGAGTTAGCTTTTCTATTTTATCTGTAATCTCCAAAACACCAAGTGATCCTTTTTCTAGATGATCTTTGATCTTTTGAGCTCTTTCACTTATTTGATTAAATAACCTATGATGAATGCCTAAATCTTGCTCTATAGACTAAAATAAAAAATATAATAACAATAAATAATAATTATAATCAAAATTTGTGCTGAAAGATTCACACAAAATGAACTTTGAATAAAAAGATACAAATGAAATAAGATGAATTAAAATTCTCTCGAAAACAGAATATAATTTATGACAAAAGGTTTTTCTTTTCTTTTTATCAATTCTTCTACCACTGACTCTAGGTCTGAACATAGGTGCAAAGTCTTTTTGGTTTTCCAAGGGAGACTTTACATGGGAAACTTTTTATAATTGTTTTCCGTTTATTTAATCTTCAAAAATAAATGTAGATTTCTACTGGTAACAAATAAAAATACTGGTAACAAATCTGATTTGATATTTATAGAGGATGACAGTTATGCTAGAATAAAAGGACCACCAAAAGAAAACTTAATAAAAAGGGCATTTTTTTTCTTTTATTTTTTCCAAGGGTAATATTTCTACATAACAGAAATAAATTTTTACTTTTATTTGTACACATGTAGAATATGCGCATTTTTTCTTGCAGGAATACTCTGAAACAGTTTCCAGAAAGTTCCATGGCAGCAAGAAAAATATCTAAAATCCTCTGGACATTTAAAATGTTCCAACCCTAACAGCATCATAATGCATCCAGAGGATGTCCATAAGATATCCTTACATCCACAGGATATCCTGAGGATGTCATGTGGAGAAGATGTGCTGTTAGGGAAAGGAACACCAGGTGCTAAGATTTCTTAACATATCTGTTGGGTGCTGCACTTTGCCAAATTAGCTTTTAGACAGGGCCCGATTAAGCTTTGAAGCTAGGGGAAGCTCAGCATCATTTCGGGGCCCCCTTTCATTTCAGAAAATCTTGTTTTACATATTGTAATATAAAAATGCTACAGACCAAAAAAATAGTGTGTGTTTATTATTTTTCATACATCTGGGTGGTTTCTACACAGAACATTAAAATCATATAGCTTTTTAAATAAGAACATTCAGATTTTTGACGTTAAATAATAGATTTTTCCCGAAATAGTGCGTGTTTTGTCTTATTTTAGGTAACCTCTCTCAGAAAAAATTCAATCTCAGTGTGAAAATATGAAACAAAAAATTCAAGACCTTCAGGAAGCTTGTGCTTCCTGAGCCTTTTGGATAATCAGGCCCTGCTTTTAGATGCCTTTATATGGAAGACATACAAAGGTACAAGGTAACTGTACACACTCATATAAATTCCTGTTTGCATACATTTATTGAAAAATATTATACCTATTGCTGTATGGCTTTTAGGTGAAAAGTGTTTTGGATAACTCTGTAAGTGAAGATCCATAATTGATAAAATCTCATTTACTTTCTGAATCAAAAAAGACAAATCCCCTACTAACAAAGTTTCGCATTCTTCAACCATAATTCTTGCAAAGCAACATTTATACAATTTTTCAGATAAGAAAACAAAATATATATTACATATAATATTTAATTATATTGAAAACACGTAAAATTAAATTTTTTTAAAAAGATGTTAAAAATTTCATCCAAAGCTTTTTGCTTTTAATTTAAAAGCGAAAAGCTTCGGATAAAAATTTAACATCTTTTAAATAAAATCTAATTTTATGTGTTTTTAAAGTGTTTTCAATATAATTAACAAATGACACGTGTTCAATTTAATTTTTTTTAAAGATTATTTATATAATATTTAATTGGCATTAATATTTAAATTTAATATATATGTTACCGTTAAAGCTCGAAATCTGTTAATGTGCAGATTACCTAGCTAATCTGCAGATTAACTAAAATGATCCGTTAAAGCGTGGAATCAAGAGTTTTCCGCATTTTAACTAGGTAATCTGCACATTAGCGGCTTCTGTATCATTAAAGTTCAAATGTTTGTTTCGAGCCTAAGTTTTTTTTTTTACATTCACTACGACGTCAAACAATCATGTGATACAGATACGCGAATGACCTTCAAACATAAACTAAAACTTTTACCCTTTCCACTCCACTATGACAATTGATAAATGCAAAACATGGAGGATCGAAATCCTGATTAGGTTTCTTATTATGACCAACACAAAATTTAAAGTAACTAGTAAGTTATAATTGTTTTAATTTTATTTCTTCTCTTTTTTAATTCTGTCAATATAAGTTTGACAAGGGTTTGCATTTTATTAATGAAATCTAATCTTAATTAAAAGCTCTCTCTAATAAAACTTTATTTTGAATTATGAGTATTAAATTTACAATACAGTAATTATTTCCTCCCGAAATAAAACTACTAAACCAACCACAACTTTTTAAAACTAATTTATTTTAAAATAGATTTAAATTACTATTACTTACTAAAAAAAAAAAAAAAAAGATTTATTAACTTTTAACTTTGAAAAATATTATGGCATTATTTAATAAATACTTAATATGAAATTTTTGTGTGTTTTTTAGCATTTCATTACAATTTTTTTTTTTTTTTTTTTTTCAATTTCAAGTTTCCTTTGTATATTTTATATATCATGATTACATTTTTATTTATTTATTTATTTTTTAATTTTGTTCAATTTTTCAGATAATTTCATTGTAGTTTATTACATAAAATGTAATTTAAAAGTTGTTTTTTTAATTGTAAAATTAATATATTTGCTAAACTTGTACAGATATATGTATGCTTCAAAATATAGTTTAATAAAGCATTGGAAAACTGTCATTTTAATTTTCATGCTTTCTAAAAAATATTAAAGCAGTTTTAATTATTTGAAGTACTTTTTAAATAATGTTTCTGATTTGTCTAATTTAATATTTCTTTAGCAAATTAAAAATTGGTGCATTTTTTTTTTTTTTAATGGTAATAGCAATATAAGTTGTTAATATATATATATATATATATATATATATATATATATATATATATATATATATATATATATATATATATTAATTTAAATGATTAAATATTTTTATTCTGAAAAGAAATCGTTACTATATTACAATTCTAACATTCATTTATAAAATAGAATTTATTGAAAGATATTAAAGATGTTATATTTCATTTTAAAAATGCATAACATCTTCAAACTTATATTGACAGAATAAAAAAGGTGAAATAAATAAAATAAATAAATAAATATAAATATAACTTTAAAAGACATAAAAACTGAAACACTTAATAATTAAAATAAGTAAAGAAAGAAAGAAAAAAAAAAAAATAGAAAACTAATCTTTTTTTTTTTCCCGAATGAAAAAAACAAATACAACACAGCATGCTGTAAAATTACAACACCAGAGATTTTATTTTCACTTTAACGAGTGCCTAGTAGGTAATGTGCAGATTATCTAGGTAATTTGCAGATTACCTAGGTAATTTGAGAAATGAAACAATTTTCCTCACTTTAACAGATTACCCTAGTTCATGTGTAGATTACCTAGCTAATCTGCAGATTAACTGATTTCTGCATTTTAGCGGTAACATATATATATATATATATATATATATAGTTTGTAAAATAAAAACAAATATAAAAATATAAAAAAGATACATAACCACTACAAATTTTTAGAAATTATTACCATATTTATTTATTTAATAAATAGAAGAAAGATAAATTACAGCAATTGTACATTTTTTTTTTCTTTTTTTAATCAATGATTAATTGTTCATTTTAACTTGATGGCGGAAAAGGCACTTTCTTTTGGTCATTTTGTCTGAAAGAAAAGATTCCATCCTAAAGCTAATAGTATTTTGTGGCCATCACAAAATTGTCTGTATATTTTCCTATGCAAATTAAAATTAGGCGGTGCAAATTATTTATTAAAATTATTTTCCATATGAATGCTGATGATTTTCATACCAGTGAAATATAATACTAAATGTCGAAATAAAGTCAATTTTATTCCCTACAAACAACATATGAGTTTTTTTTTTTTTTTTTTTAATGAAAAATATCAATAACTCTGTTTCAAGTTATCACAAATACATAGTTCAACAATTTATTTTAATGGTATTGATGAGTTCTTTTGAAATTTACTTATACTGAAAATTTACACTGTTGGGGTTGCTTCTCCATACACAATTTTTTCTTTCCTAATTAACTCTTACAAATATTTATTTTCAATTTCAAAATGATTAGTTAAAAGTAATTCTCATTGTTTACATTTATATGAAATTTTGTCTTATATTGTCTTAAAAATCATGAAAAACAGGAGGGCAGTACCATTTGTTGGACGATTTGCACAAATAGTTGATAGGCACTAATTTATATTAAAATGCAACTAATTATAAATTTGAATGAAACTCAGTGCATTAGTTCTTGAGTTAGAACATCCACAAAATTTTTGTTCCATAAACAGGCAGACATTTTCTAAAAATGGTTCATTTGTGTTCTGATCTTCCATACTTCTCAAAGCATATAAACTCATTGAAAACTGGAACTAAAATTTTTTCCAAAATCAATATTTTCTTTTATTGGATATAAAGAATGTAAAGAGAAAGAAAGAGGGGAAGATTATGATTATTTAAAAAGAGTGCTACCTACTTTAAAGCATTTATGTTGCATCAAAACAGATTAAATAATAATTTAAATTTGAGAAAAGGACACAAAAAGTGATTCCACTTGAAAATAAAAATTCAAGAGCATATAATATTATTTTTTGCATTTATTTTAGCTATTAAAAATTGTAGAATAGGAAATTATACATGAGCAATTATTTATTCACAGATATCAACTGCAAAAAAGAATATTTGACGATGATTACAAAATATAAAAGAGAAAATACTTATTATCTTTAAGTAAATCAAAAGAAGTTCTTTGCAGATAATTTTCTAAAATATATATATATGTGGGATGCGTTTGTTCCACCAGTCAACAGATGGTGTTGCCTCTGATGCTTGTCTGTGAATGAGATGTTGAGTATCCAGCTGACAGTGAGGAGAGCTGGTGAGACCATCAGCGCGAAGGCTGATTTGGTTGCTTGTTGCTTCATTTTAGTTTGAGCATGGAATGCTCAGAATAGCTGGATAGAGACATGGGTGGATCGTACTTTAGTTCTACAGTTTGCTATAGCACGCGTAAGTTCTTTATTGTGATCAACTGATAACGAGTTACTTGATGTGTGCATACAGCTATGGAAAAAGCATAGTGCTTCATTTAAATGTCTGCTTTTATATTAATCCGTAAGTGCATTTTCTGTTGTTTATGTTTTTGTCTGTACTTCAATAAAGTATCATTCTAGAATCGTCTTTTATTCATTTAATCCACCCCTAGACACCAAGCTGATATCACATATACAGTAAGCCCGCTTAACGCGGGGGATACGTTCCATCAAAATAGAGCGTAATGCGAAACAGCGCGGGCGCAATTTCAGGGAATCCCCATACTGCTGCGAGCAATTTCGGGGAATCCACAGGGGAAATAAAAGAGCGCTAAACCGAAACAGCGCTAAATGAAACAGCGTTAAGCGGGGTCTTACTGTATATCATAAATTATAAAACAAAAATGCATTATTCTAAATTTTACCTGAAGTAGTTTCACTTGTTCCAGTAAAGCTCGATTGTCTGATGCAGGCAGCTCAGAAATAGCATTTAATTGCTGCTCTTTTCGATTTAACCACTGACTGAAACACAGCTCTTCATCTTCTAATTGCTGCCATTGCGGAACTAATGACTGTAATAAAACACTACGTTCTTCAACAGTATGACAGACATATGCCCACCTTTCACCAATCAATGCCAGCTGTTTCTCTAAAGCTTCATAGTCTGAAAATAATAAACATGGTATTAGAGTTTGTTAAATACCTTTTACTTATTTTAAACTGAGAAGAAAAGTATTATAATTTTTGACTGATTCCAGCAACCACAGACCAAGAATTGAGTGAAGGCCTTGAATATAATTTTGAATTAGAATCAATCAGAAAGGTGAGGGGGGCAAATTTTACAACACTGGTTAAAAACGTTAATGTACATGTATTTGTCATGCACATTGAATGACCATTAAACTAAAAGGCTGCCCTATCTAAAAGTGCAAACTAAATATTAATTTAATTTCTTTACATTTCTATCAAGAATTTAAGAAAACATTTACAAATGTTCTTTTATTTCTAATAAGGCTTAAAAGCATTAAAAACATATTTTAAAATATCCCATTAGTTAAAAAAAGTATTTCAGACATTTCCTCACATAAAAGTATCAATATTCTGAAAATTTTTATTCTAACCATTTTTACTGCCATTTTCATCAACAACCACAACCATTTTCTTTAAGCAATTAATGGCATCTTGTTTTCCTTTAACTTCATCTTGAAGTTTCTGCAAAAATAAATACATAATAATAAATAATTAGAAGACACAAAAGTCACCATTTATTTTAGCACATTGACTGTCAAGCTACAAGATAACTCACAGTTAACTACGAATTATCTCATAACTTAGTAGTCAATGTGTTCTAAACATAAAAAAATATTTTAAATAGAATTTATAAGCATTGTTTGTAAAGTTTACACAATGGAGTGTAAACTATACGAAATGATATTCCATCATTATTTTTCTTGTAACCAAAATTATACTTAAAACATAATGATACATATGTATATAATTAAAATATGAACTTAAATGTATCAAAAACATAAATATATAAATTTGTATAAATTATACTAGGATGTTCATGAAAAAAATCTAAAATGATTTGATTAGTTAAATGATTTCAATAAAAAAAAAAAAAAAAAAAAAAAACAATAAATTTATAGAAATTTTTTTGGTTACGATTTGTAGTTTGTTTTACTCAAATTTCAAAAATATTTGTGAGAAATTTGAAAAAAAAAAAAAAAAAATTAAAATTCTTTTAAAGAACAATTTATAGAAATCAATGTAAGCATAATTTGTTACAAAATCCCTATTACTGTACATGATCATTTCTGTAATTATGATATACTTAAAATTACATTGTTGCCAACTTTGGTTATGAAATCTGATTATTAAATCCAAAACCTATTGGGTTGTTCGGAAAACAATTTTAGTTTTTTCCTTTGAAAATGAAACACGATTTTCTTATATTGCATAAATATTTTATTGAATTATATATTCTCCACTTTGATCGGTTTCTTAGCAATCTCACGAGTTGTTATTTGGTAGTTTTCATAAATCAATACTTTATTTTATCTTCATTAGCATAAATTGGTTTTCCAGAACGTAATGCATCTTCAACGTCAAAATTGCCAGAACAAAATTTGGTAAACAGCTTTTAACACTGGCATTCTTTAAATAAATTTTCTGTATACACATCATATACTTTTTTCCTTGTTTGAACAGTATTTTTGCCTTTTTGATAGCAAAAACAAAATATGCCAAAAATGTTGCTTCCGATTCTCTTTATTTGATAGGGCACCAATCAAAACCTATTGAGCAGAATAAAATGAACTTTTTCACAAGCAAGCCTTGTTATATCAGCTGTCACAATATATAATGGTAATGCTGCTTAATTGTGAAGATGGTATGAAAAAAATACAATTAAGTCCTCTGCTGAGAAAAACGAAATTACTTTCCAAACAACCCAACACATTAATTTACAAATAATTCATGAGTTAATTGATGAATTGTAAAAATCTTGCTGCACACAAAAAGTAACCAAAATAAAAATAATTAAAATCTTTAAACTGATTTATAAATAAATATGTTGATAATAAATTGATAAATATAATACATAGATAGATGTAATTCACTAATATTTTATTCCTTAATTCATTCAACTGGTACTAAAATCATGACATCAACAAAAATATAAGTAAATAAATACTGCATGAGTTGAAATTAGATCACTTCTTCTGACTTTTTATTGTAACAAAATCTATGTAGGAAAATGTTTAACCGAGATTTAAAAAAAAAAAAAAAAAAAAAAAGATACTATGCTTAAAAGAAAATGTGCTTTCTCATTAAATTTTATGAAAATAAAATAACTTTTTAGAGTTTTTACAAAAAAAAAAAAAGGGGGGGGGGGGTATAAAACATTTATTGTTATAATTAAATCAACCACACTTAATTTAGTAAAATGAAAAAGAGCTTAAACTTTAATATCAAGCTTCTTTTAAGTTTAATAATTTTATTATAATTCATTGGAAAGTTTTTGCGAGATGGTTGACAAATGGAAATAGTTATAAATTATTATGCTTTACAAGTTTTTTTTTTTTTTTTTTTTTTTTTTTTAAGTGATTAAGATATAAGAAGTGAGAAAATAGCTAAGAATAACTTATCATTAATTTTCTAAATAAATTATAAATAAATGAGTATAGAATGCATTAAATACAGATCATACCCACATAATAATAAAAAAAATAATAATAATAAATTTTGTGTTTTTCATTCCATTGTTAATCTTTGAAATAAATATAAAGCATACCTTTTGTGTCTCAACTTGAGATTTGAGAGCATCTAAAGTAGGGCCAAGAGCTGGTAAATTCTTTAATTTATGCTCCATTTCACTCAGCCATTTATTAAGATTGTCTAACTGAACTTTTTGCAACCTTAATAATTTTTCATGGACTCTAAAATTATACATATGAAAATAGAATTTGTACAAAAAAGAATAAAATATCAATAATATTAATGTAAATATAACAAAACATGGGATAGATTTGATAATTTTTCATTGGTGAAAGGATACAGGTTATTAAATTTATTTATGCCCTATAATATTATGCACTTATTTTTTTTCTGCACACATAAAAACAAATTTGATTTTCATTATTTTAATAAACAACATTTCAAATAATATATACATATATAAAAAAAATGTATCTTATGTTTACTATATGTATTTCACAAGATTTTCAAACCATACTTCAAATAAATGCAAGATTTGACTAACAATTGTTTTGTAAATCAGTACAATCAAGCAGATTTTCCAAAAATAAATAAATTATATATAGATATTTATCACCAATAATGCATATAAAATTAACACTGATTAAATTTTAGACCCTAAGCAGAATAGTTTACATGTTCTGCAACAAAGTTTCAGATGATCAAAATGCTCTGTAGGGCATGTATATACACATTTTACAAATTTACTCTGAAAATATTACTGATACACTCATAAAAATACAAATCTTGCAATTTGATGTGCCATAATATGTGTGAATAACAACAAAACAATAATATAACAAAATAACATTCAAAAATATTTTTACTGAAACTTGTAATTAAAAAAAAAAAAGGAAGAATAAATATTTGTAGGAACTGACGCAATACCACACATATACAAACTATAAGTCTTTAAGAATTTTAGAAAGGTTGAAAAATGATGTGTTTGCATTGTATTAATATATATATTAAAATGAAGATGAATGAATTGGGACTATATTAAATTGACATAAACATGAATGAGATACTTATAAACAATGCTTTACTGTACATGCATTAACTTTATCTAAAAATCTAGAGTGACTCCACTCGACTTTAGGCCATTCAATAATAAACAAATTAAATAAATTAAAAAAGATAGTTTTAAATAAATTAAAGTAAGAGAAGGCATTGAATAAACAAAAGAGAAAATTACAATAGGGTGTTTAAGTATTTCCTCCAAAATAGTATGTTGTTTAATTTAATGCTACTGCACTTGAAACAATTTGTGCCCATATGTCATAATGATAAATAATTTTTCGTTGTGTCCCTTTAAAAATCTATAAGTGCTAGATTCAGCAAAATATATGCAATTCGTGTGATGGTAACCTATAACATGTACAAAAATTTAAAACTGAATCTAAAAAGGCATTTAGACTCTATTGCACTTTAAATAATTTGAGCATATAAGCCATAATGACAAAGAATTTTCCTTCATGTCCCTGTAAAATATCTAAGTGCTAGATTCCCCATTCATGCTACTTCCCGCTCATTCGAACAAGGTGTTCAGATATTATCGTGTTCACTCACACACATGCACACCTTATCGCAAAAATAACAAAAAGACTCAGGGGACCTCAAAACGTATAGATACACTAAAATCTCAAAGTGAATTTTTGTCATGATTACAGTATTTTCTTTACATATTCATCTTTGGATTTTCGGAAAGTAAAAAAAAAAAAAAAAAAAAAAAAGCATAAAAGCATTTTTTTTTTTTCCCATTCGTAATTAATATTTTTTCAGCCTACCCATAAAATTTTTCTTAGCTTCGCCACTGCTTCCCACATCAAATATATTTATAGTTAATTAAACAACTGAACTAAGAATGAGAAGATATAAAACGCTATTCAATTTCTACATATCTAAATAAAAATAACCTGAAAGTTTTATACATTTGTGAAAAAATAGTAAGTAAGTAAAAAAATAAGTCAAGTCAAATAAGTAAGACAGAAAATAATTCAGATTTCAGAAACTCTCGATAAAAAAACGCAAAATATACAAATTAAGATTTAAAAATAATTAAGAGTAAATATAAATTATATATAGGACGACTTTTTCTTCACTATCGTATAACGAAAATCTGTTTAAAGTGTTGACTTAGACGCAGACTTTTCTGAAAAAGGCTTTACCTTCATACGGAAAAAGTAAACACTACTTCGATTCGTATCATCATATGCATCATAATCATATTTAAATAAGAATATTTAATTATGTCGTGTATTTACGAAAGAAAATGCAAGAACACACGCTTGTGTTTGAAAAGTGATTAGTTTGGATGTCATAAGAGTCAACATAAAACTTTATCTGATAAATATATGAATTTATGAAAATTTTACTTCAAATTTACAATAAGGTTCAAGCTAAAGTGAAGGGAGAAGCATTTTTAACACCTTCCAACAAAATTTTAAAATGTTTATGGTTTTTTCTGAAGGCCGTAGTCAAGCACCCCTTCAACCCGAAATATTGCGAATTTGTAGAAAATTTTTGAATTATATATAACTTTTAACACTCAGTATTATGTGTGCCTGAACTTCCTCCAAAATTCATTTCTTGGCATGGTCTTGTTTGTCTATCCTCACTTTAATTCCCCATAAATGTTCATGTAATTCTTTGAAACTGATATATATTATTCAAGTTCACCATGGGATGTTCCCTATTGAATTTTACAAACCAATATAATTAATGGTGGTAAATACCCCATTGCAGGCCCAGCAGTGTTCTAAAATTTTACTTACATTTTATTATATTGTCATTGTCACCACTATCATTAATATGAAATTTTCTTGAATACTTTTGAATGTTTTATTAATAAATCATTACGTGAAAAAGTGATATTTTAAAATAATGGTGAAAGTATAATAAAATGAGAGTAAAATTTTAGGAATGTTGCAAGGCCTGCCATTGGTTTGTATACCGATATATCCGAAAGAATTACAAGGCGTTGCATTCTATGAGAGGTATTTCTATAAATCATATCATATCTTTATTTTGCACAAATCATAATGAAATTGACTTTTATTATTCATATGCATACACACACACACAAAGGGATATTTGTTGAACATAGCATTTGATTAGCATTGAGATTTACATGATCACACAAAAATATTTAGATACATTGAGGGCTATAGACGGAAATTGTTAGAATTGCCTTTTCGTTTTTATTAAGCATTTTAAACACTTTCTAACAAAGTTTAACTGTGACTATGAATTCAATTAGTCTACCTGTTTGTATTTCTATGCGTCTATCCAAAATCTAGCATTCATAAATATCTTCAGAACTTCTTCAAACTGTTATGCTATTCAAGTTCACTATGGAATGTTCTTTATTTAAAATTGAAGAAATAGCACAACTAACATGTATACAGGGACATGCACTGTTCTCTCTGAGATACATTTTTCTAGATCATATTTAAAAAACTCTGTACTGTGCAACCAATATTAAAATTTACATTTATTATTCATATGGTTAAGAAAATGTTTTCTATAGAATATGATATCAGTAGGTAAGAAACACCGGTTCTAGGGCAGACGGGGGGTGCACTGGTGCACCGGCAAGTCGTGCGGGTGCCGCACCACCCCCTGAGGGGTCTAGATGGGTTGACGTTGACCTTGAGATCTCCTCTAACTTGATCGTGAAAGATGACGAGGGTATTAATGAAGAAAATTAATTAAAAAATTTAATGAGTGATTTATTGTAAAAGGTGACGATGGTTTTAAAGCGATGTTTGCGGTAGAATGAAAAAAGCAGGATATTGTTTGTGAGTCATTAGGAAATTAATTAGGAGGTTAATTAAGAGGTTAATTAAGAAATTAATTAATAAATTAATTTAAAAAATAAATTTAAAAATTGAGGGATAAATAAGAAATCGATGAAATTTGCGAATGTGGATGTGCATAGAGTATGAAAGAAATAGAGAGGTTTGACTGGGGTTCGAACCCGACACCTTGCAGTAAAAATATTTCAGTAGTTTTCACGTGTGTGTGAGTGATTTTTATAGTATATGTCTGCACTGTTCTTTTAAAACTATAAATGCTAGTGTCCGAAAAGAATTCAATCGTTTTAATGATATTAATTAGAGAATAATAATTAAGAAAAATATTAATTAAGGATCTTCTTGTAAAAAATCATCAAATATTTCCCGAAAAAAAGGTAATGAAAGCAAAAATTAAGTATAAAGAATGAAAGAAAGTTTAGAAACATAGATTTTGACTGAGATTCGAACCTGCTACCTTGCAGCAAAAAAATATTTCAGTAGTTTTCGCATATGTGTGAGTGTTCTTTAGAAATATGTCTATGCAGATCTTTTTTAGCCTAAGAATTCTATTGATTGAAAATTAATCAATCGTAAAATTAATATAAATTACAGAATAATAATTAAGAAAAATAATAATTGAAGATCTTGTAAAAATTCACCAGATGTTTTTCGAAAACTGAGAGTAAAAATTAAATTAAAAGATGATTAAAATCTCAAATGTGTAAGTGAAATTAGATTAGGATGAAAGACGAGAATTGTTTTTTTGATAGATAACTAAAAAAGAGTGATTAAAATTTCTTATTAATTACTTAATTGAAGAAAATTCGTTAAAAAAATACTTTTCATCATAAAGATTTTTTAATTATGAATAACTAGTATCCATTTTAAACTATATATATATTTTTTTTCCATTATAAATATGATATCTTAATACAAAAAGATCGACTTTATTCACCAACGGTGACGTCACAATGTTTGCGTAAAAGGAGGTAGCATACCCTTAAGCAATTTCTGAGAATCGGGTTAGGTACGGTATTGTCAAAAGATAGGGGGAGAAAATTCCAGTTTTGCTTCAACTTTTCACGTGTTTAAATATGTTTACTGTTGGATGCACTAAAAATTATCTACACTATTTTGAATTATGTTCAGTTCACTTCTTTATAAGAAAAATGTATATAATGTGAAATTAAAAGTAAATAAAAAAACTTTAAAAATTCATCTTTTAAAAATAAATTAATAAAAATAAGTTGATCAATGTAAAAAACTGAAAAATTCGCTGTTTGAAAAGAAGTCTTAATAAGTTTAAGAAAATATCGTAACATTTTGTATTATATTTTACATAAGAGAGTGAATCTATCATTTTTCAGAAGTTACTTTAGTGCGAAATAATAACTGATGTTGAAAATTTCTCTACCTTAAACAGTTATACTTCAGATATAACTTTTTTTTGGGATCTTCTTATCACTCCCACATAAATTCTTTCATATATATTTTAAAAAATTTACAATGTTGTATTTAATTATAAATTATCTTTAAATTTCCTTACGCTCATTAAAATATTGTATCTATTTTTATTTCAAGTTTTGTATTATAGTACTAGAAATCTTCCAACATTCTTAAAATAAAATAAGTTTCTGAACAGAGTGATAATTAGAAATTCAATGTATTTTTATCTATAGTTTAACCATTTTTTTGTAACTCCCTAACATTTTTTTAGTGTAAACCCGTGAAATTTTACCAATAAAATCCGAAATAGGGTCTTAAAAATAAGAATTTGGCATGATTTTTAATAAATTTTAGGATATATCTACAAAAATTTTAGAGTATTTGGCGATAATTCAGATTTGGTGAGAAACACCTAGTATTAATTCCGAGTGAAGAAAAATTTTATTACTTGTCAAATTTATTTTGAGAAGTGAGGTTGCTTATTTTATAACCTGAATTCAGTACTACATAATAATAGTTTTTTCAAGATGGATGTCAGAACAGATATCATTTTGTTAAACGCATTTACTCATATATTCAATAGATCACACATTCGCAATTCAGAAGTAGAGATTATAAACCACCTTAAATTTCGAATGAATGAATTTATCAATTCAGAAATTAGCAATCAACTTTATGAAAATGTTGATATGTTATCTGATGAAAATTTTTATACCTGTTTAGATATTGTCTTAAAAGAAATGATAAAAAATGAAATTAATTGGGATAAAGTTGTAATTTACTTAGTATTTTCAAGTGAACTTATGGCAAAGCGCTTTAAGAGATCTGGAGAGTTTATCATACTTTGGATAAAATTTTTTAATATCTTCCAGAAGTATTTAGGTAGTTGGATTATTGATAATCAAGAATGTATAAAAGTCAAAGAAGTGAAAAAATCATTTTTTCAAAGAATGTGGAGTTTTATCACTCGATCATAATATGAAAATTGTAAAAATATTATCTGCTATGTTGAATTATGTTCAGTTCAATCTGTAAAAGAACAATGTTCATGAAAAATGTATGTATGTAATGTGAAATTCAAAGTAAATAAAGAACTTTAAATGGGAATTTTGTTTAAGAAAAAATTATTTGAAGTAAAATTCATCTTTAAAAAAATAAATAAATAAAAATAAAAATAAGTTGATCAATGTAAAAAAACTGAAAAATTCACTAAAAATATAAGAAACGCATTTTCACAATAATAAGATTGTAAATGTAAGATAAAATCACAAAATTACCAGCATAAGAGACTGTAGGTATTCGAAAAAAAATTATGAAGTCAACAATTTTGGTGTTAAACAACACATCTTATTTTACAAAGTACTAAGTTTTTTAAAATCATTTAGTTTGAACTTTTTCAAACTTATACTTATAAACTGAAATTTTTGTGAATGTAAAATTTTTTACACAAAGTATTTTAGAAAAATATCATCTCAGAAATTAACTAACTTATTTTTAGAATAAAAATATAAGAAACTTATTTTTACTAATGATAAGAATGAAAATGTAAGGTAAAATCTCATTCTTACCAATTTAAGAGACCGCAAGTATTTGAAAAATCATGAAGTATGGAATTTTAATGTTTCACACGTGTTAATAACGCGTCTTATTTTACAAAGTACTAAGTTTTTTTTTTTTTAAAGTCATTTAGTTTGAAGTTTTTCAAACTTATACTTATAAACTGAAATTTTTGTGAATGTAAAATTTTTTACACAAATTATTTTAGAAAAAATATCATCTCAGAAATTAACTAACTTATTTTTAGAATAAAAATATAAGAAACTTATTTTTACTAAAATATTTTTGTACAAAGTATTTTAGAAATTTAGATAACTTGTTCTTGAATAAAAATATAAGAAACTTATTTTCACAATAATAAGATTATAAATGTAAGATAAAATCACAAAATTACCAGCTTAAGAGGTTGTGGGTATTCGAAAAAATCACGAAGTCAACAATTTTGGTGTTAACAACACATCTTATTTTACAAAGTGCTAAGTTTTTTAGTCATTTAGTTTGAAGTTTTTCAGACATATGCTTATAAACTGAAATTTTTTGTAAATGAAAAATTTTTTACACAAAGTATTTCAGAAAAAAATATCATCTCAGAAATTTATTAACTTATTTTTAGAATAAAAATATATGAAACTTATTTTTTCTAATGATAAGAATGAAAATGTGAGATAAAAACTCATTCTTACCAATTTAAGAGACTGTAAGTATTTTAAAAATTATGAAGTATGCAATTTTAATGTTTCACATGTGTTAATAACACATCTTATTTTACAAAGCACTAAGTTTTTAAAAGTCATTTGGTTTGAAGTTTTTCACACATATGCTTATAAATGAAATTTCCGTAAATGAAAAATTTTTACACAAATTATTTTAATACAAATTCTATCTCAGAAAAATTAACTTTTTCTTTTTAGGTTGAAAATGTAAGATAAAAATCTAACACTTATCGAATTTAGAAGCTGCAGATGTATGATGAAATCATGAACTTGAAACTTTAAGTATTAACAACCTACCTTCTTTGAAAATACTAAACCACAAGTTTCGACAAATCTATAATCAACTGTTAAAAAACATAGAATATTTTTTTCCCTAAAATGTTTAACGTAGATGCTACATCCATAAAAATACAGAGTGAAAGTGTACAAATTATCTGTTTAGACATGTTGATAAACTAGAATTTTCCACAAGATTCGAGTATTATAGCAAGGTATGGGATAATATTTGGCTAAATTTCCACTAATATTGGCGATAGTTATAAAAATTTGGCATGAAATAAGAGAATTTGCCGTAAATTCTTAAGTAAAACTGATGAACGAAGAAAAAATTTGAATTAGTTACATTCTTTTCTCGCTGTAGAGTTGTCTAAGTTCTCATACTTAGTAGTTTTTAAAGTCTTACTTTTAGAGTGATTTTTTACACTTCGCTAAACTGAAGTACAAAATGAATAATACTTTAACGTCCGAGGAGACACACGTTTCCGTTCAACAAACCCCTTCATCAAGTTTTGAGGATGAGAAGTTATCTAAACTTTTTATTTGTCCAACTTGTAAGAAGCCATTTTTTAAAAAATCCTATCTTACTAGACATGTCAAGGTTCACAATGATATTAAACCTAATATTTGTTACGTGTGTGAGAAAGGATTTGTTACTTTACATCGTTTAAAAAGACATATGGAAACCCATAGAAAAATATCCATAAGATACAAATGTGAATATTGTATTGAAAATTTCAATCGCAAGTGTGATTTATTTAAACATAAGAGATTATTTCATCAAAAAGTCTTACCTGAACATCTATGTATTATTTGTAAAGATGCTTTTAAACACAAGTATGAATTGGAAAAACACAAGAGGGTGCATTATCGTAAACCTGAGTATCTATGTGAGGAATGTTCTATAACCTTTACAACAAAACATGCTTTTTCAAACCATAAGCGAAAAAGTCATAAAAAGACTTTACATACATACTGTTGTGACGAATGTACTGATACTTTTTCAAACAGACGACATTTTTTAAAACATAAAAGAAATATGCATAAAAAATCTTTAATGCAAACTAGATGTGATGAATGCAGTGAAACTTTTCAGTGTAAGTATGAATTATTGCAACATAAGAGAAAGAATCATCTTAAAGACTTTAACATACGTAGAAATTGTAATGATCGAAGCACTAACAATGAATTATCAACAGTTAATAATGACAGTGAGAATCTGGACTTGTTAAATTTTTTGGATAATTTTCACATTGAATGTGCGAATGGTGTTTTTGACTTACATTCCAACAACTTTCAGAATGAAAATATAGACTTAGACTTAAAAATTTTTTTGAACAATTCGAATGTGGAATATACAAGTGGAAATAATATTGATGATTTATCTGCCAAAGATGAAAATAAGGACTTAAATAATTTTAACCTGATACAAACTGATTTACCTCTAGTAAACTATGACAATGAAAGTCTGGACTTGTTAAATTTTTCGTATAACTTTAATCCCAAGTGCTTGAATATTTTTTCTGCTAACGACGAAAATATGAATTCGAATAATTTTAGTGCGAAGGAAAATGAGTTGGTGACAGATAACTTTAACAATGAAAATCTAAACTTGCTAAATTTTTTGAATAACTTTAATACTGAATGTATGAACGATATCCCAACAATATAGATTTGCTGTCTTGTATTATTGTGAATGAATTTCAAATAAAAAGATTTCAATGAAAATGATTTGTTTTAATTTTTATTACAAAATCATCTTTTTTATAATATTTTCTATTAGAATACAAACTGAAGTGTCATCTTTTTTTAAAATAAAAACATGTAAAAAGTTTACTTGTGTATTAACGATATACTTTTTCATTACTGTAGTAGAATTTATTGAGTATAATATTTAAACACTAAGTAAAAATTATGCACAATAGTAGTTTTATAAACTATCAAACTTACATCGAAGAAGAAAAAACTTGTAAAATTGTTTTACCACTCAACTGTAAAGTACTTGTGAAAATCTTAAATGAATTTATCTTATTAACAATTTTCCTGAAAAACTAGCTTATAAAAATTTTAGATATAATTATGAAGTTAGTATTTTCCTAAGTATCACGTTTGAATCTTACTTTGAATATACATCATCAAAGTGTTTTATTCTTTAACTAAAATCACAATCTCTATTCCAAAGAGTGTAAAAATAATGTTATAGTAACAACTTAAACTTTTATATATAGATACTTTCACGATTGTATTTTAACTTTTTTTATTTTTTAGAATACAGAAAATATTTTGTAAGAATTGTGAAAGCTTAATTTTAGAAGTTTGTGAAATTTCACAAAATTTTTTTAAACATTTTTGTCAAATGTTTTCTTTATGTCACATCACTTAAAAAAATTTAACTGTTTTTAACAGAATTGCTAACACAAAACATTAAGTTAGAAAATTTATAGATAAAACTTATAAGATACGAAAAACCATATGTGAAGTAATAACAAAAGGTGTATATACTTTCAAGTTTAGACATGGTTCAACAAGCTTGAGGAGACACTAAAACCTGTAGCTGACGTCATAACCCCTGTAGCGTAACTTTTCCCTTACTACTACGTCACAAATGTATTATTTAACAAAAAGTACTTATGTCACCCCACAATTCCTGTCTTGTATTATTTTACTTTGTGTATAAAATCAATGATCTATAAAAAAGCTTTGTCGTTTTTATACACTTTGAAGTAAAAATTTTCTCCAAAAACATCAAATTATATTTCGCAAGTATGAATTGATATGTATTTGTTTTAAATATCTCTAAGTTACATTATACCAAAGTATAATTTCTAATATTTAAACAATTCTCACTTTACAAAAATTAACTTGTATGCATTTCTAGATCTTTAATAAAAATCTTTAATTTTTTTATCTCAAAGACTTTAAACTATTCGAGATATGTACAGCTTAAGTGCAATCCAATACTATTTGCATAACAATGTGGAATATCATATGTTAAGAAAATCTTAAATTTTGAATATTTTTCAGTTATTAAACGAAAAATTGTCTAAAATTAACAATTTTTTACTTATTTATTTATTTTTTATTTATTTTTATTTTTTAATTTGTTTTTGCAATAATGTTTTAAAGATTTCTCTTATATTGTGTGTTTATGTCCACGAATGTAACTTAGTGAATTTAGTATTTCTTGTCAAAACTTTTTAGTGTAATTCTCTTCTTTAGTGAAACACTTAGTAAATTTTACACAATTTTTCGTTTAATAACTGAAAAATATTCAAGAAAATCTTAAATTTTGAATATTTTTCAGTTATTAAACGAAAAATTGTCTAAAATTAACAATTTTTTACTTATTTATTTATTTTTTATTTATTTTTATTTTTTAATTTGTTTTTGCAATAATGTTTTAAAGATTTCTCTTATATTGTGTGTTTATGTCCACGAATGTAACTTAGTGAATTTAGTATTTCTTGTCAAAACTTTTTAGTGTAATTCTCTTCTTTAGTGAAACACTTAGTAAATTTTACACAATTTTTCGTTTAATAACTGAAAAATATTCAAAATTTAAGATTTTCTTAACATATGATATTCCACATTGTTATGCAAATAGTATTGGATTGCACTTAAGCTGTACATATCTCGAATAGTTTAAAGTCTTTGAGATAAAAAAATTAAAGATTTTTATTAAAGATCTAGAAATGCATACAAGTTAATTTTTGTAAAGTGAGAATTGTTTAAATATTAGAAATTATACTTTGGTATAATGTAACTTAGAGATATTTAAAACAAATACATATCAATTCATACTTGCGAAATATAATTTGATGTTTTTGGAGAAAATTTTTACTTCAAAGTGTATAAAAACGACAAAGCTTTTTTATAGATCATTGATTTTATACACAAAGTAAAATAATACAAGACAGGAATTGTGGGGTGACATAAGTACTTTTTGTTAAATAATACATTTGTGACGTAGTAGTAAGGGAAAAGTTACGCTACAGGGGTTATGACGTCAGCTACAGGTTTTAGTGTCTCCTCAAGCTTGTTGAACCATGTCTAAACTTGAAAGTATATACACCTTTTGTTATTACTTCACATATGGTTTTTCGTATCTTATAAGTTTTATCTATAAATTTTCTAACTTAATGTTTTGTGTTAGCAATTCTGTTAAAAACAGTTAAATTTTTTTAAGTGATGTGACATAAAGAAAACATTTGACAAAAATGTTTAAAAAAATTTTGTGAAATTTCACAAACTTCTAAAATTAAGCTTTCACAATTCTTACAAAATATTTTCTGTATTCTAAAAAATAAAAAAAGTTAAAATACAATCGTGAAAGTATCTATATATAAAAGTTTAAGTTGTTACTATAACATTATTTTTACACTCTTTGGAATAGAGATTGTGATTTTAGTTAAAGAATAAAACACTTTGATGATGTATATTCAAAGTAAGATTCAAACGTGATACTTAGGAAAATACTAACTTCATAATTATATCTAAAATTTTTATAAGCTAGTTTTTCAGGAAAATTGTTAATAAGATAAATTCATTTAAGATTTTCACAAGTACTTTACAGTTGAGTGGTAAAACAATTTTACAAGTTTTTTCTTCTTCGATGTAAGTTTGATAGTTTATAAAACTACTATTGTGCATAATTTTTACTTAGTGTTTAAATATTATACTCAATAAATTCTACTACAGTAATGAAAAAGTATATCGTTAATACACAAGTAAACTTTTTACATGTTTTTATTTTAAAAAAAGATGACACTTCAGTTTGTATTCTAATAGAAAATATTATAAAAAAGATGATTTTGTAATAAAAATTAAAACAAATCATTTTCATTGAAATCTTTTTATTTGAAATTCATTCACAATAATACAAGACAGCAAATCTATATTGTTGGGATATCGTTCATACATTCAGTATTAAAGTTATTCAAAAAATTTAGCAAGTTTAGATTTTCATTGTTAAAGTTATCTGTCACCAACTCATTTTCCTTCGCACTAAAATTATTCGAATTCATATTTTCGTCGTTAGCAGAAAAAATATTCAAGCACTTGGGATTAAAGTTATACGAAAAATTTAACAAGTCCAGACTTTCATTGTCATAGTTTACTAGAGGTAAATCAGTTTGTATCAGGTTAAAATTATTTAAGTCCTTATTTTCATCTTTGGCAGATAAATCATCAATATTATTTCCACTTGTATATTCCACATTCGAATTGTTCAAAAAAATTTTTAAGTCTAAGTCTATATTTTCATTCTGAAAGTTGTTGGAATGTAAGTCAAAAACACCATTCGCACATTCAATGTGAAAATTATCCAAAAAATTTAACAAGTCCAGATTCTCACTGTCATTATTAACTGTTGATAATTCATTGTTAGTGCTTCGATCATTACAATTTCTACGTATGTTAAAGTCTTTAAGATGATTCTTTCTCTTATGTTGCAATAATTCATACTTACACTGAAAAGTTTCACTGCATTCATCACATCTAGTTTGCATTAAAGATTTTTTATGCATATTTCTTTTATGTTTTAAAAAATGTCGTCTGTTTGAAAAAGTATCAGTACATTCGTCACAACAGTATGTATGTAAAGTCTTTTTATGACTTTTTCGCTTATGGTTTGAAAAAGCATGTTTTGTTGTAAAGGTTATAGAACATTCCTCACATAGATACTCAGGTTTACGATAATGCACCCTCTTGTGTTTTTCCAATTCATACTTGTGTTTAAAAGCATCTTTACAAATAATACATAGATGTTCAGGTAAGACTTTTTGATGAAATAATCTCTTATGTTTAAATAAATCACACTTGCGATTGAAATTTTCAATACAATATTCACATTTGTATCTTATGGATATTTTTCTATGGGTTTCCATATGTCTTTTTAAACGATGTAAAGTAACAAATCCTTTCTCACACACGTAACAAATATTAGGTTTAATATCATTGTGAACCTTGACATGTCTAGTAAGATAGGATTTTTTAAAAAATGGCTTCTTACAAGTTGGACAAATAAAAAGTTTAGATAACTTCTCATCCTCAAAACTTGATGAAGGGGTTTGTTGAACGGAAACGTGTGTCTCCTCGGACGTTAAAGTATTATTCATTTTGTACTTCAGTTTAGCGAAGTGTAAAAAATCACTCTAAAAGTAAGACTTTAAAAACTACTAAGTATGAGAACTTAGACAACTCTACAGCGAGAAAAGAATGTAACTAATTCAAATTTTTTCTTCGTTCATCAGTTTTACTTAAGAATTTACGGCAAATTCTCTTATTTCATGCCAAATTTTTATAACTATCGCCAATATTAGTGGAAATTTAGCCAAATATTATCCCATACCTTGCTATAATACTCGAATCTTGTGGAAAATTCTAGTTTATCAACATGTCTAAACAGATAATTTGTACACTTTCACTCTGTATTTTTATGGATGTAGCATCTACGTTAAACATTTTAGGGAAAAAAATATTCTATGTTTTTTAACAGTTGATTATAGATTTGTCGAAACTTGTGGTTTAGTATTTTCAAAGAAGGTAGGTTGTTAATACTTAAAGTTTCAAGTTCATGATTTCATCATACATCTGCAGCTTCTAAATTCGATAAGTGTTAGATTTTTATCTTACATTTTCAACCTAAAAAGAAAAAGTTAATTTTTCTGAGATAGAATTTGTATTAAAATAATTTGTGTAAAAATTTTTCATTTACGGAAATTTCATTTATAAGCATATGTGTGAAAAACTTCAAACCAAATGACTTTTAAAAACTTAGTGCTTTGTAAAATAAGATGTGTTATTAACACATGTGAAACATTAAAATTGCATACTTCATAATTTTTAAAATACTTACAGTCTCTTAAATTGGTAAGAATGAGTTTTTATCTCACATTTTCATTCTTATCATTAGAAAAAATAAGTTTCATATATTTTTATTCTAAAAATAAGTTAATAAATTTCTGAGATGATATTTTTTTCTGAAATACTTTGTGTAAAAAATTTTTCATTTACAAAAAATTTCAGTTTATAAGCATATGTCTGAAAAACTTCAAACTAAATGACTAAAAAACTTAGCACTTTGTAAAATAAGATGTGTTGTTAACACCAAAATTGTTGACTTCGTGATTTTTTCGAATACCCACAACCTCTTAAGCTGGTAATTTTGTGATTTTATCTTACATTTATAATCTTATTATTGTGAAAATAAGTTTCTTATATTTTTATTCAAGAACAAGTTATCTAAATTTCTAAAATACTTTGTACAAAAATATTTTAGTAAAAATAAGTTTCTTATATTTTTATTCTAAAAATAAGTTAGTTAATTTCTGAGATGATATTTTTTCTAAAATAATTTGTGTAAAAAATTTTACATTCACAAAAATTTCAGTTTATAAGTATAAGTTTGAAAAACTTCAAACTAAATGACTTTAAAAAAAAAAAACTTAGTACTTTGTAAAATAAGACGCGTTATTAACACGTGTGAAACATTAAAATTCCATACTTCATGATTTTTCAAATACTTGCGGTCTCTTAAATTGGTAAGAATGAGATTTTACCTTACATTTTCATTCTTATCATTAGTAAAAATAAGTTTCTTATATTTTTATTCTAAAAATAAGTTAGTTAATTTCTGAGATGATATTTTTCTAAAATACTTTGTGTAAAAAATTTTACATTCACAAAAATTTCAGTTTATAAGTATAAGTTTGAAAAAGTTCAAACTAAATGATTTTAAAAAACTTAGTACTTTGTAAAATAAGATGTGTTGTTTAACACCAAAATTGTTGACTTCATAATTTTTTTTCGAATACCTACAGTCTCTTATGCTGGTAATTTTGTGATTTTATCTTACATTTACAATCTTATTATTGTGAAAATGCGTTTCTTATATTTTTAGTGAATTTTTCAGTTTTTTTACATTGATCAACTTATTTTTATTTTTATTTATTTATTTTTTTAAAGATGAATTTTACTTCAAATAATTTTTTCTTAAACAAAATTCCCATTTAAAGTTCTTTATTTACTTTGAATTTCACATTACATACATACATTTTTCATGAACATTGTTCTTTTACAGATTGAACTGAACATAATTCAACATAGCAGATAATATTTTTACAATTTTCATATTATGATCGAGTGATAAAACTCCACATTCTTTGAAAAAATGATTTTTTCACTTCTTTGACTTTTATACATTCTTGATTATCAATAATCCAACTACCTAAATACTTCTGGAAGATATTAAAAAATTTTATCCAAAGTATGATAAACTCTCCAGATCTCTTAAAGCGCTTTGCCATAAGTTCACTTGAAAATACTAAGTAAATTACAACTTTATCCCAATTAATTTCATTTTTTATCATTTCTTTTAAGACAATATCTAAACAGGTATAAAAATTTTCATCAGATAACATATCAACATTTTCATAAAGTTGATTGCTAATTTCTGAATTGATAAATTCATTCATTCGAAATTTAAGGTGGTTTATAATCTCTACTTCTGAATTGCGAATGTGTGATCTATTGAATATATGAGTAAATGCGTTTAACAAAATGATATCTGTTCTGACATCCATCTTGAAAAAACTATTATTATGTAGTACTGAATTCAGGTTATAAAATAAGCAACCTCACTTCTCAAAATAAATTTGACAAGTAATAAAATTTTTCTTCACTCGGAATTAATACTAGGTGTTTCTCACCAAATCTGAATTATCGCCAAATACTCTAAAATTTTTGTAGATATATCCTAAAATTTATTAAAAATCATGCCAAATTCTTATTTTTAAGACCCTATTTCGGATTTTATTGGTAAAATTTCACGGGTTTACACTAAAAAAATGTTAGGGAGTTACAAAAAAATGGTTAAACTATAGATAAAAATACATTGAATTTCTAATTATCACTCTGTTCAGAAACTTATTTTATTTTAAGAATGTTGGAAGATTTCTAGTACTATAATACAAAACTTGAAATAAAAATAGATACAATATTTTAATGAGCGTAAGGAAATTTAAAGATAATTTATAATTAAATACAACATTGTAAATTTTTTAAAATATATATGAAAGAATTTATGTGGGAGTGATAAGAAGATCCCAAAAAAAAGTTATATCTGAAGTATAACTGTTTAAGGTAGAGAAATTTTCAACATCAGTTATTATTTCGCACTAAAGTAACTTCTGAAAAATGATAGATTCACTCTCTTATGTAAAATATAATACAAAATGTTACGATATTTTCTTAAACTTATTAAGACTTCTTTTCAAACAGCGAATTTTTCAGTTTTTTACATTGATCAACTTATTTTTATTAATTTATTTTTAAAAGATGAATTTTTAAAGTTTTTTTATTTACTTTTAATTTCACATTATATACATTTTTCTTATAAAGAAGTGAACTGAACATAATTCAAAATAGTGTAGATAATTTTTAGTGCATCCAACAGTAAACATATTTAAACACGTGAAAAGTTGAAGCAAAACTGGAATTTTCTCCCCCTATCTTTTGACAATACCGTACCTAACCCGATTCTCAGAAATTGCTTAAGGGTATGCTACCTCCTTTTACGCAAACATTGTGACGTCACCGTTGGTGAATAAAGTCGATCTTTTTGTATTAAGATATCATATTTATAATGGAAAAAATATATATATATAGTTTAAAATGGATACTAGTTATTCATAATTAAAAAATCTTTATGATGAAAAGTATTTTTTTAACGAACTTTCTTCAATTAAGTAATTAATAAGAAATTTTAATCACTCTTTTTTAGTTATCTATCAAAAAAACAATTCTCGTCTTTCATCCTAATCTAATTTCACTTACACATTTGAGATTTTAATCATCTTTTAATTTAATTTTTACTCTCAGTTTTCGAAAAACATCTGGTGAATTTTTACAAGATCTTCAATTATTATTTTTCTTAATTATTATTCTGTAATTTATATTAATTTTACGATTGATTAATTTTCAATCAATAGAATTCTTAGGCTAAAAAAGATCTGCATAGACATATTTCTAAAGAACACTCACACATATGCGAAAACTACTGAAATATTTTTTTGCTGCAAGGTAGCAGGTTCGAATCTCAGTCAAAATCTATGTTTCTAAACTTTCTTTCATTCTTTATACTTAATTTTTGCTTTCATTACCTTTTTTTCGGGAAATATTTGATGATTTTTTACAAGAAGATCCTTAATTAATATTTTTCTTAATTATTATTCTCTAATTAATATCATTAAAACGATTGAATTCTTTTCGGACACTAGCATTTATAGTTTTAAAAGAACAGTGCAGACATATACTATAAAAATCACTCACACACACGTGAAAACTACTGAAATATTTTTACTGCAAGGTGTCGGGTTCGAACCCCAGTCAAACCTCTCTATTTCTTTCATACTCTATGCACATCCACATTCGCAAATTTCATCGATTTCTTATTTATCCCTCAATTTTTAAATTTATTTTTTAAATTAATTTATTAATTAATTTCTTAATTAACCTCTTAATTAACCTCCTAATTAATTTCCTAATGACTCACAAACAATATCCTGCTTTTTTCATTCTACCGCAAACATCGCTTTAAAACCATCGTCACCTTTTACAATAAATCACTCATTAAATTTTTTAATTAATTTTCTTCATTAATACCCTCGTCATCTTTCACGATCAAGTTAGAGGAGATCTCAAGGTCAACGTCAACCCATCTAGACCCCTCAGGGGGTGGTGCGGCACCCGCACGACTTGCCGGTGCACCAGTGCACCCCCCGTCTGCCCTAGAACCGGTGTTTCTTACCTACTGATATCTTTAGAATTAAGGTTTACAGAGTCACACTGAAATATTAAGATACATTAAGAACTGCAAATTGGAAATTGCTCAAACTACATTTCCGTTTGTGTTAAGGGTTTTTAACACTTTTCGACAATGTTTAAGAAGAATTATGAATTCAGTTAGTCTATCTGTCTGATTTTTGTTTGCTGTTTGATCATGTAGGCAAAGTGCACTGAAGGTTAAATGATGCAAGGAGTACGTATAGTTGGAAAGTATTAATAGTCTATGTGAACCAAATGGTTTTTCGTTCTTGTTTAAAGATTGAAATTAATTCTTATTTCCATTTGATTTCACATACAATGTAAACAAATCATTTATTATGGTAGGATTAAAATTATAATAAAAATATGAAATAATTTTTTTTTAAATGGTAGTAATATTTGATTATTATTATTCACCGTGGATTTCTTTTCCAGTAGTAAAAATGTGGCAACTTGATAGATTCACTCTTCATTTTGTGATGAGAGGCCGGATTCTGATAGCATAAGTAATGGATAGCAATGTGATTGTAAGAAGGGTAGTAGAAATGACGTGCTCCTCATTTCTTTTCTTCTGCTGTGGCCATGCAAAAATTTTCTTTTTCATTCCATTGTAATTGTTTTCACTCAAAACTTCCACCAAAAAGCTTGTTGTGTGTCAATATGTGTGAAGTCATTAACAAAATACAGAATCGTATACGCAGAAATTTTAAGGCATTTTAATAACTGAACTTTTACCACAATAATGTGAAAAAATTAAAATTTTGAGTCTACCTTTTTTTTTTTTTTTTTTTCTTATTCATAAATAATCTCGGACCAACTCAATTTTTACAAAAAATTCGAAAGTTATTTAAATTTATATTCACTTATATTATTAGAATAAATTGAGTCTTAATACAGTAACTTATAATCAAAAGGCTTTTTTCTAATATGATTTCTTTTTTATAGGGCATGGGGGAAGGTTCAGAGTCATAGAAAATTCAGCTGGGGTCACATGTAATACATAAGTAGCTATGGCGTAATATCTATTAGAAAAAAGGGGCCACCAAAAATCTATTACCTAGGGTCGCCAAAATTATAAAGCGGCCTCTATCAATGGTGTCTCGTAAATAATATTTAAGGCTTTCTCCAAACAGGTGGCTAGAAAGAGTACATTATGATAGAGTATTTATACAACTTATTGGTTAATTTGCTTATTTCAAGAAGCAACAATGATATAATAGTATTTCAACTATCAATCAGATGAATGAGCTTTTTGTGATAACAGACTGTTTTTAGCCAACTGCATGGAGATAATCTAAAACGACATTTACAAGATGCCACTGATTAATATTTATACTAACAAAAGAACATGTCTTTGCATCTGTGCATCTTCTTCGTCTAAGCTATCATGCATAGCTGAACAACAAAAATTGTCTGTCAAATTGGAGAGTAGGAGTGTAATGTGATTTTTTAAAAATAAATCATTCGTTATTACATGTTTGCGATGGTAAAAAAATTGCAGTAAAATAAAACAAAATAATACATATATGTAACAAACAGTTAATAGTTTAGGTTTTCATTAAAAAAAAAAGGGGGGGGGGGCTCTTAAAATTATTTAAAATTATCTATTATTCAAAGTTTCATAGTTAAAAATGATCACATGCATACCCATTTTGTCTATCAACAGCTCTGGATCTAAGCTCTTGCCACCTTTCATTTAATAATTGAAGTTGTTCATTAATTTCTCCTTGTTCTTCAGATGAAATTTTGTTGCTAGTCAATAACTGGTTTCCACTAACCAGTACTTTATCAACATTTTGCTGATGATGAGTAAGCTCAAGCATGAAAGACTATAAATAAAAAAGTATATGTTGAATCATTATTTTTTTGTAAATTTTAGTACTGATGTTAATGCATAATATTAAGAAATTTTAAGCGATAAACTACTTTTTATTCATAAAACAAAAAAACCTTTATATATATATTAATATTTCATATACATCTTAACTAATTTTGTTACAATTAATAATCAAATGAAATTTAAGCATTCAACAAAAATAAAAATGATCATTATTTCTAATTATTTTAGGAAGTAAATAAAACATGTTTTATTTTGAATGTGCAGTGAAGCATTAATATACTTTCAAATTAATTTAAAAAAATATATTCAAATAATCAAAGCAACAAATGCAAGAAATTCTGTTATTTAGATATAAGAAAAAGCACTATATTATAAGAAACATTAAAAATAAAAGAATCTACCAGTGAAGGTCTGATAAGAGTTAAGAGCAAGTTAAAAGAAAGAAAAAAGTAACACTATTCATATAATGCCGGCAAAAAAAATCTTTACACTTCAGCAGCAAAAAAAAAAAAAAAAAAAAAACCTTTACATGTCAGTTGCCGTTCCCGTCATAAAAATGTGTCAAACCCTAGTGATGACACGTGGCGTTAGTCGATCACTATTTTGTCATCTTATCTTTACATATTATTGCCGATTGCAGCCATTTAGGAATGGATCTCTGGCTACATCTGCCAGATGGCTATAACTAGCTACATCCAGAATGATCTGCCAGATGGCTATAACTAGCTACATCCAGAATAATCTGCCAGATGTCTGGCTATACATCAATCACAGAGATTCCCTTCTCTAACAGAGTCAAGGCATGAGATTTTGCTTCCATTTTAAGCTTAATCCGACCCATTGTGTGGAGTGGGAATACTGATGTAGGTTATCAAACTTTTAACAAATGAATGAAATACTGGATGGCAGGAGCAAAACGCATACAGCCTAACTCTAAAAGTCCACAAGGCGAACTGAGTGTTGACAGGATAGGGAAAGGTTGTCTGTGATCGAATAACACCATGTGTCATCATCGGAGTTCAACACATTTTTTGGGTGGGAACGGCAACTGACATGTAAAGTATTCTTTTGCCACTCAAGTGCAAAGATTTTTTTTTTTTTCCTGCACTGTATTGCTTTTAAATGGGGGTAAATGTAGAACAGTAGCATTGTTTGTTGGCGTACCAAAATTGAATCAGCAGAGTTTTACACAATAGTTATTCTCACAAAAGTGTGGTGCAATTAAACACAATAGAATAACGATTTACTGTAAATACAGAAAATTTCAGTATAGGGAGTGCCACCAGCAGAGCAATATATGTCAAACTCTAATCAGTCCCAATTTATGTCAAGCTCTAAATAAATATCATCATCAGAACATCTCCAAATGTGCAAACCCCTCAAAAATCGTAAGTCAAAAATTTTCATACATCCAATATTTTTGTTTTATGTATATAGAAGAAAGTAATAATTAGAGAACAAATTTTCTCCTGTCTTGTACTTATTTATTTATTATTATACAATTAGTCGGCCTTCACCTGCTATAGCAGTCAATTTTTCCAAATGAATGTATTTTTTAACTTATTACCTCTTTTCTGTGTGATTCTCAAGCGAATTTAAATTATTTAATATCAATTTACATTATATTTTAAATTGATATCATCATCTTTTACATCTTAACAACTATAAAATAGGTTTTAATGTTCAAAAAGCTGGAAGAAATATTTTCATTGTATTACTTTTATTATTCTTAAATTACTTATTTTTTATAGATATTTTAATTATCTTTTAGATCTTCCTCTAATTCAGCTTGATGTTTTGAACATAATTCAGTGGTTTATACCGTAAAAGAAAATTGCCAAATCGCCTACTGGCTGTTTTTCCAAGTATTACATCTTTTAAATTATTTTTTTAGACTTAATTTATTTTAAATTACGGATAAAATGTTTTTTTTCTCAATACATTATTACAATTGCGATGCTGTTTTTTTCTCGGTAAATCAACTTTTTTTCCTCATTGTTTTATTCATCCCTCCAGATCAAGGATAAATACTTACTTTCTTTAGATCAATACATTATTATAGCTATAACGTTAGTTGCACACTATTCAACTACGACATTAGCGTTTTCTACAAGAAACTTGGGTTTTTATTATTAAGAAGATTCTGACATGAGATATGCAGAAACAGTGGGTTGCAATTATTTTTTTTTCTTTTCTTTTAGTTTAGTTTAGGACTCTCATGTAAATATGAAAGTATCATTCAGATAAAGTAAAACTTTGTACTTGGAAATTGCTTTTCATTTTTGAAGAGAACACTAAAGCATGTGGTAAGTGCAAATTTCATCTCCTTTATCACAGTCTCATATTCAAAGGTCGGGTCAGATTTGTTAAACAAAAAAAATATATAATTTTTTTATTTTGTCCTATTTAGTTTGTTTACATGTAATTAATCTTAGAAAATATGATTCTTCTCAAATTTGAACAAAATAAATAAATTGGGATAAAACAAGTTAATTAAAAATAAAATTTTGATAACAGTAGCAAAAGGAAACTGAGGTGCTTGGTCATTGACGCTAGGGTTAAGAAAAAGTATTGAATTTGTAAAAATTTTTGACTCCTGGTTTTTAATGCATTCAAATGTTTTGAGGTCTCATGAACACAGTTAGACCATTTGTTTAAAATGTCTGTCCAGTGTATGTTACTAAAATTTTAAGGACATTGTATCTTCAGAAAAATTGCATAGAATTCTATGAAACAATATATTCAAATGAATCTTAACATAAATTACCCTGAATTAGATTTTAGCATATATTCCCCAGTTGGTGGTGCAGCTATGCTGCAATTTTACCTTTTTTCTAGAAAACCATACCTTAATATCTACAAAGCATATCTTATGAATTAATTATAAATTACTACAATGCATATCTTATATACATCTACAATGCACACCAAACTTAATATGTAATATCATTATTATGAAAATCTATGCTGACAAAATAAGGGTATGCGTCAGCTTACAGGTGGTGTTGCTATACTGCTGATTTCCCCCAAATTATAGGAAAGCAAGGCTATATCTCAACCTATAGTGTTTGAGCTTACCAAAACTGATATACAAGATCACTACTATAAAAACCCAAACTATTTAAATTTGATCACCTGAACTCTTAGATTCTCGTATTTCTAATTTTTTTTTTTTTTTTTTTTTTTTTTTAATACAGTGCTTCTTTGTTTGATATCATTGGGTTTTATGTGGTTCTATTTCATTTAAATAGTTTTTGATAATTATCAAGGAACTATCGAAATGGAAATGACTAGGTTAATTGTAAAACAAGATAACTCATGATGTACACACTTCAAAAATACTACTACAGTAAAAGCAATTTCAGAAGTGAAATGATTTTTAATTAGAAAAGTGGCTGGAATTAATGGAAACTGTACACTGAAAAAACAAATGCAGACTATTTTTATAAGGACACTACTTGCATTCTTAGAATACGGAATTTTATTAAATGGGACTACATAATCTTAAATGTACACAAATCCTACAAAATAACCGTGTTGCATACAAAATACAAAAGTATTTGTAAATAATTGAAATCTAAAATGTACAAGAATTAAAGAATGTTACACCCTACTTTTTGTTTAACTAACCATACTATCAACAACTATTATTCATACTACAAAATTTCCATATAAAAAAAAAATTAAATAATTTAAAAATAAATATTTCTTTAAAAATACCTTCATGTTTAATAAATGTTTAAATATTACATAAAAATAATACCTCAATTTCATGGAACTGTTCAATTATTCCATCGATATTATCAGCAAGAGGATTCATTCCCCCTAATTTCTCATCAGCTGCTGGAAGCCATGTTAATACATCTTCTAATGAAGTTTGATACAAAGAGATATCACTAGTATCATTGATATGACTGGGTTCTGCAGGAGCCTAAAGAGACATTTAAAATTACATTTTAAACCTTTCTAAAAATGGCAGTATTACAGATTAATATATGAAAAGAATTTATTTTGATTGGCAAAGTTATTTCTTAAGGACATTCAGCATAAAAATGTGATTTCATTTGATACTAAAATAAAGTTTGAAAAAATTCTATTTAATTTTTGAATTATTGAATAGGAAATTTTATAGTTTTAGAAAAAATTACAACTTATAAACATCATGAATATTTGAGAAAACAACATCAATGCATTTAACATTGTTTTTAACACATCATCATTAGATTTTAAAGAGCGCTGTTTTTAATGATATTACTTCCAACACAATAAGGTTTAGTAGTACCTTTCCTTATAATTTGCTCTACAGCAGTTCACAAAACTTTTACTGATGTTTTTCAATTAATGCCAGTGTCACTGCATGAAATAACTGAACAATTTTTATAATTATTTCCCCATTTCCCAAGCATTATATTTAATATTGAATGCAATAAACTGAAATTTTCTAAAATGTAATTTTTATCAAAAATAATTTTATTAATGGAATATACTAACAAAGAGCATTATCTCAATTGGAATAAAGTTGTATGATTATATGTTATTTGGTTTAATAATTATTTCATGATTTGATGAAACACTGATAATTTTTTAGGTAGATTTTAAAAGTAAACTTCTCAGTCAAGAACACATTACACTTCAAAATCAAAATTGCCCTACTTCAGCAAGTTATAAAATTTAGTTAATTTGTAAAATAAATAAATAACAGTAACTCACAGGAAGTCATACTGTCAGTTTTTGCATCAGAGTGTGATTTGTGCTATTGCATATGTATTGAGTTTGCTGCGATTCTATCAAAAAAGATATGATTGGAAGATCATCAGAAAGAATAGATTGTTACATCTTATCTACCACATTCTTTCAACGCCTGCATAGCCTCAGTAGTCATTCTTTTTCAAGATAGAATCTTCCCTATTTGTTTATAACTAGCATCCATAAATTAATATGATGATAAAGCTTAGATCTTTACACAATTTATGGTTAACTCATAACCAATTTTTTTTGTAATTTCAAACAATGAGTAGATGTTTCTGTTTGTGAAAAGTTTTTGACATAGCTTAAATCCTGGGAACCAAAAAAATAAATAAATAAAAAGAAATAGATATTTATTTATTTCTAATTTATTTAATTTGTCTAAATTTCAGTTTTTTTCCCCATCTATATTCAAGAGAAAAAAATGAAAGATTTGTAAAGAATTAGATTCACAAAAATTTTTAACTTCCGGTTTTTGACGGACTTTCTCACCCATTTGAGACATCCAGAGCACAATTCGATCTTTTTTTAGAAAATATTTGTCTGTGTTTGTAAATGAAAAAAAAACTTTATAGCAGATCTAGTTCAAGACTAATGTACAGAATCTTATAAAAATTTATATTTAGTTGCACCTTGGCATAAATTAGTGTCTATCAACTTTTTGTGCAAATCGCATAGAAGATGAAACTGCCATGCCACATTTTTTCTCATTTATGGGAGGCTGTATTTCAGCTTCTAATGTGTATAATTGCACAAAACATATGTGAGAAGATCATTATGAGAAAACTATACAAATTCAATTTAGATGCATATCAGGGATGCAGCTATCTTAAAATTTTCCCTATTTACAGGAAGGCTAAATCGCAACTCCTACGACATATAAATACACAAAACTTAATACATTCATTACCATTATAAAAAAGAATGCTTACTAACTTTTAGCCTATATTAGCCAACAGGTGGCACCGCTATGCTGTAATTTTTTTCATGAGTGGGACAGTTATATCTCAGCTTACAAATATGCCAACTTGATACGTGAGACAGACATTATGAAAAAAATGCTGACTAAGTCTGGGTGCATATCGGCTGATAGGTGACATTGATTTTACTAAATTTTTATGATTTTCTAGCGGGCTACATCTATTCATTAAAACTGCTCCTAACTGCATGAGTAAAAACTTTTTAGCAAGAAGCTAGGATTAAATATTTGTTCATGTTAAAAGATAAATAGCAGTTTTATATAGAATGTTATAGAAAAAATTTTTGTAATGGCCACATGCAGTTTTTTCTATTTAATTGTCGAGAATAACTAATTGCAATTTACATACATCTGATAAATCTACAGATTCCAATCTTCTAAGAGGAACACTTTGATTGTGCAATGCTTGGAAGAAACACATAATGTACATCATCACAGATTTCTTGTCAGGTAGACTAGTATTCACATCTGTAAAAAAAGGAAAAAGAATGCGTAGAGTTGGACACAAGAAAAGACAAAAACACTTTGCATACTTTTTCATCATCAAACTTTCAGAGAGACAAAATTACAGCACTAGACAATAAATAAGACCTCCAGTAAATGAAAACATTCAAACATTTACGCTTAAAATTTAACAAAAATCAATAACAAGGAGTTTTATTAAACAAATGAAAATATGCAATCAATATTAAAAAATATTTATCATAGAGTGAAGTCGGACATGGGCAATCTCATCTTATCACTGAACTAAGTGGAATTTAACTTAATAATCATAATAGCTGTCTGTTTGAACCTATCTTTGTTATATTTAGTCTTAGGAAACCAAATTACAATACACTAATAGTTTTGGAAGTCTGGAAAATGCTCATAATTCCACTCTTGAACAGTGTGTGAATGTCAAAATTATTTCACAAATACAACAACGGCAAAACTTCTAAACTCCATAATTTTTAGTAAGTAAACTAAGTTATGTATGTAAATTTTGAATATAACTTCAGATTTCTTCTATTACTTAAGTTTTTTGGTTACACTTTTTTTTTTTTTTTTTTTTTTTTTTTATGCACCTAAACTACATTCTTTACTTCTTTTTTAACTTTACTTTTTCAGTTCTGTCTTATTTTTCAATAAAGCCTATCCTGCTCTGTTTTTAAGATTTTATTGGTGTTTTAAAAAGTTTTAGTTGTCAAGTGCTGGTTTAAGGTGTATGGAAAAGTTCAAGACTCTGTACAAGATTTAAGGTATTTAAAAAATTTAAAAAGTACCAAAATCAAGAAAATTTTTACTATTTGAACATTTGCTTTATGTACCCATATACAGAATTGTACATATACTGTATATGGGTACAATAAGCTGAGGTTACGCTTGACCCAAACCATTGGGCATATATAATCACAAAACACATTCCCCCCCCCCCCCCCCTTAATGATATATTGTTATATGATAAAGAGCCTCATATTTTTTAAAAGACAATTAGTTGTCGTTTATCCTTAAAAAATTTCAGAAGTATAATAGCAACTAAGCAAAGTGAGGCTGAAATCCAAGTATGATAAAAAGTTGTTACACTTACACCATATATAAAATATAGGAATTTTAGGAATTTCTAACAAAATAATTTAATTACCAAAGAGCGGGTGATAGACAACTCATTATGGGTCATTTTTATACATAGGCCTGACAAATTATAATTAAATATACAAATCAATTCATGTATCAACAAGAAGTTTAGGTTGGGTTTGTGGTTTTGCTCTATGGCCATTTTTTTAATTTCAAATCATTACAAACATCCACACTTGAATCAGAATTCGAACCTGGCACCTGGCAAAAAATCAGGGCACTAACCTTTCGACTACTAGATGGGCATGAGTAAAGGGGAAGAAGCTAAGATGTGGTTTACACTCTAAAATGTGCAGGTTCATATTTCTGGAAAAGAAAGTACAGTATAGGATCCGTTATTCGGAAGCCCGTTATCCAGAATGTTCTGAAAACCAGAATGCAAAATGCCAACTTGCCAAAATTTTTAATTATCGTAAAATTTAAGAATTAAAGTTATACAATAGCAGCGGTCAGAATTATAGTTTTACAACCTACTATCTTTAATGCTACGGTGTTAATTCTGAGGAAATATGGTGAGCACAAAATTGTCCAAATAATTACTGAAAATTTTGCAAATTTAAGTTAGAAAATGAATTTTTATTGTATTTTTTAATAGATAAACATTAATAACACATACTTCTTAAAGTGCCCAATAGCAGATGAATTTTATACTTGAACTCAGGTCGCATGCATGAAGTCCCCAATTGTTATAAAAATTTTAAATAGTTTTTATTAGTTTCCATTATTTTTAGAATTCATTTCATAAAATATTTAGCATTATGTGCTAAAAATATTTGAAACATTTATGAACTATTAGTATCAGAGCAGAGACACACTATAAGCAAAAAAATATCATCGAATTTTTTGCAAAATCCAAATGAAAGGATTTTACTCTCAGGTCCAAAATTAAATTTTATATATGTTTATTTATTTTTCATTTATTATTACTATTATTATTTATAGTTTGAAATTCTAATTAAAAATGTTTTTTTTTATTTTGTGGAAATAATTTATTAAATGAACAAATATATAGGTAAAGTGTTTAGATATATATTATTCATGTTTATCACTGCTATTTATGAAATTATTTTGTACCATTTTTATACATATAATAAAGTGTTCCGAATTACGGAAAAACCTCTTATCCAAAATATCCCAGGCCCCAAGCTTTCTGGATAACGGATCCTATACTGTAGTAATATATACTGGATGTTTTCATTGGGGGATTACTTGTTTCTGCTTACCTATACTAGCAGGCTACGCCCGCTTCGCTGGCCACTATATTTAAATGAATCTCCAAAAGAATTGGATCATTATTTATTTTTTACATCACATTATAAATAAAAACTAAAATAATTACATTGGAATCGCTCTAGACCTCGCATCGGGTACTCGCTGACTACGGCAGCTTTTTCTCTGCCCGCACTGTATCGGGAGCAGGTTCCCACTGCCTGCAGAAATCTCTTTCCTATGTATTTCAATATGGGTATTTATTGACGATAGGTAGGTCTGCCATTATTTAAGAACTATGATTTTAGATAGCTGTATCTCAGCGTCTATTAAATATTTTAGTTTTTGAACCAAGTATTTTATTGCTCACGCTATTTACACTATATTACAATTTGATTCCGACCAATATAATGAAATAAAATAAAAAGTAGATTTTCTTTTAGAAGGAATTAAATACATAAAAAAGCAAATTAATTCCAATCAGTTTAATCCTTTCTACTATATACTACCATTATTTCCTGACAAATACTATAAATTAGAAAAAAAAAAAAAAACTTTTAAAGAAATTAAATTAACAGATGAAAAATAATTGTTGTTATACTACAAAAATTATACATACACATAACTGTTATAAATACGTTTTTAAATTTTAAGTTTAATATATTTAATTTTTTCTACTGCATTACCATTTTATTTTCAATAAATATAATAAATTAAAAAGAGAAAAAAGATTCGCCCTCAAATAAATGTATTAAATAAAAAATAAATTGCATAATATAGCCGCTGCTAAGATACGCAGACGATTACAATCGAAGAATAAATTCATGAAAAATGAAACATAAAAGCCAATGTTTAAAATCGAAAAAACATTAATTTAAAAAATTCAGATTCGAAATTCGAAAAAATCTCAATGAGGTGCACACCTGCGGGGTCCCAGGTACCTATATGCCAAATTTGGAAGCTCTGCGATCAGTAGTGTGTAGTATTGTTCATGTTTAGATAAATGTATTTATTTTCCTGTTGGAAAAAATAAATAAACTCTTTTTTTTTTTTTTTTTTTTTTTTGGCAACAATTAAATTACGGATTAAATTTAAATGGCTAATTTTTTGCTATTATTAGCTTATTATTTTCATATTTTTATTAATTAAAAGAAAACTAAACAGAAATTTGAAATTCTGACTTCGATGTGCACAATGATCCTTCGGGGGGCACCTTTGTGTTAAATCTCGTGACTGTCCAAGCTACCGTTTTCGAGAACAGTGAAATATATATACAAATATTGCTCACTTAATAGTATAAGATGAAACTAATTATATTTTTAAATCTTAGTGATACCAATAGCATACAAAATACTAAATTATTATGGAGAGAAATCAGTTTTAAAGAATATTATAGAAATTCATTACCCTCTGGATCAAGTAATTTATCAATCCCAAGGTACTTGTATGCAATATGGAAAGCATGTTCAAGCCGAGCATTTATATCTTTTCTTAATAAGGCATTAAAATCAAATAACTGCGGCCTATTGGAAAAGCATAGCAAATATACATATTTTAATTATAACAAACTTACATATAATTACATATTATGATAATTATTATTAAATTCATACTTTATCATTGCAGATTATTTTAAGTATTTCAAACTATCTATAAATTTATATATTCATTTTCTTAAAAATTAAAAAAGAAAGGGTTATTTACCTAAACCTATGAATAACAGCATTAAAACCCAGTCCATCAGTCCAACTGGTAGTAAAATTATGAATGTTTACTCCTGGATAACTACAAAAAAATTAAAGTAGTAATATTCAAGTATACATCCATTTAAAAAAATTTTACAAAAAATACAGTAATGACATAACTTTAGCTAAATTAATGTAAACCAAATTTTAAGGTTATTATTATTATTACTGCTTAAACTATATTTTATTTATTCTACAAATAATACAAAACAAATCTTAAGTAGAACAAGCTAAAATGTTTACCATTTACCAGCTAATTTAACACAGAAATATGTGTATTTGGAATATAAATACTTAAGAAGTAATTACTGTTAGTTCACATTAATTGCAATGAAACAATTGTTTTTGCATAATGAATTGTAAAATCATACCAAGTTGTTGCAACTGATCAAGTGTTTTCAACAGAATTTAATTAATAAATAACTTTAAAATGAATTAATGTTTTATATAGAGAAAGTTTAATCTTTAATATGTTTACAAATAAATTATGCAGCAATTTTTATATAGATACGGTAATTAATGATCAGAAAGGTATCAAAAGCATATTTAAGAAAACAAAAACCATTGCAAATGAATTTCATATCAAGAAGGTAATCTGTAAAAATGAATAAATTTAGTAACAATTTTACATTGCTTTCAAATAATACAATATCGAAAAATTTTGTAAAATAATTTAATCATATTTGTTAAATATAACAAATGCATTAACACCGCTGCTGATCATAATATTTTTTTGACATTTCTCAGAGAAAGTAGTATAGAGCTTCTTATTTTTTCAGCATAATTCATTCAATAAATTGCAAAATATTATCGATGGTTTGTTATAAATAAATAATTAAAAAAAAAAAAAAAGCATCAAAATTTTCAACAATAATATGTTAACAATTAAAACAATCATATTACTTTTTAGTAACATCACGACACCATGCCAATAAGGTCTTTTCTAAGTTTGTTTGTGGTAATTCTTCTGAAGCATTCCGCAACACACCATGTACCTAAAATAAAGAGACACATTTTAAAAATTAAATTTGTTTTATTTTAAAATGAGCTGAAAAATTCATTGATATATTCTTATCGATTCTGCCCCACCCCTCTCTCTCTCTCTCTCTCTATATATATATATATATCACAATGTCTCAGAAACAACTAATATTTAATTTTTTCAATATCTATTGCTTTAGATAAGGCATGATTAAAGTGTGAGTATTATGGATAGTAATCTTATAAATAAATTTGGCATTTGATCATATGTTTCTCTTGCATTCTACAATTATGTTATAGTATATAGGTGTGTATATATGTGCATATTTTATTGAAATTATTTGTCATTCTCCGACACATACACATATTTTAATTTACATTTTTTAAAATTATTATTATATCAAGTTTGATTCATCAGCAGTTTTTAGTTTTACAGTATTTAAAGATTAGCATTTCAATTCTAACTTCTTGGACACATAATATTTAAATTTACAACAATAACTATATAAATGCATTCTCAAATTACAGACTAGGGAAATGAATTGAAAAATTGTAAGCTGTTTTTAACATAGAAAATGATTCCTATATTAATTTTAAACTTAATAATTCACAATTATTAAGATAATCTCTACACACAATTATTAAGATAATCTCTACATTCTAATAAATAACATGTCAACAAAATAATATGATATAAAGTAGAGAATTTAGCAAAAATTTCTTATTTAGAAAATAAATAAAACACAATTTAAAATAATGCCACACAATTAAAATATTAATAATAATAATCGACTTATTCTTTGAAAGAATAAGAGAAAATATTTTTTTTTTTTTTTTTTAAATACTAATTTGTAAAAAACTTAATTAAAAAAAAAGAAAGAAAGAAAGAAAGAAAGCTGTAAATAAAAAAAGAAATTCATTATTAATATTTTTTAAAATAAAGATGAACAAAAATAATTATTAAATGAACAATTAAATACATTTGACAGCAATTTTTTTACACCCTAACTTACTTAATATGTGGGTATCAATTTTTCACTTCTTAAATACGAAAAAAAATTTTTTTTTTACATAAATTAACATGAACATCATTAATAATTTTTAATCTGATATTCTCTGATTTTAAAAGTATAAAAAAAAAAAAGAAAGAAAGAAAAGAAAACTTTAAAATAAGCACATGATTCATCTAAAGCAGATCAAATAAAATCAGATACGCAATCAGATTAAAAACTAATTTACAATAATAATTCCTATAAGGGTGGTTGATTTTTTTCAAAAAAATCTATTTTTTTTTTTTAATTTAAATTGGATTTTTTTTATTTAAATCAAGATTTATTTGATTTTAATGATTTTTATTATGTATTCATACATTATTGTACAACATTTGTTTTTTATTATGTGTATGTGTACATATATATATATGCACAATATCCACACTATCAACCATTTTACTTAAATTAAAAAAATATAAATAATATTCTATTTCTATAGAAAAAATCCATGTAGGCATTTATTACCAACATTTTTATTCAACATAGTATCTTCATTATAAGAAGTAATTTTATAACAATCATAAATGCGGTAGTATGAGCCACTCAACTTCAGACTTTGACTTTGTAGCTACAATAATATATTGAAATAAAGCAAAATTTTACTCACGGTAATGAACACATAAAATAATTTTGGAAAAGGATAATTTAATAGGAAATATGACATATAACTGAAGCAATGTATTAAGAGAAAGAAAACTTTACTCATAGTTTCTAATCAAAATTAAAAAATAAATAAATAAATAAGGAATTGGGGAAGATTAAAAAAAAAAAAAAAATTGATATCCTAAAAATTTTTTACTTAGGTTTAACAAATATCATTTGAATCAAGAAAATTTTTTCACACTTTACCCATTAACAAAATTCATATTTTCATTACCATTTTAATACTTTCACTTATTTTTTTATCTTTTTTTTTTTTTAAACATTTAGTGTGTACAATTCATTAAAACAAGCAGTGACAGCAGCCTCGAATTGTATTTAACTGATTATATTTAGTTAAATTAAATGTTATTATTTTTTAAAAACTTTTTGGAGCCTTCAGGGCTTTTTAAACAGTACAATGTAAACTATGCTATTATTTTTTAAATATCATATGAGCCAATGCTAAATGACAAACTGTTATGAGAGCTAAATAAACAAGGAAATATTTTCTTTTTGAAATATCAACTGCTAGGTGGGCAAAGGCGAACTAGAATATGTATATAATATTAATCAATGAATTATACACTAATTAAATATTTACAATTCATACACCAGTCATAAGGCTGTACTTGTATAAATAATTAACTCATTAACGCCCAGCGCTCTCATTTGAGGACAGCTAATAAAATGGCATGTATATTTTTGGGGGGTTGTTGGAATGATTTCTGCTTTTTAGTGACAGTTTATAGCATCACTCCGAATGATCCCAGAGAGTTTTGTGTGTCTACTATTAATTACTATTTCGTAATTCGGATAGTTATTTTATGATTTTTCATTCGTCGCACATATATTTGCTTTTTGTGCAGATATATTAACTTAAATAAGTTGAATAATATAGTACTTTACTTGCAAGGTCTTTGACAGCATATAATAGAAAATTAATCTGTTATCTCTAAGTTTTTTTTATCTGGAAGATTTTTTGCTAGAACACTAAATGTCCTCAAATGAGGATAGGTTGTTAATTTAAAACTATTAGAAGAGTTTTTTTAATTTAAAATATTTCATTCTCAGTTGTCCATATTTAAAATTGAAATATTCATCAAAATATATTTTTCAAAATTATTTCAGGCATTAACGGGTTAAAATATAATAAGTTATTAATATATATAATAAAATTTATAAATAATTAAGAAAGTTAAGATATAACTTATTTTTGTGTTCATTAATGTTGCTTTGTAGAGATGAATCTAAAGTCAAGAAATGAGAAATATTAGCTCGTCTAATGAAATATTTTGTTATATTTTACGAATTGTATTTTTAAATTTACATAAGAAATAATTAAATATCTCATTTTTTAAAGTTAATTATATCCCATTAAAGCCAATAACTTTGATATTTAAAATAAATGATTTAAATCAGTGATTTTTTTCAAAAAAATCAATTGATTTAAATCACTACAACCCTGATTCCTATTAACATATATGAACACTATCTTAAAATGTCTATACATAGAGCAGAAAATTACAATAATGGTTTCGTATTTCTAAGAGCAACTAAATATACTTGAAAAATTATTCTGATAGCCAGACAGAATAAAAAGCGCAGATAAAACATTTCACAAATTCTTTGCCTCGTATCATGGTAATACATACACCATTCTTATTGTGGTTTTACTAAGAATATCCTGCTTAAACTACATATTACTAATATATAAAAACTATTTATTACATATATTTAAAGAAAAACAGGTTCGTAAAACAATTTGTATCTATATTCAACAGAATACACTAATAAATAAATGGACCTATCAACTTACCTGCCAATGCAAAATTATGCTCCATACTAATCCTAGAGTCAATTTTGGATTGCCATCAACAATATCATTAGTACTTATATTAACAAGTTTAACCTGCACAAACAGAAAAAAAAATAATTTTAATGTAATAAAAAAATGTAATGTAAAGAAATTGTTTTAATAAAACAATCTAATTAAATACATACATTGTTATCCTGTAAAACTTTTAAGGCACAGCCAACATTATTGAGGTGATGAACCCTTAATCGACCCTTTTCACGTCTCTAAAAATTAGGGGAAAGAATATATTTTAGACAAAACAATAACATCAATCAGAAGAAATCAGAAGTCACAAATAGAAAGATTTTAATTATTATCATTGGACAATAATCAATCTCATTTGGAACATAAATGTAATTTTCTTCAAGATTAGTATACCAAATTATTCATTAATGCATATATATATATTTTAATTCTGTTTTCACATTTAGAAAATTCATAACTATTATATTGATTCTCATTTACCAATATATATATATACATATTTATTTATACATAATTAATAATTTTTAAAACATAGTAAAAGTCGAGCAACAGCTTTAAGAATACCACATAGACCAATAAGAATAAAATTTCCTCAAATTAAAATTACCTGTGAAGACTTATTGTTAATTATTGAAACAATTTTACTTTTTGATTTTCAAAACAATAAATTTTACTTATTGATTTTTTTTTATAGAATTTAATATATATATATATATATATATATATAATTTTTTATGTTTATTTTAAAGTTCTAAAATATGAAAAAATAAAATGTATTTTTTACATGTTATATAACTTAAAAATAAAAAAATTAAATTTAAAATAAATAAATAAATTTTGGGAAAAGAAGGATCATTTTTTTTTTTTTTTAAATAATGTGAAAATGGAATTAAAAAACATATATTAGTAATGGTAATTTACAAAACAAATTTCCCCACAGAATAAGATAATACTACTGACCCTGTTAGGTAAACCATCTCTTTAAGCCAAAAAATCTTAGGTTTGAATCTTGATAAATAAAATTTTTTTACTCCGTATAAATTATTCTTAATTTGAATGGTTGAAGCAAAATTTACACAATGCATAATGATATTTTCCAAGATATTTATAATTCTTCATTATTATTATTTTAAAAATATTGTTTAAGGTATGCAATTCACAGATGAATTATAATCAAGTGATAAAAATTGTGCTTACCAACTATAATTTCATTGAAACATGCCATATTAGCATGAAAAGTGACAGACATGAAAAAAATAAAAATAAAATGTAAGTTAATGATTAGAATAAACAAAATTGAACATAAACCATGGATATTGTTTATATAAACATTAATTTATTGTTAAAATCAATATTAATAAATCAGAAAAAATTGTTGACTCTTAAAATTGCCTGTTTTTTTTTTTTTTTTTTTTTTTTTTTTTTTTTTTTTTAATTTATTTTTTCAAGTTTTATAGAAAATTAAAATAATTTCAAAATAGCTCTTTCTCTCTCTCTTTCTTTTCAGTAATGAAATACTACACATTTAACATTTATACTTTTATGACAGGTTGTAGAAAAATTACATGTATAAGCAATGGTCACACAAATATAAATTTCCCAGTAAAGAGAAAATTGTATAATATCATACATCTTGTTATTAGGAAAAAAAAAAAAAAAAAAAAAAAAAATCCAGTTTTATATAATGATACAATAACCTTAAAATGGATTTTAATAAAATTTTAATATGGAAAAATATTTTAGCTGTAATTTTAAGCTTACTGAACAATTTTTATTTTAGATTATTTTTTGTAATATTTGAAGCAGAGTTTAAAGAAATAGATAAAAAGAATAATAAAGTTTTGTTCGCATTTTTACTTTTGTCTGTTATTAGCATATCTCCAGAACAAATAGCAGCAGAAAGTTCAAAAAGAAAATATTCTAAATCTATTTCATATAGAAATGCTACACTAAAATTTTCATTGTGATGAAGCAAATAATTCACATAAAGGGACATCCAAGATAATTTAAACACATTACGTCAATGGGTGAAATTTCTTATAGGCACAATTTAACATCTATCGACTACATGGATGTGCTGGGTAGCATACTTGAAAATTGCTGGAAATGCCTTTCAGGTTTTATTAAAAGTGTTTCTTAAAGAACTAAATTTAAGTGCCCAATGTGGTGTATTAGTATACGTAATTTATAAACAATATATAAAGCTAACCAAAATTAAACTAAAATTATTTTTTTCTTTAAATGCAATTGATACAAGTGCTGTATCACATTTTACCATGTCCAGGAAAACTGGTGAGGAATGAAAATTAATTTTTCACACCCATACAGTAGAAAAAGTATTTTTTTTAATTCAGTTTTCAGCATTGGTTTTTGGTTATACATTTTGAGATTCTATGAATACGAAAGTCAAGTTTTTAACAGTTGATTTGTATATATGTCTGTTATCAGCTTAACTTAAAAACAAATATTTGCTGGAAATTCAAATTTATTATTTTGGAGTTCATATCAGGTTGCCAGTTAGAAAGTTTAACCACAATTTGTAAGTTTAAAGTGTGTGTGAAAATTTTTATAAATAATTTGGAATAAACTAGGGCTGTGCCGATTAATCGGTTCGGTTAATCGATCAATGCTTCGTCCCGATCAATTTTTTTTAATAGAGTTAATCGGATCGATTAATTTGATTAAAAATTTTCAAACAACGAATTAAAGTAAAAATGTTGTTCTGCTTACAAAATATTTTTTCACATGTTTTGCTAACAAGCATTCTAAGAAACATCCATCAAATAATGAAAAAGCAAAATAAAAACAAATAAATAAATAAAAATAAAACCTCTCAAAATAAGTTGTTGCACTTTTGTTGATAGAGGAAAAGGGGAGGACAGTTATTAAACAAAATGCCACTTCATGTGCATGCTGGAGCAACACCACCTGTCTGTAGCCGTCTACAGAAAGTGTTGGCTAGGGTAATAGTATTCTCAGAAACAAGAAGCTTTCAAAAAATGGAAATGCTAAAGGTAAAAAAAAAGGGGGGGGGGGATTGAGATTTCCACTATCCCACTGATAGGGGAAATGTCAATAGAGTTTCACAGTATCTTCAAGCGTTTATTGTCTGTTCACTATTGCTGATAGTAACTATTGAAGAAGAAACAGAAAATAACATTCTGTGTTCTAGTCCGAAGTGTCAAAGAAGAACTAAAATATAAGAATTTGAGATTTTTATGATAATGATATGGAATTTTGAGAATTCATTTAAAAATAGTGACAAGCGAGATGGACAAGGCCTGCAAATATAAACTAAAATATGTGTAAATTCCTTTAATGTTTCTTTCAAAATTAATTGAAAAATTAATTTATATTTAAAAAAAAATGAATAAGTGAAAATATTTATGTAAAATTAACACTTAAAGTCACCAATTATTACTCTGAAAGTTGATTTAAATTTCAGTTATGAAACAGATATAATTGGTTAGACAAAAATTTTTGAAAAAAAAAAAATTTTTTTCAGTCAAACTTATGAATAATATATATTGTATATATGTATATATATATATATATGTATACACATACACAATATGGGAGTTTTATTCATCATTGAAATAAAGTTATATAAAGAAAAATGAAAACCGATTAAAAATCCAATTAATCGATTAATGAACTACGATTAACCCAGTTAAAACTCTTAATCGATTCCCACCCCTAGAATAAACTTTTATATTTAAAGCTTCCTCCCTCACATAAATAAAATTGTTCCTAAATCTACTTTGAACAGTTTTTAAAGGAAGTTCATGTGCAATACTTGTCATTATATTCCTTAATCTGCAATATGTCTTCATGTTATTAAAATGCTAGGAATAGAAAGATGTGTGAGTGCCACACCATATTACTTTAAAAAAGAAAGTTTTTGCATTTAATGGACTTTCCTCTTGATATTGACAAAATTGGAATCACTCAAAGCTATGCTACTTAGCATATTTATAAAAAATATTTTAGCTTTATAATTGAAAAAGCAGATCTTCATTTAAACATGACATTTTCATTGATTAAATTTTAATTCAAAAGTTAAATTTTTTAATCCATCATGATCTCTTATTATTATTATTATTATTATTATTATTAATTGGGGAAAGGGGTTGTTTCTTACATCTGAGTACCAATAATATATTATATAAAATAAAACATCAGGGGAAAAAAAAATGTCACTAATAAAATATTTATTTTTTATGCAAAAATGCATATTCCCCTTTTGAATTTGACATTTTTTAGTATAGAAACACTCATATTAGTTTCATGTTTATAAAATTGTAGAGTAATTTATTTAAAAATTAACAATTTAATATATGAAAGAATAAGACACCTAAAATTTTAACATATAAAAATTTTTTCTTTTTTCTTTTAATAATAATTTCAATAATAATATTTTTATTTTATGCCAATGGACATACAAATAATTATGTTGCATTTGAAAAGCTATAAACTTGAGAAATAGTGAATTCTTCTTGTTTCAAATAAAAATGAGCAGGATTATAAATAAAAAGGAGTAATTTGATATACCCACCAGTTCACGGCCACAAAGCACCTCAAGAAGTCCTAATAATCTCGTACCATCTCTTAAATCATAAAATAAATCTTTAACTAATGGATGATTTCCCTATAAAAACAAATTTTTCATAAGATAATCAATCATGAATAAACATTTAACACACATTTTGAAGTGACTGAAAATTCAGAATTGTATTAATTTAATAAGGTCATTCATACCTTTCCCAGCTGTGAATTAATCCATTTAGTAAAAGTTTTCTTTTGTACATCTTCACGTTCATCTGAAACATAAACATAACAGTTAATAAATCAACAATTAGCTTTAGAACAGAAACACACAACCTCTTTTAGGAGTGATGGCTTTCATACAGCTGATTGTGGTAATGAAGGCTAACTCAATCTTAGTACAACTCATTGAAATATAATATGTAGGGCCATTATCAAGGTTAATGTTTGTTTACCTTCATAGCTTTGATTAATTTAGTGTTTAAGAAAAATATTTGGCCTGCAAGCCATAGGATATGAATGATTTTTTTTTTTTTTCCCTTAACCAATATAAAACAGTGCAGATATATCTAAACAGGGATACCCTAATCAGCTGTATTAAGATTGAGTGGCTCTCTTTATTGCAATCAGCTAAATGTTAGCTATTAGTCCTAAATGATTGTGCAATCCTAGCTAAAAAAGAACAATGGTAAAATAATGTTTTGATGATCTGAATAGTGAACATGATTAAAAGAAAGATTGAAAAAAAAAAAAAATACAAAATTAGCTTAAGAGTATTTAGGCACCCATGCAAGTATTCACTTTTGTTTTCTTTAACACACTAAAAAATCAATGTAATAATGCTAGTTCTAGTCCAATCCAGGCAAAAATTGGGGCCAGTTAATTGCCCATTCACAAAATTAAATAATAATAAGAAAAATAAAAAATCATGCTTGAACTTTATATGCTCTACCCTATTATGAATTACTGTATATATTATACAGTAATTCATAATAGGGTAGAGCATATAAAGTTCAAGCATGATTTTTTATTTTTCTTATTATATACTTAGTTCAAAGAAACATAATTAGCTTGATATCAAATGCACATATTTAGATTAACTATAAATATAGTGAGAGCTTAACTTAAGGCTGCACAACAGCGAGATTCAGCGTTTCTCGCTTCTCATATAACCTTACAGGATTGTTGTTGCTTCATATTTTAAGGATAGATATCTCACTGAAAAATAGAGATTTCTAAGCTTTTTTTTTTTTTATTTTTTTTTTTTTTTAAGTAAATAAATTTAAATATTTTAAATCATAAAATGAAAAATTAAAGTATATTTATTTATTTTTATTTTTAACAAGAAAAAAAGAAATGAGCTTAAAGAGTTAAATTTGAAAAAATTCAATTTGAAAAAAGCCATTTTTTTTTAAATAAAATATCTATAAAATATTAAGCAACCACTATCCCATAGGATTACACAGGGAAAGAGAAATAACAGAAATACCTTATATACACCTTTAAAGGTTTTACACATTTTTTTTTTTTTTTTTTACAAATAACTAACTAAATAAATACCCCCCCCCCCTACAAAACTGGGCCTTAAATTTAACACTTGGATTAACCTCTGAATTTATACCAGTCGCTGTACTGTCTTATCTCTGTATTCCCTGTCTATGTTTCATGGTTCCGTCTGTCTTCCACCTGTATGTTGGTTTTTGAGATTATATACATCAGAAATTTAAAGAACCTTTTTATCCCACAAGCACATTCCAATTTGCAATATTGAAAGTAACAATAACATTATCGAGAATCTATACAAGTTTTAATTTTTGAGATTCATTTTTGTCAATATATATATATATATATATATATATATATATATATATATATATAATTCTGTGAAAAATAAATTATCATGTAATATATTCCATTTTAACTGTCTCTCTATACTATTGTATTATGTTTAATTACAAATTAATAATATTTCATTGAATCAAGTATGTATAGGCAATTAATTATTTGAAAATACTGAATTTTTTTTATAAAAGGATCCTTTGTATAAAACAAAATTTTGTGAAAGGGTTGGTTTTTAGACAGATTTTTCCAAAAACCATTTTTATAATTGTCATTTTAAAGACCTCATTCCATAATTACCTTCACAGAAAACATTAATTATTTCATACATTTAATTTTGTAATATAATTTACTTTTTTGCTTAAAATCACAAATATATTTAAATAATATTCAAAACAACTATAATATTACTACTTCATGAAAAATAAAAGTTTTTAAGCAAAATACAGAAAATATTTTTTTATGGTAGTTGGTAATTATTGGGTTATTATTTAAGAATAACTACTAAAAAAATAATTTGATACAAGCTGTACCTGTATATAGGTACTAATATGTACAAATGTCCATAAAATAGATATAAATAAATAAGAAATTTACACTAAAAATAAATAAATGTATAACTAAAAATAATTTTGTTCAAAATAGTATGCCTTAAAAATTACAGTTTAATGCTTATATGGGTTTAAAATTAAAGCAATAAAAACCTATTTATCCTTGCATGTGATATTTTATTATAGAAAAAAAATTAATTAGGTATATAATTTTAAATATATATGCATATATAATATCAATAAAAAAAAATAATTGATCAATTTAAGGATTTATTAGAGATTAAAGGTATTTTATCTAAGTCTACCAATTTATTATATATTTAATAATGATATTTAGTAACTTACAACAGTCCAAATAACATTTATATACTAGATAAACAATTCATACTGCAATACTTAGTCCTGCTCATATGAAAATCAAATTATTGAAAACATAAATTTTATAAAATTACAAAATAATTAAAATAGTTATTTTCTTTTTCAAAAAATAAAAACTTATTAGAAATATCAGGTAAGTTAAAAAAGGGAAAAAAAAAAAAAAAGGATTAATATGTTTTTCAATTTCCAAAATTAATATAAAAAAAAGTGGACTGGTGTATTTAAAAAGTATATAAAAATGAAACATGTTAATTACTTTTCCAAATTAACTCATATTCGACTGACTGGATACAGAAAAAATATTTACACTCTTCCGTTTCTAAAAATAAACTAAAATATATACATCAAATTATGTTTCTTATTAAAATTAAAAAATAGACAAACCTAAAAATAATTAATACGCTAACTGCATTTACGCAAACTTCATCTAATAGCTTTTTAAAGGGCCAAAATTAAGAAACAACTCTTTACGCTATGACTCACTCCAATGCTTCTGGCCTGGCAATGTCAACAAGAATGTAAACAAATCAGCAGACAGGTAGTTTAATCAGAACGATCAAAGCAAATATTAGAGAAATTTTCATTAACTATCATTCTCCAGGAAAAACAAAAATAAATCTGACATTCGAACTTCATTTTATAGCGAATTACAATTTTTAATCATTTGATATTATCTAAGAAATAGATAAGTAAGTCCCGGCTAGAAGGATGGGCTTTTCAATTGCGATGATTGATAGTAGCAGGAAGACGAATTATTATGAGGAAATGTATTTTATAGATTTTTTAAATGTAGAAACCAGAAAACTAATAATATAACTTACCGATAAATTTAACATCCATAGCACACGTGGTTTCAAAGACAACATTTAGAAAAAATAAATGTAAATTGAAACATGTGCAATACACGGCTTACATACTTTGCTTACATCTAGAGCCGATTGATCTAGGGTTACAACACAAACATCAGACACTGGCTGTTTTTGCGGGTAAGGAAACGCGCCAATGGCATGAATGACATTTAATACGGATGATATTGGATAATTATATAGTTCATATTCCTACCGAAGACATTAATTACCAAATTAACATTGATTAATTATCAGATCTACTTATTTTTAAAATATATTTTCAAAAACAAGCGAAAATAAATAAATGGTGAAATTAATTTAACTAGAATGACACATTAACACATTTAAGAAACAATTTGATTATAAATTTTAAAACTAATAAATCTGACATTCATAAAAACAGTATAGTAAATGATGCTAGTCGGCTTCTCAGCTTGCCTATATTTTTACACCGAAGAAAAGGATTAATTTTATAAAAACATTTACATTTACATTTTATTTTTATTTATTTATTTATTTATTTTTTTACTGTTAAGTGTAGCTCTTAAAAAAAAAAAATACTAAATGGCTTTATTTACGTTTGCAAGATTTATTTTATGAAGAAACAGGGACTATTCACAGCTATAGAAAATGCAAATACAAGGTCATTTTGCTTTGGTGTACCCATATCTTACATAATTTGATTAAAATTTTTAAAACTAATAAATTAGAGAAATTAAAATAATAATAAATATATTTGCAAGGTTCTGTTCAGGCGCCATTTGACGACTAGGTGAAATCATGGTGAATGACACTAGGTCGAGTGAAATCACTGAGTGAAATCACTCGAAATCGGAATGAGTGAAATCACTGAGTGAAATCGGAATGAGTGAAATCACTAGGTCGACGTCATGGTGAAATTTAACCTATAGGAGTCTTAATTTACCCCACAAATAAAGGACTATAGCCAATCATAGCGCAGCTTTTCCCCACAAAAAAAAAAAACGAAACTCCGCCTCGTTCTAGTCGTCCTTTCGATACTTGCATTTGCCTGACTTTTTTACTTTTTTCTATATACATCAGAAGAATGTGGTAAATTCGAGATAATTTTCAACATTCGGTTTTCAATGGATTTACATGTTTTGGAATGTCCTGAACACAATTTGACTATTTTTAGAAAATATCAGTCTGTATGTGCGCATCGAAAATGTCGTGGACGCTGTTTTTCACAAACCAATGAACTAAATTTAACCAAACGTATTTTGTTTTTGGAATTTAAGTTGTATCTTGACTTAAATTGCTGCTGATTACATTTGGAGATCAATTACTCTCATCCAAGTTTTTCATAATTTTTAGTGTGGCAGGTACAGGACAAAATTTCGTATCTTAATAAGAATTAATTTTTACTTTCCGTTTTCAATGAGAAATTAAAAAATATATATTTATAATAGTGGTAGTCAATCAGGAATAAATAAAATTGTATATGTAAGGGCATTGCTGCCACCCCCCCCCCTCTTCAGGGGAAGGAGTATGCCCAGGAGTGTAAATTTTCAATATGGTTATATTTCAAAAGAACTTGTCGATACCTTTAAAAAAATGATTGAACCATAGATTGTTTATAATTTAAAACAAAGATATCGATTTTTTTTCCTCATTTTTAACGAGAAAAAGGCATTTTTTACTTTTTTCTATATTCAATAGAAGAAAAAGTATTGGATTCGTAAAAATTTTCGACCTCGGGTTTTTGATGGATTTACACATTTTGAGAGCTGTAGAACACGATTTGACCATTTTTAGAAAATGTCTGTCTCTCTCTCTGCGTGTGTGTGTGTATGACAAAGTTTTGTGGCAACTGTATCTCAGGTATTACTGCACAGAATTTCATACAAAGTGGTATATAGTTACACACTGACATAAATTAGTGCCTAACTTTTGGTAAAAATTGTCCAACAGATTGCGTTGCCATCCCGCTTTTTCTAAATTTTTAACTTGGTGGTATAGGACAAAATTTTGTATAAATGTGCATAAAGAAAATTATTTCTCAATAATCATTATGAAGTTTACAAGAATTATTTATAACTGGGGAAAAAAAAAAGTGTATGTAGGAACCTCAGTCCCCCCCCCCCCCTCGAGAGAAGTAAATTTTCATGATGGGTATCTTTCAAAAGAGCTCGCGAATACCTTTAAAACGAATGGTTGAACCACCGATCTGCGATAATTTAAAATAAAGTTATCGATTTTTTTTTTTCATTAAAAAAAAAAAAAAAAAAAAAATGTAATAGTGAAAATAAAAATGACTTTATATATATATATATATTATTTAGTGTTATACTACTTCTCGAATACGGAGATCGTCTTTTTTAAAATAATAATTTTAATAAACTATTTTTACTGAGTGAATTTGTATAGGAAAATACAGAAGAAAGTCATGTGGTAGCCAGAGCCACAACATATTAGTTTTCGGATGTTATAAGATAGAAAATTTATTTTCTTTCGTCATTTAGTGTTCAATACTTCCGAGTTCTGAGAGATGAAAATCGTCTGCAATCATCATATAAAATAATTTTAATAAAAATAAATCTCGTAATTTGTACTGTGTGAATTTCCATAGGAAAATATAGAAGAGAATTTTGTGATGGCCACAACATGCTGTAGTTTTGTTTAAAAGGGAAAATGAGTAGCTTTTCTTGATGGCGGTTACATCTGTATTTAAAAAAAAAAAAAAAAAAAAAAAAAAAAAAAAATAGAACGAGAATAAAATAAAATGAAAGGGCTAAATGACACAATTTATTCTACCTGTCGTCGCGGGCAGTCAAACTCCTTGTTATTCTATAGGGAAATTTTTTATCAAAATCTCTCAGCACATATCTTTTTACTTTCTCTTACCCATAGGGTCGAGAAAGTATTGTTTTAGGGTCAAATTTTCGAATGTGAGTTTTTGTTATACAGTTCCCGCCGCTTATTAAAATCACATTCGTTCTGAGCCAAAGTGATTTTATTAAGCGGCTGATTTTTATATCCGGCGAACTTTCCTGTCTTTAAGGAAATGGTATTACATCCCTGAATTTCGAAAGAAACTTCAAAAGGTAACGAATAATATAATTAGTAAACAATATTAATTAATTTTTGGTAGATGATAAACTAATTGTTTATTCGATATAAGTAAATTAAACGCATTGTAAGTTCCCGTGCACTTTCGTTAGAGGAATATCATTACTTTACCCAAAGTTCACGCTGTTATTATAAATTTAAAATATTTCCGTTTAAGCCTCATGAATTATAGAAATTTCAAAATAAGAACTAGAAATTGCCTTCTATTAATTAGGGGAAAAAATTTTTCAAATCAAATTTGTATTTTATTACTGCGCTTTGAAAAATACGTTCCTTGAAATTGTTACGGAGATAAGTTGCGGGGCGTGTTTAATTTGTAACTGTGCTGCAAGTATAAAATCTTGAACAATGAGCGATAACAGAGGGTTTGTTGTGCTTTAATTTATTTTTCTATTTCAAAAAAAAAAAAAAAAAAAAAAAAAAAATCACAATGTAAATAAAAATTTTTTTAGTGTGCTTAAATGATATTTTTGGCTGATGAGAAGATATTTTTGAGTTTATTAACCGGCAATGCTGATTTTATTAAGTGGCGGCTTTAAAAGTAGTTTGTATTGATTTGATTCTGGTCCTGGCGATTTGATCAGATTAAGTGGCTGATTTTATTAACCAGTGATTTTATTAAGCGGCGGTTACTGTATTTACATGTTCTGAGGTCCGCTGAATACGAAAATCATGTTTTTAGCGAATGGTCTGTGTGTGTGTCAGTCTGTGTGTGTGTATGTTATCAGCATATCTCAAGAACAAATAGTAGCAGAAATTCCAAACTCGGTATGCTAAATGTGCATCATATAGGGATGCTACACTAAGCTTTTCGTTGAGATGAAGCAAATGGTTTGTGTACAGGGACACTCAAAATTATTCAAATACATTACGTCTATGGGGGAAATTGCAGGTAAGTAGAGTTTAACATCTATAGACTGCACTAAACCAAATGAAACGAATATATATTTTTTGTAATAGAGATAGTCAACTGGGATTTTTTTTTTTTTTTTTTGTGTGTATGTAGGAGCCTTGCCTCCCTCCCTGGGAGGGGGGGGGGAAGTCTCCCCTCGAGGGGAGTAAATTGTAAATTTTCATGATGGGTATCTTTCAAAAGAGCTCGCCAATACCTTTAAAATGAATGGTTGAACCATCGATCTGCGATAATTTAAAATAAAGTTATCTCTTTTTTTTTTCTTTTTAATGTAATATTGAGAATAAATTCAACTTTTTTTGGATATTTAGTGTTATACTACTTGTCTAATATGGAAATGGTCTGCATTATCCTGGAAGATAATTTTTTTAAATAATAATTTTAATAAATTATTTTTTACTGAGTGAAATTGTATAGGAAAATATAGAAGAAAGTCGCGTTGTGGCCACAACACTCTAGTTATTTGTTGTTAGTGGATGTGCTTTACTAATAATACTAGTTAATACCCGTCAAAATTTGACGGATGATGTGCAACTAAATTCTCTTCACGCCATAAAGTTTAAAACACCCTTGCTTTAATATTTCACATTGCTCTTAAACGGTTTAAAAACCCCTGCCCAATTTCCCATATTTGTAAAAACACTTGGATATAATCCAAAATATTAACTTACTGTATTCTAAAAATAAACTGCAAATAGGAATGTTAAAATTTGTTTTTACTGGAATAGTATTATAACACTTTATTCTGTCAAAATAGTATATTTCAACAAAAGTATACTGTTAAAAACAAATAAATAAATAATTTTTTACTCGTATAAAATATCAATATTTTAATGTTATTCTTTTCAAATTATTTTTACTCTAATATAGTATCGAAATGAAATATCAGAAATTATAATAATTATATAAATAACTAGCTGACCCGACAAACGTTGTTTTGTCATATAAATTATTTCTAGAGAATATTTTGCTAGAAAAAAATAACTAACTTATTGTAAGTGTGTAAGGATGTGGTATATAAGTGAAATAGGTATGGAATTCTGTGAACGGTGACTGTGAATTCCGATTATAACGTAAAAGACATAATTAACAATTAAATAAACAATTTAAATTGGACTGAATTGTAAATCTAAACCATTCTCGAATCCACCTGAAGACACACAAAAAATTTCATTAAAATCGGTCCAGCCGTTTAGGAGGAGTTCAGGGACAAACACACGCACAAAAGTATGGGACCCCTTTGGTGACTTTAAATATTTTAAGCCATTTTTGCGATGAATTGAAATGGCTATCTCAATTGTGGAACTAAAGATCTTGGCGAGAAGCGTTCGAGCTACTTCGGTGTCAAATTTCAAATTTTGCCAAAGGGATCCGATACTAAAGGTGTTCCATACAAAAAATAAATAAATAAAATATCAGTTACATACACACGCACAAAAGTATGGGATCCCATTGGTGACTTTAAATATTTTAAGCCATTTTTGCGATGAATTGAAATGGCTATCTCAATTGTGGAACTAAAGATCTTGGCGAGAAGCGTTCGAGCTACTTCGGTGTCAAATTTCAAATTTTGCCAAAGGGATCCGATACTAAAGGTGTTCCATACAAAAAATAAATAAATAAAATATCAGTGACATACACACGCACAAAAGTATGGGACCCCATTGGTGACTTTAAATATTTCAAGCCATTTTTGCGATGAATTGAAATGGCTATCTCAATTGTGGAACTAAAGATCTTGGCGAGAAGCGTTCGAGCTACCTCGGTGCCAAATTTTCCATACAAAAAATAAATAAATAAAATATCAGTGACATACACACGCACAAAAATATGGAACCCCTTTGGTGACTTTAAATATTTTCCCTAACAGCACAGTTAGGCTTAACTTATCCACAGTACATCTAAAGGACGTTTCTGGGATATCTTTTCATCCAGAAGACATCTTGAAGATATCCTGGGGAGGCGATGTGCTGTCTGGGTTAAGCCATTTTTGCGATGAATTGAAATGGCTATCTCAGTTGTGGAACTAAAGATCTTGGCGAGAAGCGTCGGAGCTACTTCGGTGCCAAATTTCAAATTTTGCCAAAGGGATCCGATACTAAAGGTGTTCCATTCAAAAAAAAAAAAAATAAATAAATAAATAAATATAATATAATAAAATATCTACATAAATAAATTTGTAGGTTAGGGTGGTTGTTAATCAACGCGTGTGTAAATTTGATAGAAAATTATCTAAAATACTCACTCCAATTCCGCACTAAATTTGCAAAATGTATAGTTTTTTATGCAAACTTCAAAACTCTTCAAACACTAATTACATCTTGATGTAATATTTCAATTAGGACACAATTTTTTGTATAACAATAATCACACGAAGTTACAAAATATTTTCCTGAATTTGATCGCAGCACCAACTGTCGGGACAAACTGGAATTACAGTGGAATATACGCAAGCGAAGTGAGACGTCACTGACCGTCAGTGGATGCAAGAAAAAGATTTCCTATGTTAATCTCCCATTGGATTTTTTGTAAAAAATTATTAAAAATCGAGGAAAATTATTTCTCGATTTTAATCCCCGTATTTGGGTATAGATATGTATTAGTTATCGTATGCATGTGTTAGATTGAGTTATTTTGCTCTCAAATTAACAAAATTTTAATTTTGAATTTCAAAACTCTGTCTTCCTTGGCGTTTTTTGTATTTGGCGATCAAAAACGTAATACGAAAATATACATGCCAGATGTATATTTTCGTAATATGTATTGTACGAAATTGTTTCATATTATTAATTACTCTCTTAATATAAGTTGTTGAAATAACCATTATTTTTGATAGAAATTAAATATGTTCGCCAGATGATATGGCGATTTTTTTTTTTTCCGCCAAGGATGACAGAGTTTTGAGATTAAAAATTCAAATTTTATCAATTTTACAGCAAAAACAACTCAATCTAACGCATGCACATGATAACTAATACATACCTATACCCAAATATGGGTATTAAAATCGGGAATTGTTTTTGTAATTTTTTACAAAAAATCCAATGGGCGATTAACATAGGAAATATTTTTCTTGCATCCACGGACGGCCAGTGACGTCATCGCTTTGCTTGCGTATTATTGAATATTCGATACTACGATCGTAGCGCAGTCTGCCGGATCCAATGTGAAACATTCCAAAATCAACAACAATTTATAAGTGATAAATTAAATAAACAATTTAAATTGGACTGAATTGTAAATCTAAACCATTCTCGAATCCACCTGAAGACACACAAAAAATTTGATTAAACTCGGTCCAGCCGTTTAGGAGGAGTTCAGACATACACACGCACAAAAGAAATATATAATTCAACTACGTCACGATAAGTTAATAATATAAATAATTATAAGAAAAAAAACTTTTTATGAACCATGTTTTTAAATTTTCTGTTGAATCATAGAACTAACTACATTAGCAGTTTATCAATGCGTATGGAATCTTTAAACCGATAGTGACGTCAATTTTTGTGAGATACATAATTTAATTTTTTTACAATTTTTTAAAGCTCACGTTTAATTAAATTATTTATTTAATCACGTTTATTTATTTTTATGTCGAAAGAAAATGAACTCGTAAATTTTTTTTGGCAACAATTAAATTATAGCTAATATTTTAATGGCTATTTATAAGGTATTAGGAGGTTATTATTTTCATATTTTAATTAATAATAAGAAAACTATTCGAATTTTTTCAAATTTTTTTTTTCCTAAACCATCCCTGACCTATAAGGAAAAAAACAAAAAAAGAATGATCGAAATCGGTCAAGCCGTTTACGATTTTATAAATAACATACAGACAAACATTCATTTTTATATATATAGATAATAAAATAAAATAAATAAAATAAAATATTATTTTATACCCCCTTTGATTTTAAATATTTATCTCCATCTTTTCTAAACAAAGTTTTCAACTGATGTAAGTTAACTTTTAATGAACAATAAACTTTGATAATTTGTTAATTTTAAAAGATTATTATTATTATTATTATTATTATTATTATTATTTTAAGAAATGGAAAAAAATAATTTTAAGAACATGGTATAATATATTGACAAGAGAAAGTCGTGTGCGTGACACACCAGATTATTTAATTTCGTTTTCACATTCAGAAAATCCTCATCTGTTAAATTAGTCCCTGTTTCTTTCTTTTTTTTTTTTTTTTTTTTTTTTTTTTGAAGCTTTAAAGTGCTAAAAATTAACTTAAGTACATTTTTCGCACTTTATACAGTGGTGGAAAAAATTATAAAGCCACTTGAAAATATGATATAATTAAAAAACAAAAAAACAAACATTTACAAAATTTCATACATATATATTATATGCTACAAGGAACAAAAGGAAAAAATAAATTTATTAATAACTACAATAACAAAAGGTTAGTAGACGTAAGAAAAATTTATGTACAAAGAAAGCTGGAAAAAATTATAAAGTCGATACATGTATTTCATCAATAATCGATGTGAGACCCTTTTTTTTCGATAACTGTAACTAGTCCCTTGTTCATTGAATCTATCAGACCACACAAAGTACTTGCATCAATATTATTCCAGCAGTTTTTAATAGCATTCATCAAATCTAATTTTGAATTGAATTGTCGTCCATTTTTGTAAATATTTCGGGCTAAAATTCCCCAAAGATTTTCTATTACATTCAGATCGGGGCTAACAGCTGGCCATTGAAGGCATTTCCCCTGGTTAGCTTCCAGCCAAGATTTAGTTGACTTCGAAACATGAACGGAAGCGTTGTCCTGCTGAAATGTCCAGTCTCCTGAAGTTATAAGAGGAGCAATGGGTAATAAATTATCTCCTAACATATCTTGATACATAATTGAATTCATTTTGTTATGGATGAAAACAATTGGAGTGGTTCCACCGGCAGCACATGCAGCCCAAACCATTACCGAGCCACCTCCAAATTGACGCTTTGAAAAAATATGAGGTTCCTGTCGTAAATCATGCCAAAAATATTTATAGCCGTCGGGTCCATCGAAATTAAATTTCTTTTCATCGGAAAAGACAATATCTCTCCAATTTGTGCCTTCGGTTAAATGTTTTCGGGCAAAGTCTAAGCGAGCATATTTGTGGTGCTTCGAAAAAGGGGGTTTTCCTTTAAATTTTTTAAACTGAACAATGGGATTGCTACTTAAAACATTTCTTACCGTTCGGCTTGTACATGGTAATTGTAAATGTTCTTGAATTTGGGCAGACGACATTTTTTGTCCGCAAGCTAGCTTCCGGATTTGTCTTGAATGCCTTACAGTTAAGGATTTCGGTCTTCCTGTACGCTTCTTACTCCCGTAATCTTCGAGATTTCTGAGAAAACTGTTTACTGCAGCCTTGGACCTTCCTATTTTTCTTGCAATATTAGAACCAGACATTCCAACTTCATTTAAAGTTAATATTTTAATTTGTTCACCATCGGATAACTTTTTTCCTCTTGGCATTGTATTAAACACATCAAATACAAAATGAATGCACGTAACACGTTCATATTTACCTAAACTTTCCTAGGAACCTGCTTTCTCATGTCTGGCATTATGCCAAAGGAGGCTAGAACCATCGGCTTTATAATTTTTACCAAGTTGTTTTTCATTGGTTGAAAGAAATTAGCATAATTTATGTTCCCTATTCCGTTTTTCTAAACAAAGTTTATGCGCATTACTTCGATGTTGATCATGCAAATGAAAATAGAATTTGCGTTATCAACAATTCCATTACTTTTTGACTTTTGTAAATTTTTCTATAGGCTTTATAATTTTTTCCAGCACTGTAGTTTCAAAACGAAGAAGTATTAAAAATTTCGCAAATAGATTTTTGAAGTACAATAGAATCTCGCTTATCCGAAGTAATGTGGACCGAGAATACCTCAGATAATCGATAATACAGACTCTGTTGTAAATCGGAGGAGAAACATATGGGGAAGTTTAAAATAGATGCAAAAGTAGTTAATGAAGTAAAATAATACATATATTACATATTTAATTGTAGTCAGTTATAAATGCAATACAGTGCATACATATGTAAATTATAAAATTCAATGGTTATAGTAAAATTTGTCGAAGTTATCTACGCCATTTGCCAAAAGCCACGCCTCCTCTGGGTTGTGGTATTTTCAGGAATACCTCGGTTAAGCAGGAACTTGGGTAATCGGGGCTCGGATAACCGCGACTCTACTGTATAAGAACTAATTTTCTGGATATGAGAATGGAATTAATAAAAATGTAACGGGTGATGAGCATGGGTGCCGGCAGGTATGGACAAGGAAGAGGATGAAGTGTGTGTGTGTGTGGGGGGGGGGGGGCATTCCTAGATTTTAAAAATTCGTTTAAATTGTCTTTATCTTTCGTTATTTTGAAAAATACACATATACAGTTTTTAAATAATTAATTATTGCGAAAAAACCATTAGGTTTTATGAAAACATAGCTGCCAATATAAAGTGAAAATGTCCAAATAAAATATGTCTTGGCCTAGATTTCTTTTCTGCAGGCGTCTGTGGTAACGGGTAATTCTGATAAATTTTCTCATAGAATAACGTGGGTTTTGGCTGCTGGCGACTATACTATAAGTTAATAAGTTAAACACGGGTGGGGCTGATATGTTTCGATAGAATAGAAGTAAGCAAGGTCGTATTTTTCCTTCCTATATTTAGATATCCCTATTAATCAAAATCATATCTGTAATTGTTAAAGTCCAAACTGATTTTTCCATAGGCACTTTTATCTTGAAACTGTATTTCGGGCGGACCATTGAGAAAATTCATAACTGATGCGCATTTCGGATTAAGCATCAATATTTTCCATTTTCATTTCTTCATGTACGACCCAGACTCAAAAATGTTCAGTCAGTCCAGTCTAATAATTGAAGATCTTTATTAAATTGCAAGAATTACTTGTTTTTGCACTCCCTCCTATAACGTATTTGAATGAAATTTTGAGATTGCCTGAAAACATCTTAATAATAAACGCTCATGTTTCACGGGGGTAGCGTTCGAAACCAACGTCATAACTACAACAATATATTGAAATAAAAATAAATAAATAAATAAAAAGTAAAAAGTAAAATTTTATATGGTTTCCATAAGTGCATTTCAAATAACTAAAATAACTAAAAAGGAAATTTAACAAAAAACTTATAACAACATATTAAGCTAAGCAGCCTACAACTCTGCCAGAACTAGAAAAAATTATTTGTGATATTTGGTACATTGAAATTTCTGAGATTTATATTAAAACACTGTATAATACTATGCCATTGCGCATTAAAGCAGTAATTCCATATAAAGGTAGAATTAACCCAATGCAGAAGACATATTTTTAATAAAAATTGCTTAGATCTAACAAATAAATAGTTTTATTTAATATATTAAAATATAACTTGTTTATTTCTTATAATAAATCACAATAGAATACAGAGTGTATGGTTATTGCATTATGTTTAAAAAGAAAGTTTTAAGCAGATTTTTATAAAGTACTTCGTAGAGTATAATAAAGCGAATTATTAAATCGAAAATGTACGTAGGTATCATTTACATCCCTTTGTTATTATGCAAACAAGACAGTGCTATTTGTTTCAAGTTTCAACCATTAATTTTAAAGTTATTACAAATCAAAAAGGTATAAGTCATTTTTTCTGCAGTGCGTTTTTTTTTTTTTTTTTTTTGTCGCTTAGTGTGTGTGTGTATATATATATATATGTATACATAAATTCTAATAGGGAAAAGAAATGTACAAGTTGGTAGTTATTAGGGATGAAACGGATAGTGAATTTGCCAGATACCGGATATCGGATATCCGGAGCTCTTGTGCCTGCCGGATACGGATATCCGGCATTAGTTTTGTTTTTTTGTATATTTCTTTTCTTTCTTTCTTTTAACAATAAAATATAAACAGATTTCATATGCAATTCTTTTAAAAACATTTTAAATATAATTTACTTAAACATATTTAATATTTTATTTATTTGTGCAATATCACCATGAAGATTAAAACTTAAAGCCTAACATACTCATTCCTATACTTGCAGCTTGTCATGAAAAGTATTGTCACAAAAAGATAGGTTTTGTTCAGAATTACAAAACTAAAACTTGTTATTTACATATTTTTTACATTACTAGTATTAAAAAAGTGAAATAAAATATTTTACTAATATAATCATAGTTGAAGGGTTATTTTCGTAGGAAAACTAATATATTGTGGCAATCACAAAACTTTCTGTTATATCATTCTATATAACAGTGCCACTTACTGTTTACGTTGTACAAAAGTTTAAACACAGCTTCTCACAATAAATATTTTGCATATGGAATTCGGTGCAATTTTAATAAACAGATGCTCAGATATAGGCTTTTAAAAAATCATAATAGCAGCTCCACCTATCGGCTGATATATACCTAAATAAGGTTGACATTCGTTTTCATAATGGTTATCTTACATATCAAGTTTTATGCACTTATGTCATAGAAGTTGAGACTTAGCCCATTTATGAGGTAAATTGCAGCGCAGTATTGCCACCTGTTGACCGATATACACCAAAAATAAATCACAATAGTGTTTCATAATGGCTGTCTCACTCACATACCAAGTTTTGTGCAATACGCAATAGAATCTGAGGTACAGCCTTCTCGCTTTTGGGAGAAATTTCCATATAGCAGCATTACCTATTGGCCAACATGCACACAGATTGAATCAGCATAATTTATCATAATGCCCTTCTAACATAAAGTTTCATGTAATTATATGCAATAGAACCTAAGATATGGCCTTCCCTGAAATTGCAAAAAGTGCTGTATAACAGCACCACCTGCTGAATGATTGGCACCAAAATTCGATAGGCACATTATATGCCAAGGTGCATGTACATATATATTTCTATGAAATTCTGTGCAGTAGTTCCTAAGATATAGCCTTTCTTTAAGTTGCATAAATCGCAGTACGGTAGCATCACCCTTTTGAGCCATATGCACCAAAAGTTGATAGGCACTGATTTATGTCATGGTTCAACTACATATAAATTCATATGTAATTATATGCAGTAATTTCAGAGGTACAGTTGGGCAGAATTTTTGTCATATATACACAAACAGATATATTTTTTTAATTGATCAAACCAGGTTCTGGACTTCTTAAAATATATAAATCCATCAAAAAACAGAAGTTAAAAATTTATATGAATTCAATAATTTCTTTTGAGACATTTATAAGAAAACATAAAAGAAACAACAAAAAAAAAAAAAAAAAAAAAAAAAGCTTTAAACTAGTATGTTATGGCTATCACAAAACTTTCTTCTATATCACTATATATAACAATGCTACATGCTGTTTAACGTGCACAGAAAAAACTTAATCATAGCTTCTCACAATAAAGATTTTAGATATAGAGTTTAGTGCGATTTTAATCAAAAGATTTTGAGATGTAGCCCTGTGCAGAATCATAGAAGGTGAGGAACAGCTGCGCCACCTGTTGGTCGATATACACAAATTATACACAAATGAACCTGAGATATAACTTCCCCAATCACGAGAAAACTGCAGCATAGCAGCACCACCTATTGGCAGATATGAACAGAATTTAAATAAACGTGTTTCATAATAGCCCTGTGACATAGTTTTTTTTTTTTTTTTTTTTTTTTTTTTTTTTTTTTTTTTATTATACGCAGTAGAAGCTGAGATATAGTCTTCCTTTAAATAGGAGAAATCACAGTATAGCAACACCACCTGTTGAGTGATTTGCACCAAAACTTCATGGACACTTTTTTTTTTGTTAAGGTGTAACTATGTATAAATTTATATGAAATTCTGTGCATTAACTCTTGAGCTAGAGTTACTACACAAAATTTTTGTCACACAGACATTTTCTAAAAATGGTCAAATTGTGTTCTGGTTCCCCCAAAATGCGTAAATCCACTGAAAACTGGAAGTTGAAAATTTTTAGGAATCTAATACTTCTATTTAAAATAGAAGAAAATAATAATTCAAAATGAATTTATGTTTTTTTCTAAATAATATAAATTAATTCTAATAATATAAATATTATTCTAATTAAATATTATTCTAATTATTCTAATAATATAAATATTATAAATTTTACATATTTTATATTTTTATATTCTGTACAGATAAGAAGGAAAAGTTTAGATTATTTATTAAAATTCTTTAATTAAAAGTTAAGTTTTTGTAATGTACAAAATCAAAAACTTTAAATAATTGAACATTTAAAAAAATATTTTTTTCTTCTCCTTTAACAATCTGAAAGTCAAAGTACAGACTTTCTGAAAATTTAAATATGTACTTTTATTTGAAGTAATTTTAATTTTGGGGGATATATCTATGCAATGTAATGGGAATTCTTAATTTAGGTGCTTTAGCAAGATATTCTATTAAAAGCATAAATTTATATAATTTTTTTTTTTTTTTAATAATACAAATCGAATAGGTAGATGGCGCAGGCAATGTAGATGCTATGCTAGTATAAATATACGGTCACAAAAACAAGAACTTTCTTATGTATGAAAAAGTGGATTGCAAATAAACAAGCAGGTTCTAGTCAATAAATGCACATTATTTGACTCATTTTCGAAACAATCTAACAACTTTCCAATACTAACAATATTACTAAACAATCTAACAGCATGTTAAACAAAAGTCATAAAAACAGAGTTATATGCACTGCACAGATTGAATATCATTTGTATAGGAACAGCTTTTTTTATTGTTATGGGGAAGATTAGGGGGAATGATATAGATCACCCTGGAAAAACCTAGCAAACTCTGTATAAAATTAAAATAGGGCTTCTATATTTCTTAGACCTGAAGCTACTTTTGTCTAAATTTGTTTGCTAAAGAGGCTAATTTCAATTTTCACAAAGGCTTACTTTTTTTTTTTTCCTTCTTAAAAAAAAAAAAAAATACAACAATATTTAAAAAAAAAATTAATTGTCGCAAAATTTTTATTTGATGGGAGTTTAAGCCTAAATTTTCTGCTTCGGATATCCGGCTTGAAATTGCCGGATATCCGTATCCGGAGTGCTGATATCCGGTACCCCGTCAGATATTTAAAACTCAGCCGGATAGGCCGGATACCGGATAGTTACCGGATATCCGTTTCATCCCTAGTAGTTATGTACTTTTATGCAATGAATGAATACATTTTTTGCCCTTCATTTCCCTTTACTTAAACAAGAGAAATAAATTCTTTAATATTTAATATTTATTTATTTATTTATTTTTAACAATTTGTGATATTTATTTAGTCTGATTAAATATTAATCAATTTTGTTCTCGAAATGAAGTAGAAATGATCAAATGAAATATGTCTGAACATCATATGTAAAAATGTAACATTTGAGACCGAAAATTGTCGCCAAGCAACAGCACGTATTTGTTTGTTATGCTAAAAGTTTAGACGAAGTTCATTTTTAAAAGGTCTATGACCTAATATTTTTATCTGATTGAACAGCGAAATCTAAGCGTATGGAGGTGAGGAATTTATTGTAATATCACAGACAATTTTGAGAATACAAATACCTTGTAACGTGAAATTAGTTTTCAGGAATGTTTTCGTTCAACGTGCAGTGAGACGTATGATGATTTATTTCTATGCATCTATTTCTTTAATTATCTTGCTTTAACACAATGTTTTTAAATTGTCATGCTATTAATCTCTTTTTAGTACAAATTAAGATTTGTTTTGGCAGTAATTAGCATTTTGTAAACGCAGAAAATGAGTTTTAAAACTTTAGATTTCTACTTTCTTCAATATACATAAGAAGGAAAATTTTCGGCTTTCGGTTTACAATAGATTTACACCTTTTAAGATGCCCTGAACACGGTTTGATAATTTTAAAAAATGTCTGTGTGTGTGTATCCAAAATTTTGTGGAAGCTGTATATCTAACGAACCAATGGAAGAAATTCAATATAAGTTTATATTTGGCTAAATTGCTGCAGATTAGTTTTTGCTGCATATTATTAAACAAGGAGTGTTATCGCATTTTTTTTTTTTTTTTTTTTATGTGGTGCATATGCCAAATTTTCGTATAAATGTACATAATGAACTTATTATTATTATTATTTTAATCCTGTATTGTGAAATTAATAGATATATATTTATAATAGTAATAGTAAGCCAGGATAAAATTTTATTAAACCAGAATAAATTTTTTGTAATATGTAGGAAAATGTACAGTGGTGGTCAGAATTATAAGGGCAAATGAAAATTGCACAGGAAAAGTTTATTTCTGAAGTAAATAAAGTGAAATGTATACATAAAATGCTTTTTTATGCTTGAAATCATTGTAGAGTGCAAAACATTGGAAAATGGACAATATGAATGTTTTGCCGTTAATTAACAAAAATGTCATTATTAAAACTGGACAAAATTATAAGGACATTAAATGTTTTGGCCTGAAACACACAAATAATAATAATATCCGCGTTTTTTCTCAATCATTTTTATCAATCTTGACGCATTGGAGTTTGACATTACCTTCAGGACGTTCCTGGAAATTTTTATCCAGGCTTTTTCGATGAAGGACATGTGTTCTTGTTTGTTTTGATACTGAATACCATTTTTGTATTCTTTCTTTGCCAGAATACCCCACTAATTTTCCATTGGATTTAGATCGGGGCTTTTGGCCGGCTGGTCAAGTAGTTTCACGAAATTAATATCAAACTATGATTTCGAAGTCTGAGAAACATGTACTGAGACATGGACCTGCTGGAACAAATAATCTCCATTCGTACATAATAGTACTTTCGGTAAAAGATTATCTCCCAATATATCAACATAATACTCAGATTTCATTCTGTCCAGCACAAAATTTATATTGCAGTAGTTGAGTAGTTCCGTCAGTTGCAAAACCTTCCCAGACCATTTCGGTTCCCCCTCCAAATGTACGCTTTGATTACATTTCCTTTTCTTTACGAAAATAATGCCAGAAGTAGCGAAAATCCTCCAAATTAAACTTTTTGTCATCGGAAAAAGTAATATCATTCCACTTTTTTCCCATATTAATGCCACCCCCCCCCCCTCCTCTCAATCTTTTATGAATTTTTGTAAGAGGCGGTCGTGACATAGATTCTCCGTAACACTGCATTGTAAGCTTAATTCCCGTTTAATTTTTTCTATGTTTGTTTTTAGGGGACGTTGCCATTATTTTTCACAGTTTTAGAAACAGAAGTTGTCCTACCTGTATATCATTGCCGCGTTCATACTTGCCGGTATTTTTAAGAAAATTATAAATGACTGTTCTCGATCTATTACGCTTTGCCGAAATTTGACATGCAGTAAGTCCTGAAATTCTAAAAGCAACCATTATCCCTTTATCAAACCAGAAAGTTTAGTACCTAGTGTCATCTCTACAAAAATAGAATACGACGTTCCTAATAGCTTACTAAGCATTTGTAACAACATCTGGGAGTGCCGTCTGCAGAACAAAAATCATGCAAATTTTGCTTTTTATAACACATAGATACAGTTGGCCTTATAATTTTGTCAATATCACATGGCTGTATAAATCCAAAATACATTTTTTGAATATTAATTTTTCATGTATCTCAATAAAAACTAATAAGTAATGCTTCATTTATCATTTGTTTCCAGCCATAAAATTTGCATAATTTTCCTATCAACTGTATCCAAGATTAAGCGAATTTTCCCTTGTCCTTATAATTTTGACCACCACTTATGTATTTACCCTCTGGGGAATAAAAATTTTCAATATGAATATTTTTCAAAAGAACTGGTCAAAAAGAAGGTTTTTTTAAAGAACTTTTTAAACAAATAATTGAATCATAGTTCTTAGATAATCTAAAACAAAAGTATCGATTTTCTTTTCCACCATTTTTAACAAAAACAATCGTGAAAAAACATAAGCTGTAGGGCACAAAATTGGTTTTCTTTCGACATTTAGAGACTTTTTCGACTTTTCTGAGATGAAAGTCGTTTGCACTCCTCATGGAAATAATTTTTATAAATAAAAACTTTAATAAATAATTCGGGAGTGCGGTAAGTTATATAGGAAAATATAGGGAAAATTTTTTTTTGATGGCCACAAACTACTAGTTTTTAATTAATGAATGAATGAATTAATTAATTTTTGTCTCAATCTGTTTAATACTGAATTACAATAATGAGAAAAAAAAAAAAAAAAAACACAAATAAACACGAAGATATACTTTTAAAAGCTTTTTTGCGATCTTGCTTATTTACTTAGGAATATCAAATGATCTTTACAGCTTTAAAATAAATAAATAATAATAAAGATTATAATAGTTCATATTAATAGAAGAAAATTCCGAATTTCATTGAATGTATAAAATGTACTAAAACATTTTCTTGCTTTCTTTTTAAATAAAAATGCGTTCTTGTAAGCGTATCCTCTAAAAAAAATTAATATAATTAAAAAGAAAAGTTGCATTTATTAAATTACACTGATTACTTGGCATTTTATAAAATCAAAAATTAAAAGATTCTTCATGAAAAACAAATAAATAAGATTAATTACATTGCAAAAAATTTATAACTATAGGAGTCTTATTTATTTCGAGTGTCTTTTAAACCAAAGCTTTAAAAAAGTAACGCTTTTTTTCCCCTCCCAAGTCAATTACAAAATTATTGCTTTTCAGTCGAACTTTTTAAAAGCTAACAAAAGAAATGCTTCTAAATGTATGAATAAAACCTAACTTTGAGTGAGTGTTAAAATAAAAAAAATAATAACAAAGAATCGCGGAAAGATAATAAGTTCAATTTTTAATCTTGAGTAAGTACTAATTTACTAATTAATTTAATTAACAAAAGATTTAATGGAAGAGTGGGGTAACAAAAAAGAACACCAGTGAACTGTGAAGAAAATCAATTCTGACCCCACAATACATCCTATTGTTTCTGTTCATTCATAATTAAAGTTTTTAAAAAAAGTGCTTAACGCTGCAAAAAAATGAATGAAAGTTTAATAAAAGAATGTGATTTTTCTTTATACATATATTTATTATGAAATAGAAGAGGCTTACAAAAATTATTCGTATCAGGGGGGGAAAAAAAACATTATTTTAACAGAACAAAGATACTGAAGAAATTCAATATCGATAATTGAGTTGTACTATTATAAGTATTACCGAATAAATCATCTAATATAAATACACATAGGAACATTTTAAACATTCATAACTTTTTCCCTCCCACTTTCAGTGGCAGTACTTTGATCAATGGCAGAGGATTAAACTAGTTGGCATAGATGGTATTTGTTTAGTTCCGCATCATACATTTGTCTTCATACATTTCTACTATAGGACATGCTATATTCCTGTTATTGAAAATGAATTTAGCCGATTACTCAATATAATCTAGATAGACTGAAATGTCCCACATGTTAGACTACTCTTTCGCCGATTCGATACATTTACCTTATTAGTCAATGAAGTTCATGTCAATACCATAAACGGTATTTTAAAACTGGTCTAACATGACTACGATGAAAATATTCCTTATAATGCAATGTTTATGCGAAATTTTGCCCTCATTTCTCTCACGTTAAGAAAATCATAAATTTCAAATAACTTACAAAGTTTTTAAAGTAAAATTTTCCTAATTAATGACATTCATGCCAGCATCATAAATGGTAATATCATATAATATTTTTATAACAAGACTTATTAATCATCTTTAGATGAAAATAATCCTTATAATGCACATTTATGCGAAATTTTTCCCTATTCTTCTATGTTAAGGAAATCGTAAATTTCGAATTATTCGAAATTTTCAAATTACAATGTTGAAAATAAATAAGGTTTTTGTCAGTACCGTAAGAGATATTTTAAAACCAGTGTGACCACTTTATGATAATTCGTTTTTGAGATATTGTTTACACAGACTAACTAACCAACAAATAAATAGTCTAATCTATGAATAGAGCCAGATCGATTATTTTCGGATTCCTTACATCTCAGATATATAAAAATGCCAAAAAACAGCGGTCAAAAATTTTCACAAATGCTATATTAAATGCTTCCCATACTTACATTATGGTAGGGAAGTAAATAATAATAATAATAATAATAATAATAATAATCTTGTGACACACTCGCACAACTTTCTTTTGCATTGAATTTTAATATTATGAAGATAGATTACAATATTAGCGCTAACGGGTAAGATAACATATGCTGTGTATCAATGTACTTAAAAATCAGTTTTAGAAAGAGTTTTATATGACATTCTGTGTGACGGACGCTACCACTCCCTTTAATCTCCCGTTTGAATGTAGTACTACATTCACAAAAAATTTAAAGCTGTTATTATTAAATTTCAAAGTTTATTCCAAATTATAAATGCTTTGAGTCTGACCTCTCCCTCCCCCCTCCCACCCTTAAACATCTGAGAGGTTCAACAACTGTCTTATTTGTATTATTTTTCTAATTCTGATCCGATTTTAAAATCTCGATTTGAACTTCATTAAAATTTGTTAACTGAAGCAAAATTTTGATTCAACGTTATTTATGTTAGAATTATTGAAAAAGCATATATGCAACTAAAGGAATTTTTAATTTTACATATAAACAATGTTATTTATTCAGTAAATCTTAATAAGCTTTTGTATTCGAGCGAAGTATTAAAGAGAAAGTTTAAAGACAAAACTTTATACTGTTCAAAAAAAAAAAAAAAAATGTGCAATTCCAGAAGTAACCTATTTCTAGAAACAAAGAGCTTAGAGAAGAGAAATATGTTTATCAGAAATACTGATAAAATAACATTTATTTAAACTTATCTTTTTTTCGAACATTATTATAAAATTAATGTAGGAGAACTTTAAATATATATATATACCCAGGTAGCACATAACGTTGTTATAACTAATTTTTCACTGTTCAGACATATTTGCAACGCTATAACAACGTTATGTACTACCTGGGTATGTATATAGATTTCTCTTATATAAATATCATGAGACTAAAGTATACTTATTACAAAAACATCTAAATAGAGGTGGTGTATTATAACAACTTGAATATAACAGATTGCAACTTATTATACATGACTAAAAAACATGTATTGACATAAAAACCATATAAATATTAATGGAATATTTTCTTTTAGAGCTGCTTAAAAGTACCTAACAAGACAATTTATTCATATTTCATTAATATTTAATATGCAAGATAAAAATCTTTCATTAGAATTATGTAATCTACTACATAGAGAAGCAGTATATAGAACTCGATACATCATCTGTTTGATATTCAAGAAACAAGCATTTGCATTCTGGTTTATCAGTCTTCTGATAGGACTAGAATCTAAAGCTAGATGTATAAATGTGTCTATGTGTGTAATAACGAAAAAAAAAAAAAAAAAATCATAATTTCATAAATTTGCCGTAAATTTATATACGTTACTATATTCTACCTTATGAACGCTAACGTCTCATAAAATGCTTCAATGCGTTTCTCAAACTTGCGTGACATAAAAAGGAATAAAAAAATGAAGTGCAAAATTTAGCGAAAATAAATAAATAAATAAATAGGCGGAATTCAAAGAGAACAAACAGATTTTGAAAAAATGTATTCACAAGCTTTGTTCCTTATGTGAAAAAATTATTTTTAATTAATTTAACTAATTTAAAACAAGTTTAATACGGGGTTATTTAAATAACAAAATATATGATTAAGTAGTTAAGAAAATATATGCTTAACACTGTGATCCACAGAAAAATCTTGACATATATTTACATTTTTAAATGTTTTATTAGAAAATAAACTAATGGTAACTTTAACTTCGGGATTTTCTGAACCAAATTATAATTTTCCATTGAATTTTAATAATCTAACAATATTCATTATACGATATTGAGAAAATACTGTTTTTTATGTGTACCACTGTAGTTAAATCTCTGAGTTTCTTATAATATGGAAGCAACGGAAGAGTGTTCACGTCTTTCCTCAATAATTCTTTTATTACAATTAATCTTTAAGCACCTTTATTATGATTAAATAAATGTTTACATTTTTCTTACAATAAAATAAAGTATTGTAATGTTTTATCAATGTAAAATACTATAGGTTTAAGTAATTTATAATATAATTTATAATAATTTATAATAATTTATAAATCATTTATAAATAATTTATATGAATAGGTTTATTTCATATTTATAAAATGAACATTTTCTGATTATTATTCTAAAAGTATAATTAAGTTCCTTAATCAATAATATTAGTGTTCCGAGAGTTTTTAAATTGTGGATTTAGTGGTCCGTGAAGTAAAAAAGGTTGGCGGCCGCTGTGGTAAACGATTGAAAATTTGGCAGTAGACATTTCAAAAAGCATGCTAAAAAATTACACAAACGAAGAATTTATATTTTATTGGATAAATACACAATAATAAGGTTATAAATCAAAAACTGATTTAATTGATAAGAAATTATCAATATGAATTTTTAATTAACTGATATAGAATGATTTCATTTGATACAATAAAATTGTCCAAGAATTTAATTTTAAAACCTTACAAAGTATTTTACATTTCATTGAATGCAAATGTATTAAAATTAGAAACATGGCGTAACTAATCTATTGCGACCCTTCATTAACTGCAAATCTCTTATAAAGAAGTTAGCACAGAATGCGGAGTGTGGAATTGTGATTTTGTTCAAACAATTCTTTTTACTCAGTTATGCTTTCCTCCTTCCCTCTCTTATAATTTCACATTAAAATATTTCATTTACTAAAAATTTCATTCGGTTAAAAAAAAAAAAAAAAAAAAATGCGTGTTTCAGCAACCTAAAAAAAAAAATCTGGAGTGACTCCACTCGACTTTCCGAACATTGAGTAACTAACAGTTTTGTAGATAAAATAAAGAAAGAGGAGTTGCTAAACAAACAAAAGAGAGAAAACCATAACAGAGTGTTTGAGTATTTTTCTCCATATATCACACGAGGTTTTATTTAACGCTACTGAACTTTGAGCCCTTAGATCATAATGATAAAGAATTTTTCGTTGTGTCCCTGTAAAAATCTATAAATGCTAGATTCACCAAAATGCTTATAGTTAGTGCAACAGTGATTTATAATATTCATACAAATTTTCAGCTCAATTGAATAAGGTGTTTAGATGCTATCGCTGGTCTCATAGGCCATAAAGATAAAGAATTTTTCTTTGTGTCCCTGTAAAAAAAACTGTAAGTGCTAGATTCACCAAAATCTATACAGTTGGTTCAAATGTGACCTATAACATGTGTACAAATTCTTTGCTGAGATTAATAAGGCGTTTAGACGCTATCACACTTTTAAAAATTTGGCAAAGAATTTTTCTTTGTGTCCCTGTAAAAAAACTATAAGTGCTAGATTCTCCAAAATCTATACAGGTTGAGTATGTGTGACCTATAATATGTGTATAAAATTTTTGCTCAATTGAATAAGGCGTTTAGATGCTATCGCACTTTTAAGATTTTGGTCCCATAGGCCATAAAGATAAAGAATTTTTCTTTGTGTCCCTGTAAAAAAACTATAAGTGCTAGATTCACCAAAATCTATAGGGTTCGTACTATGGTGACTTACACTATACGTACCAACTTTCAGCTTATTCGAACAAAGCGTTTAGACGCTAGCGTGTTCACTCACAGACATACACACATACATACACACATACATACACACATACATACGCACATACATACACACACACATACATACATCATCGTAAAAATAGTGACAACGGACTCGTTGAACCTCGAAACGTATAGAAACATCAAAATCTCGAATTCGGATTTTTGACATGATTACAATACTTTCCTCACTATAGTGTTCGGAAAGTAAAAAAAAAATCCATGTTTCTCTTATATATTTAAATAAGACAATTTTTATCATATCATTGTGGGTACTATGCATAAATATTTCATCCAAATAGAAACTAGAATACAACTTTTATCTTCGCGATGAAAATCAATCAGAAGAGTATTCTGTATTGAGTAATAAAATTAGCAAAATTTTCTATAATAAATATCTTACATATTTAATATGAAGTAATTTCATCTTATAGAACCTGAGAAATAGATATCATAAATATTATAAAAAAGAGGGGGCATATCATCATTTATTAAGCCACGTGCACTAAAACTGATTTATATATATACACATATATGTTCGTGTGTATTGTCTGGCAATGCAAGTGAGTATAATTTTATTTATTTATTTATTTACTTATTTTTTTTTTTCTGTCGACATACTTAGAAAATAGAAAAAAAAAACAGACAGCGTTTTTTGTTATTAAAATGCCTAAAAGAAGAAATTTGATCGGTTGGATTGACAGGCAAATAGGCACAGAAGTTAACTGGGATAGGTTTCGTCGTGTAAATAAAGATACTAATAATGTTTTCTTTTTTTACTTTCTTTTTACTTTCCTTTCTTTTTCTGTTTACTTTCTTTTTTTTTTTCTTTTTTCTTTCTTTATTTATTTTTTGAATGGTAGAGTAATTACTAAGAATATTATTTACACAGAAATTTTGAATTTCTATATTTTTTATTTAATATTTACTTAAAAAGAAAATTGGTCGAGTTTCGTTCACTGGGCGATACTAGTACATATAATTTTTCAAATAGAATTAACAAAAGGAAGGTAATATTATATGACACTCACTCTATTATTTATTTATTTATTTACTTTATTTACTTTATACTACATTTTTATAAAAATTAGGTTATTATAGTTTAAGGTGCAATATAAGAGGTATTGCTTTTGAACATTCCGAAAATACTTTAAAAATACATGAAAAATACTTTTTTAACATTTTTATTTGGTATACATTATTGGGAGAGTAGAAGCTATCAACGCCCCGTTTGAGAGAATACCTACCCAATTTTAATTTTTTTAAATTGTTTTTGAGTTATTTTGATTACAGACTAGGACATAAATAACAATCTTTAAAGACTTCCATTTCGGAATCAGAGGAACTCAAAACTGTAGCTATAGTAAAATCTCAGTTTCGAAAATTTGCCCCCAAAATAATACTTTCTCAACCATTTATGGATAAGAAAAAGTAATAATAGTTCCATCCCCCCCCCACATACACACACACACCACTTCACATTATACACTTATATATTATCCTATATTAGTAACACACACGACAACCTGAAATGCACTTGCATTAATTTCCAAGTATAGTCTCATTATATTTTAGTTTTTTTGTGTAGCCCTGTACACGAATGGTGAATAATTTTCATACCATATTCTATATGTAACATGCTTTTATGCATATGAAATATATAAATTTCATTTGGTTTAGTTCAGCCTGTAAATGTTAAACTCTACTTACCTACAATTTCGCCCGTAGACGTAATGTATTTGAATACTCTTGGATGGTCCTGTACATGAACCATTTGTTTGATCTCAACGAAAAGTTTAGTGTAGCATCCTTATACAATGCTGATTAAGAATATTGCGTTTCAATTTCCTGCTGTTATTTGTTCTTGAGATATGCTGATAACAGACACACACACATACACATACCAACCGCTAAAAACATGTTTTTCGGATTCAGGGGACCTTAAAACATGTAAATATAACAAAAACTCAGTTTCGAAAATTTGACCCAAAAACAATACTTTCTCTACCACATATATGGGTACGAAAAAGTAATGAATAAAAAATTACATTTTAAAGATGTATCTTAAAATTTTATAGCAATGTACACTTGTTTAATAAATATATGCGAAAGTAATTTGCCAAACAGAATGAAATCAATATGTTAAATTAAATGCAAAATACTGTAGAGAATTTCAGAATAGGAATTGATCGGTATTCTTGAAGAATGCAACGTTAGCACGTCATTAACAATCAGGTAAGTTTAGTTTCACTGCGAAACTATTGGGAATTCAATACATTTCATTTGCCCACGTTAAAATAACCGACAAGAAAGAAATCTTTCAATTGCATAAAAGAATAGATCACACTTTTAAGAATAGATACATTTCACATATTAAAAACAGAAATCCGTTTCCTTAGGTATGATCTGAGAATCACCTATTTAATGTTTACCTTTGCTAATCTTAAGTTGTTAATTTGTATATAACAGAACATACATACACATAACTTTAAGTCATAAGAAATATATATATATATATATATATATATATATATATATATATATATACACATATATATTCCTTATTATTTTATGTTCATAAAATAAAATCGTTATAAATCGTTAAACTTCTGGAATACACTATACATACGTACAACACACACACACATATATATAATCTTTGCCATTACATTAAATTAAAAATTAAAAGAAAGATTTTCAACTATCTGACGTCAGAATATATGGAATATTTGCATACGTGACTTAAAGTTATTTGGAAATATGGAAGAAAGAAGTGTATTTTATTTTCACATCGAAACAAATCCTTTAAAATTTTGATATATCTCTGAAAAATCCACCAAAAAAATGTTACAACTTTTTATTTATTTATTTATTTGTTTTTAAAGAGCATTTTAAAAGAAAACACTGAGGGAATTTAGTGTATCATCCCACTTTGATATTTTCTGTTCTTCGGTCTAGCAACCACTTCGGCCACTAGTCATGGTTTAGTGAAAAGAAGCAGTCATATTGTCTCTTTTCACGCTTCAACTGTTACGTTGTGCATATATATATATATATATATATATATATATTGCCTGTTTTCGGACGTTCTTTTCAAATAGCTTCAAACAACATAAAAGAGAAAAAAATCACTTCCTGAAAGTTTAAATAAAGTGAAAATTCCCTCTTCGTATTTCACATGTAAATTTCCTTTCTCTCTTTTTTTTTTTCTCGATGACTTGGAAGAATTGTAGCACGTGGATTTAAAAGATACATTTAAAGTGAAGAAGGCAAAACAATAAAAAATAATTGTTTACTCAAACGATCTCAGTTTAACACAGGTGTAAAATTACACTATGACTAATTTGACCTAAATAAAATTATTTTCATCTTAATCTATACAACAAACGTTTCCCAAAAGTTGCACAAAACAAATTCTCAGTTTTGATGTTGTTATGTAATGTATTCGTTGTAATTTTGTTTAAATGCATTATGATTACTATGAATTAAAAGAAATGAAATGAAAACTTTTTATCAGTATATGTACGAAACAATCAGGTTATTTTAAAATAAGAGTCCCATATGTGTAATTAATTAAATAAAGTGTTTTTAATCTAAAATCATATGAATCCGCAGAGAGATGAAAGTAAATTTCAGGAATTCGTCGTGGATATTTAAATTAGCGTTAATAACATTCAAAATACATTAAAATGAAAAATGAAAATTTTCAAAATTTCAAAATTTTTAATTTTTAAAACAGGATTTTTTTTTTTTTTAAGAAAGCTAAAAGGTTATGGAGAAATAAAGAAAGAAAAATTATAAAGAAAGAAAAATTATAAAGAAATGTTATAAAGAAAGCGGAATTCTAGACATAATAGTTTAATTATCACTATGAAATTTTCTCCTTTAAACATAACATTATATTACTGAAGTCGTGCAAACTAGAAAACATTAAGGACTATCCCCTTTGCTTTGCCCTGTAATTTAGAAACGCTTTTTTTTTTTCTAATGACACATGGCTAACAGGAAATTAGACTATAAGACCGAAGACGCTGTATGAAGGGTAACGACCATCATTTAAATTTAAATGAGACACTGAAATAGAGGGAAAAGTCCGACTTAGTCACAAGTAGGTTCCTTAATTTGTTTTTTGCATTCTTCTATATACAGAAAAAAAATAATCTGGTGTGTCACTCACACGACTTTCTCTTACCCTGAAATTTAATACAATAAATACAGGTTGCAGATTAATAGGTAAGATAACGAGTACTGTTATGTAAACATATGTTAAACAATTCATATTAGGCTTCTGAAGAGTTTTATATGATAATTAGTTCTGTGTGAGGGGGGCTACCGCCCCCCTCAACCCCCCGTTTCATTAATGCACCTACATTTATATAGAATTTAATTCGGTTATTAAAAAGTAAGTCTGTTTTAAAAAAATAATTTATTAAAATTATTATTTTAAAAAATTATCTTTCATGATAATGCAGACGATTTCCATATTAGAGAAGTAGTATAACACCAAATATCAAAAAAAAAAAAAAAAAAAAAAATCCATCTAGTTCTCAAAAAAATAAAGTACGATTTTTTTTTTCTAAGTTTTTTTCTCGTTAAAAGTAAAAAAAAATCGATAACTTTGCTTTAAATTATCGCAGATCGATGGTTCAACCATTCGTTTTAAAGGTATTGGCGAGCTCTTTTGAAAGATACCCATCATGAAAATTTACTCCCCTCGAGGGGGGACTTCCCCCCCCCCAGGGGGGGAGGCGAGGCTCCTACATACACAAAAAAAATTTCCCAGTTAACTATCTCTATTACAAAATATATATATTCGTTTCATTTGGTTTAGTGCAGTCTATAGACGTTAAACTCTACTTTCCTGCAATTTCCCCCATAGACGTAATGTATTAGAATTCTCTTGATTGTCCCTGTACAAACCATTAACTTGATCTTAACGAAAAGCTTACTGTAGCATCCCTATATGATACACAATTAGAATACCAAGTTTGAACTTTCTGCCATAATTTGTTTTTGAGATATGCTGATAACAGACAGACACACACACAGACCATTTGCTAAAAACATGATTTTCGTATTCAGGGGACCTCAAAACGTGTAAATATAACAAAATCTCGCGTTCGAAAATTTGACCCAAAAACAATACTTTCTCTACCTTATGGGTAAGAGAAAGTAATAATGGATTCGTGACAATTTTTGACCTCCAGTTTTCGATGGATTTACGTTTTTGAGATGCCCTGGATATGATATGAACATTTTTATAAAAAGGTCTACTTGTCTGTGTGTGTATCCAAAATTTTGTGGACACTGTATCGCATGAACTAATGAACAGAATTTAACCAAGCTCGATACTTAGTTATACTTTGACTTAAATTAGTATGGATTTCATATTACAAAGGGCGATTCCTCCCTTATTAATATATCCTGATAATCAGCTAAAAATGACATCATTCAGAACATTTTTATCGGACTTTAATGAGGATTTTTTTAACCGACCACTTACTAAAGGCCGAAAAAATGTAAAAATCCCAAACTTTGAAATTAAATATATCTCGGTGAATTTTGGGCTAACAGAAGTGAAACTTTTTTTGTTATATTGGTTAGAATGAGTGGCGACGTGTACTAAATATGATTCTAGGGACCTGGGGGCTGTATAAAAAGTTAGTTCTTGTAATTTTCAAAAAACTGATTTATTGAATTTAAACATGCCACATCATATATGCTTGTGTCTTTAAAAACATTCTATAATTAAATGCATATGTCTACGACCAATGGTTGCGGAGATAAAAGTCTCCTCGGGACTTTATTTTGTACCTTGCATAATCTACGTTTAAAATGTAAACTAAGGCTACAATTATCTGATAATGGTACAAATTAATGCAATAATAATTTTAAAAAAATATTGTAACATATAAAATGCTGATAAACGGTATCTAAATCATGTTATTTCGTATGATGAGAAATTTAAATCTTCTAAAATAAAATACGAAGTTTAAGGTATGGTATGATATGATATTAGGGTTTAGGCCGATTGACTGCAGTAGGGTCCAAGGACTGAAGGGTAGTGCCCTCCGGGGGGATCTTTCTAAGGGGTCCTAGACCGTATTTACGCAAGTTTCGGGGAAAAACACAGAAAACTCTGAACGGCAAGACCGACGAGCGCGATCTGAAAACGGCTTTGGGCGCAGAACCGCTCGAACGCTGGTGTGCACGAAGTTTAAGTGTCCTACTTATAAGGATACCCCAGTTGCTGGAAAAGTTCATTTTGTAAGACACTGGAAAGTTAAATGAAAAATTACCATTTCTTGTAACCGTGAATAAAAATAAAAGATACAATAACCACAATATAAAATAATAATAATAAATTACCCACTAATGAAATATTACATATTATGAATGTATTATTATTGTATTGTATTGCTCATGTTAAATTAGCCATATGAATTTTTATTATTACTTCCATCTAGTTTCAATTTGGGACGTAATTAGCATTTATAACATATTAAAAATTAATCCTCACATTCTTAAAGTTCAAAAATACCTGTTTATAAGATTGTAGGGTGATTAAATTTTAGAGAAATAATTATGACGACTAAACTACTATTTTATGAGGTTGAAAAAAATGTTACGTTAGTAAGAAGTCTTTATTTTGGCAAAAATAATTAAAAATGTATTAAAAATTTAATATTCAAGGTACTTTTCATGATCTTTAAACATATTATAATTTTATAATATAGAAAAGAATTTTCAATATGATTATAACTAAAAAATTGGTTTAACTTGCTGTCTTTTACATTCGTCACCTTTTACATTCATTAACTCTTACATTCGTCACCATATGATCCTCAAAATATAAACAATGTAAACGTATAGTTTTTAAAAATTGATTTTTATAATTTGCTTAGACGAATAATTACCAATAAAAGTTGCAGGTGACGTGAATAAATGATTTATTTTAAACAGATTTTTAAAAAAATTATAATTCATTCATTTTGCAAAAACAATTAGAAATTATTTAAAAATTTAATATTAAAGATACTATTTATAATTGTTAACCATACTATAATATTACAAAAGAATTTTCAATGTGCATATTGAAATATAAGTAAAAAAAAAAGGTTTAACTTTTAAATGTTTCATTCATCACCCTATGATGACTTTTAACATATAAACGATTTAAAAGTGTCGTTTTTAAAAACTGACATTTATAATATGTTAAGACGAATAATCACCAATAAAGTTGCAGCTGAAGTAAATAAATTGATTTATTTTAAACTGATTTTTAAAAATATAATTCATGCTATAACTACTAATCCTGTTTTGAGGGACATTGAAACTTTTAAAAGGCAAGGAAATTACGCTCATTTAATATAAAATGCCAGCCAAATTTACTAACAAAATTAAAAGAAAAGATATAAATGATTTTTTTTTTTTTTACCATTAATGTATAAAAATAAAATTTTATTGAAAATTTGCATAAATTATTACAGACTGGAATTAGAAATTGTACTCTTGTGGCAAAAATGCATCGCGTTAAAGGATTAAAAGTCCAAATTTGAACTAACAGAAATCAAGGAAATAATAATGAAACTGAATTGGAATTAATAAGAAACCAATGAAATAATAATTAAACTTAATTCCATTTGTAAATGTACTTTTGATAAACTTTTTAATAAAATACGGAATATTTAAAATATTTGTTGCACTGCGAAAATGTAATAAGAATAAACAAGTAAAAAGAGGAAATGGGCTTTTCAAAGAACATTGGGAACACAGCAGTTTAAACTTCAAACAGTAATTTCATTTCAAATGGTTTTAATGCGTAAAACATTTCGAAAACTAATTATAATAATTCATTATAAAAGCTTCATCAAGTATGGAAAAGCATTATCTTCGTAAATGTTTGAGAATGTGCCAAAAAGAGAAAAAAATCCATTGCTTTAGGATTATTATTTTGTTATTATTATTATTATTATTATTATATTTTTTAATAATCGTCTTTTATTAAAATATTACAGTATGTAAAAGGGTTATAAAGTATAAAGGCTTTTTTATCATATATAAAGCTGTTACAAATGAATCAAATTTCTTATGAAAACACACATAAAGGATTAAAAATAATTAATGATGGTTATAAATATTGCTCTATTTTAAAAATAATAATGTATAGTACAGTGAAAAGCGTTTAACACGAAACTAACGGGACCGAAATATTTTTTCGTGTTAAAAGAATTTCGTGTAAAAAGATTCGTAGAGAAAGTACAAAATTAGCCAATGTTTTCCATGTCGTCAATTTGTATTTCCATTTCCTGTAAAACTATTACTAACTTGCATCCATTAGGACAAAAATCAAGTATAAATCTTATTGTTTTTGGAAAAAAATTCAGATATCTTTTACTGAAGTGTCTTTTTCAGCACCATATTGTTCAAAAATTGATTGAGATCATCCATTGTTTTATTCATCTCTCAATTCGAATGCGCATCTAAATAACTGCAGATACTCATTACTTTCTTCATTTCTGAAGCAAAGGGAACAGGAACTGCATCGTTGATTCAGTTGTCATATTCGTCATCAAAATTTACATAAGTGGAATCATTTTAATTATGAACGATGTAAAAATCTCATTATCGGTGCTGTACACACATGATCATCGACGGGCAACATATCGTAGCATAGTTGCCAACATTATAATTTATTCCGGAGCATTTTCATCCCCGCCTTTAATCCGCACCACAGACTATTTTCCTTCAATATATAAGTACGATAAAATAAGGAAATATGGAAAAGAAAAATGTGGTATGGAAATAAAGGCGGAGTTAAAAATGTTCCAGAATAAATTAAAATGTTGGCATCTCTGTTGTGGCAAACATGTCAGAGAAGATCGAAAGCGAGTTTTTTTTTTTTTTTTTTTTTTTTTTCGTGTTAAACGATTTTTGTTTCGTGATAAAAGAAACAAAAATGTATTAAGTAGCATAGTACATTGTCCGGACCGCTATATCATTTCGTGTTAACCGATTTTTTATTTTAAGCGTTTTCGTGTTAAACGTATTTCACTGTATTTTGATTTACGGGAGATTTTTCTAAAATGCATACGCATACGGTTTTTTCTCTCAAAATGTTATACATTTTAAATTTGAACCCAACTTAAAAAAGTTCTTGAGCATCCCCATAAATTTATTACCCATTTTGAATTCCATACGGAGAAAAACTTAAGAATACAATTTTTCACAACTTTTAAAAGAATAGATAAGGCAAATGTGTTATTTAGGATAAGTAGAATGAAACTTTTTTCTTTTTAAAAAAAATAAGTGTGTGTGTCTTTAACAATATTATTTAAAGTCAACAATGTACCACTTTGTCTTGGCTTCTTCGTTGCAGGTGAATCGTTGTCCTACCAGGAACCAGGAAATTCATCAGTAAATCGAAAACGTGGAAATCACTAGGGCGAGGTCCGGACTGTATGGTGTGTGGTCAAGACTCTCATAGTGAAATGGTCGGGAGCCTCTCGGTGGTTTTGATTGCCACATATGGTCTCGCATTGCCGTGGTTGATAGCCACATTGTCAACATCGAGAATTCCTCGGCGCTTTCACCTGATGGCAGCCGGCATGCAGACGTGACAGCGTGGTACAATAACTGCTGGCATTAATGGTTGCCCCTTGTGCGTCGTCGTACGCTATTGACGTGTGAAGTATAACCGCATCTTCAATGATTGACTATCGGAAGATAAGGGAAGGTCGGTCCAAGAAAGGTACCCCGCTGAGAACGAATATGTTGACTTCGCATCTAACAGCAGTAATTTGGCTTAAAAAAAAAAAAAAAATACAGCGATTCACGCGCAACGATGAAGCCAAGACAGCAGTTGGACGGTGGTTCCCCAATCAGCCGGACGATTTTTACGACAGAGGTATCTCAAATTTAGTGCTGCGACAGAACAAATGTCTGAACTGGTGTTGGGACTATGTAAAACATAACGTATGTAGAATAATACATATATTTGTAATTATCTGTATGAACCTTATTTCGGCTAATATAATATAGGGCCAAATACTTCCTGATTTACCTTTATATAAGCAGGTTTTTGGGATATAAAATAATAGTTAATGAAGAAGAATACTAGAAGTATTACTTTAACAATTTAGGGGCGTAAAAGAACATGTTATGTCTCTTATATGTCAAGGAAAGTTTTGTCCAGAAAGAAAAAGAAGAAGTAAAAAAAGAGCACTAGTAACAAGTTAAGAGAAAATAAAGTTTGTGATCACCCTGTAAAAAAGGATTCTTGAAATGTGTTGCAAATGTAACATATGATTACGAATTATATTAATTGCTTTTTTATTATTTTATTAATTATATATATTTTTATGAGAACAACACATATATTCATGGAAATATAAAAGTTTCTTTAACAAAATTGAAACTTTTTCTTATTTTTTTGTTTATGACATTCAGTGTTTTCAAACCAATGCAATGTCATTTTTAGAAAATTTTGCTATAGATGAGACAACATACTGAAACCAACATGTGAAATTATCTCATGAAATACGAGCATTTTTACTAAACAATGCGTAATGGCGCAAGCGTAAACATTAAAGAAATTCTTTTTGCACAATTCATAAGTTACTGCCAAACTTTGCCCACTTCGCTGGTCACTATATTAAAAAAAAAAAAAAAAAAAAAGAAAGAAAGAAAGAACAATTGAGCATTTAAATAAATATATTTATACTGGCAATCATTTGCACCAAATTAAAACCATGGCAAAATACCGTGATTTATAGCCATTAATTTGAGTTTCATTATGTAGCTTAAAAACACTGATTAATTTTGAAATAAATTAAATATACATTCACAATAGTTACAAGACGATAAAATCAAATAACGTATTAGAGTAATTGATTAACTGAAATTGTAAATAAATCAAAATAAAATATTTAAAATGTAAAATGTATATTTATTTATTTTTTATTACCACCAGCAAGCATAATTAGCAATTTTAAAGCTAGTATTATGGCGTCAGTTTTATCAGAAATTTTTGATGAAACAGGTTTAACTTTTCAATTTCTTTTTTACTCAAGTATAAATAAAAAATAAAAAATAAATATGTTAAACAAAAAAATAAATAAAATAAGTTGTAAGCATTTTATTTTATTGGCATTAGCCTGAAATTACAACTCAAAGAAAATTGTCAGGAAAAAAAAATTAAAACCTAAAGTTTTTAAAAATCTAACAGAAATATTGAAAAACTAAAAATATGTTTCAAATATACACCCATTCCTTTATGTAGAAGACGTTTTTCAGAATTGTACGTGCTTTAGTTTTTTCTGTACATCGCAAACAGGCAGACAGATAAACTTTCTTTTATTAGTATGGAAATACATTTATTCATCCAATATAGTTCCATCTTTCTTGAGATAATGCATGCACAGACTAACAATCTAACAGACACCAAATCAATTCCGGCATTTTCGGATTCCCCATACCGCAAAATATGCAAAACCGTCAGAAAACATCGCTTCAAAATTTTCATGAATACCAAAGTACCCATACATCTAACATGATGGGAAACTAAAAATGGGAGACTGGAGATGAAGGAAGGTCGTGATAATATTAACGAATTAATAAATCGATTACAAAAAAAAAAAAAAAAAAAAAAAAAAAAAAAATCTACTCAAATTTTTTCTCCAAACATTCTCATTTTTGAAAAATTCTTTTTGGGACATATGCTCAGCATTTTCTTGTGGAAAAAGAATATTCTTAAAATATTTAACACGTTGAGCCCCACGCGAATTCTTAAGGAAATCCCCGTCAGGCCACGCGCGCGCTGCTTAGAAGCGTGTTATGTTTACTGTGTTTCAATAAAATTCATTAAAATGCCTTAATGATATTTTATAATATATAAAAAATAAGTAAATTGAAATAAATTTTCAGTAATTACTTAAAAAATTTTAATTTTTTTAGTTTTATATCATATTTTACACTTGTGAGCCACCGGTGATTGACGCGGCTTTATATCATGTTTTACACTGTCAGCCACTGGTGGTTGACGCGGCCTAAACGGAAAGTTCAGTGTCAGCCACCGAGGGCTGACATAGCACTCAATGTGTTAAACAAAAGTATAATTGGGTGTAAAAATACATGTTCAAGAAATTATCATATTTTAATCATGAACTCGTTTGATATGTCATAACAGGTGAAGTTGTTAATTGCTCGTCATGATTACATCTATGTAAGCTGTGATTATCAGATTAAAAACTAATTACACATTAATTAACAGCGTATAAAACGTGCTAAGAAAATATTTTAAACTTATGGAAAGATTGTGCTTTTAATTAATTATTTTCTTTTTATTTTCTTTTGATAAACAGAATATGACATGAAAGTGAAAATGATTGTTGCATTCTTAAATATCCGTGCTTAGAAATTATCTGAAAAATTATTTAACACTTTCGATAGTTCAGAAAGTCACGTTAATTTTAATTAAACTGTTTTACATTATAAAACGTAATAAAGGAAAATTAGACCTTTAATTATTTATTTTAATTTTTCTATAATAAATAGAGCATGACATGAATGTTAAACTAGATGCTGTACACTTAAATATTCATGTTTAAAAATAGAGTTAAAAGTGAATATTTTAGCAATGGCTAATATCGATATAATAGCTAGAATAAGGACGCAGATAGACGAATCAAAGCTAAAATAATGAACATTTTTTAACTTCGTGGATTTATTTTCTTTTAATGCAAAATAATTATGATATTTCAGCAATTATTACATGTATGAAATCGACAAATTATTCGATTTCTTAGCAAATAAATAAAGCAAAAACGTTAATACCGATCTTACACAATTACATACAATTATACTGAAAGCTATAGTACCAGTTGCCACACCCGATATATCTGTATATATATATAAATTACGTGTCACGATGTTTGTCCGGGGTAATCTCCTAAACTAAGGAACCGATTTTAATGAAATTTTGCACACTGTATGCAGTTTGGTCCAACTTGAGAGATAGGATAGTTTTTATCTCAATTTATTGTCACAATATTGTTTTATTGCAATTATTTGTTAATTATAGACCTTTATTAAAGTTGCTCCAAAATATCTGTGAGTTCCATTAATTTAATTGTTGCAAAAAAAAAAAAAAAAAAAAAATACGAGTTCATTTTCTTTCGACATAAAAATAAATACATTTAATCAAACGTGAACGTTAAAAAATTATAAAAAGTTAAATTATGCATCTCACGAAAATTGACGTCATAATCAATTTAAAGATTTTATACACATTGATAAAGTGCTAATGTAGTTCTATCATAGATATAGTAATATATATAGATCTCTCATCCCCATGTTATCGTACAAAGATTTTTGATGCCGAAAAAAAAGAATAAATAAAAGCTTTAGAAACAGTCATTAAGTGGTATTGAAAAAAAAAAAAAAAGGAAAAGAAAAGAAAGAATGAAATATGAATTTGAAACTGTATCTGGAGTCTTCCATTCCCCTTTAGCAAATAAATTATTCATAAATTTTATTTGCTAAAATATTAGTATGTATTCCCGTGTGTATTCACTCGGGGAAAGACGGCCATATTTTGGTAAAAACGTCGTCTTTTCCCAAATGAAAAGGAATAACTTTTTTCTCCCCAATGATCACTCTATTCTATATATGCTATACTATATCTATGAGTTCTATACGCAAGCGACGTGTGACTCACTGACCGTCTGTGCAGCCAAGAAAAAGATTTCCTATGTTAATTGCCCACTGGATTTTTTGTAAGAAATTATTAAAAATCGAGGAAATTTATTTCCCGATTCTAATCCTTATATTTGGGTATAGATATGTATTAGTTATCGCGGGTGTTACATTGAATTATTTTGCTGTCAAATTGACAAAATTTTAATTTTAAATTTCAAAACTCTGTCGCCCTTGGCTTTTATTATTATTAATATTATTATTATTTGGCGATCAAAAGCGTAACACGAAAATATACATGCCAGATGTATGCATTGTACGAAATGTAATATGTATTATTCATTGTACGTATGTATGACGTGTAATATGTATTGTACGAAATATTGTTTCATATTATTCATTACTCTTTTAATATAAGTTGTTAAAATAACCATGATTTTTGAAAGGAATTAAATATTTTCGCCAGATAATTTGACGATATTCTTTTTTTTTCGCCAAGGATGACAGAAATGAAATCTATTCCGCTGCAAAATATTAGTATCTTACATCAGATATTTTATTCAGACATTTGAAAACAAATTTGACTTCAAACTATAATAGAATATTTATCATTTTCCTTTTAATTAGTATATTATTAGTATATTAAAATTTAAAAGCATGGTATATATATATATATATATATATATATATATATTTTATCTTATAATTATTCTTATCTTAATCCTCAATGTTTGCTATCTTTATTAACTTGAATTTTCTATTAAAATTTTAACATACTCAAAAACTTCTCATCACTTCGTTAAAATACACTAAACTTTTCCAAAATCTTTTTCTATTTAAAATGATACATGTATTTACTTTAAATGTCCAATATTTCATAAGATTTCCAATTTTAAAGTTTTAAAATATTTATCAAATTTACTTATTTTTCTGGTTTACTCTTATTGTTTTCCTTTTTATAACTACAGCTGTTGCCCTCTTTAAAATATTTAAAATGATGAGGTCATTTTATAGTAAAATTATCCATTATCGCATATATTATATTTCACTCCTCCATAAAAATTGATTTTAAAATCATCTGTTTCTTTTATATTTTTATTTTAATAGAATTTTAATAGAATTTAATTTATATATTAGTCATTTTTGCAATTTTATCCAAAGTAGCATTAGAAATTATATCACTTCTCCATTAAAATTTATAGGACCCTACAATAAAATTAATTTGTGCTTATACGAAAATTTTTATCAATCGCTTCCAAATTTTGACCTAAGTTTCAAATCTCAACCCTGTGGGTTTTTACATCGGCTACAACGTTTTCGTCTTTGTTCGTAAATAATAATTTGACTGTACTAAATAGTTTACAGCCGTATAATTCAACGTATAACTTAGTCACAGCAACGCGTGGCCGGGTCTACTAGTATAAGATAAATCTTAAAAATTAGATGAAATAAAACTTGATTTTTTATATAAAAACTAGAACAGAGTATTTATAAACCCATGCGCAAATGCAGCAAAAGAAAATATAAAACTATAATAAATAAGCAAAATGACCAAGGATGGATGGATGGTTGGATTTTACGTCGCACTAGTGCTGCGCAGGTGGGCAATTGGCGACGGTCTGGGACTCACCCTTAAGGGTGGTCCGGAGACATGCCATCGCAATTTTGATCCTCCACGGAAGGGATGGTCAAACCAATCCCAAAACACATGAGGGCTTTCTTCAGTGGAGCTCCCCCATATAGAGAATGAAATATGAGAAGTTTCTGACGAAACGTTGGTTATTTAGCCAAAAAACACGTTTCTAACCCCCCCCCCCCAAGTTCTCATAGATAGAAGCAAGACCATACAGCAAGTGAATTTAATTAATACAAAGCATAAAAAGCAATTAAATTCATAAATAAAGTACAAAAGTAAATACATCAATATAAAAAACAATTTTCAATTTACATCAATATAAAATGCAATATATTTCAATTTTCCTTATTCTACTGACTATTTGATTTTGTCCTTGTATTTATTTATATTCTTGGATTAATTATATTCTTGGATTAATTATATTCTTGGATTTTATATTGATGTATTTACTTTTGTACTTTATTTATGAATTTAATTGCTTTTTATGCTTTGTATTAATTAAATTCGTTTTCTGCATGGTCTTGCTTCCATCTATGACACGTTTAACCATTTATGAGATATCCCATCTATGAGAAGTTTTAGAAACGTGTTTTTTTTGCTAAATAGCCAACGTTTCGTCTGAAACTTCTCATATTTCATTCCCTACATGGGAGAGCTCCCCTGAAGAAGGCCCTCGTGTGTTTTGGGGTTGGTTTGCATTTGTCCTTGGTTATTTTGCATATATATAAAACTATATTCTAGTTCTAATGAGCTGACGAAATTTTTCTCACGATATCTAACCCTAACAGCACATCTTTTCCAAATGACATACTCAGCATGTCCTATGGATGAAAATACACCCTATGGACATCTTTAGGATATATTATGGACAAGTGTGTTGTTAGGGTAAAATATCACAATTTATATCATACATAGTAAATTTTCGCAACTCGTAAAAAAATTGTGAAAAGTATAATAAGATTAATTTTGGGAGGCTTTGTTAATTTTCGTAGCCATCAGTAGATAAAACACAATTCCTTAACTTGCGATTCTCATTTTAAACATCTTTGCGCGATAAAAAGTAAAAGTATCATAATACGCAAGTAACTGCATTCATTTCCGAAACAAACTGACTAAGAAAGTATTGTTTAATTTAGCTGCTTTTCCGAAACATAATCTTTCGATGCATTATTTATCAGTCATGAGAAAAAAAAATAAATGATTATATTATATTTTGGAACAAGATCGAGTAATTCGGACAATTTAATAATGAATATCCATTATATTTGATTGAATATTTCCGGAGATTAAAGAGACTCCCGGTAATCTAAGAAAGCAAAATTAATTTTTCATTAATTTTTCTTTTATTCGGGTCATATTGTTACAGGATGAGAATTCATCAGGTAAGTATTTAAGGTTAATACTCCCAAAAATACATCATGCATAAAAGCGCATTAGAAAGGAGATAGGAATTTTTTTCCGCCTTAAAAATGCTCGTTTTATACGACGTTTGAAAAAAAAAAAAAAATCAGGAAGCGTTTAAGAATTTAATTCAACTTTAATTTTATTTTTCTCGTATAAAAGAAAAAGAGATAAAGCAAGATATGAGAAACATTGTTTTAATTTAATCGTTTTCATTGAAAATTTATTTCTATGTTCTTTTCTTATATTTTCTAGCATAATTAAATTTATATATATATATATAGGAATATTTATGTCTGGCAAAGCTTTTGTCAAATTACTTAAAAAGCCATGTACACGTATTAGTATTGACATACACTTCTGTACATTGCTGTAAAAAACACCTAAAAACGAGTGTTAAACGATGCAGAATGAGAATTATTTAAATAAAAACAATAAAAATTAAAAACACAACTGTTGTTTCCGGTCGAAATTATTAAGATAAGTTCTTCACCTTTAGTGCAGTACGTTCTTTATTAAAAATAATATGAGTAAGATATGTCTTTCATTTTTTAGTACAGAAACGTCGTTGTTTATAGGAGTAATTATTCACCTAAAGTAAATGCGAAAATAAATTTAAATTTATCTAGCATTTCAATTTTATTATTGCATTGCATTAGTTCAATATTACAACATATACCCATATAACCGGTGTATTACATTACAAATAATGTATCTACATACAATGATATATGCACATTTTTACTTTCCGAACACTATAGTGAGGAAAGTATTGTAATCATGTCAAAAATCCAAATTCGAGATTTTGATGTTTCTATACGTTTCGAGGTCCAACGAGTCCGTTTTCACTATTTTTACGATGATGTATGTATGTGTGTGTGTATGTATGTGTGTATGTATGTGTGTATGTATGTGTGTATGTCTGTGAGTGAACACGCTAGCGTCTAAACGCTTTGTTCGAATAAGCTGAAAGTTGGTACGTATATTGTAAGTCACCATAGTAAGAACCCTATAGATTTTGGTGAATCTAGCACTTATAGTTTTTTACAGGGACACAAAGAAAAATTCTTTATCATTATGGCTAAGGGACCAAAATCTTAAAAGTGCGATAGCATCTAAACGCCTTATTCAATTGAGCAAAAACTTTATACACATATTATAGGTCACAGATACTCAATCTGTATACATTTTGGAGAATCTAGCACTTATAGTTTTTTTACAGGGACACAAAGAAAAATTCTTTGACAAATTTTTAAAAGTGTGATAGCGTCTAAACGCCTTATTAATCTCAGCGAAGAATTTGTACACATGTTATAGGTCACATTTGAACCAACTGAATAGATTTTGGTGAATCTAGCACTTACAGTTTTTTACAGGGACACAAAGAAAAATTCTTTATCTTTATGGCCTATGAGACCAGCGATAGCATCTAAACGCCTTATTCAATTGAGCTGAAAATTTGTATGAATATTATAAATCACTGTTGCACTAACTATAAGCATTTTGGTGAATCTAGCATTTATAGATTTTTACAGGGACACAACGAAAAATTCTTTATCCTTATGATCTAAGGGCTCAAAGTTCAGTAGCGTTAAATAAAACCTCGTGTGATATATGGAGAAAAATACTCAAACACTCTGTTAAGGTTTTCTCTTTTTTGTTTGTTTAGCAACTCCTCTTTCTTTATTTTATCTACAAAACTGTTAGTTACTCAATGTTCGGAAAGTCGAGTGGAGTCACTCCAGATTTTTTTTTTTCTACATAAGTAATTCAATGTAAACTTTTTTAGAATAGTACAAACTAACTTCAAAATGTTATCGTATTTGAGAAATTAGTATTTCAAATATATCGTAACGAGTATGTATCATTACAATCGAAACATATTTTTTTAATGTCATTTTAAAATAAAAGTATATGCAGTCGAACATCGTTAACGTGAACACTGTTAACCTGACTTACTTTTAACATGAACTGTTTCCACAATCCCCATCAAAATGGACATTAGTTTAGTTACATGAGGATTAGTTATTGATAGCATTAACTACTGATAACATGAACAAATTTTTTATTCCCCTTGAGATTCACGTTAACAAGGTTCGACTGTATTTATTTTATTATTTTAGTGCTAAACTGTCTGTTTATTTGTTCACTCGAACAACAAGTTTTTGTTGGAAAGTTCGGGCACAATGAGTTTAAATATATTATTCTTACTGAAAAGAATGTAGTAGATTGTATAGTTCTTTTAACAAGATTCACAAAAAACAAAAAATGGTGTATAAATAATAAAGTTTGGAGAAGTGTGTTATAACGCATGCGTGACACAATCTTTATTGTTCTTGTTATTTTCGTTATCGTGAAAAATGAATAATGTAAAATTAAACAAATATTTAAAGAAGATTTGAAAAACTAGTATATTATGTACTAAATAAACTGTTTTCTACAGTTATGAAGATAATATGAGAATTACAAATAACCATGGAAGTAGCACAAATAGTTTAAATTGCCATAAAACACAGAAAAACCTAATTACAATACTTTATAAAATTTAATATAGCCAAAGTATTATTATTAATAATAACAGGAGACTTGGCGTTGGAATATTAAAACCCGAATAAACTACTACGTCAGAAACGCCATTTCCAATATTTTTCTTTGGCGTTTCTGACGTAGTAGTTTATTCGGGTTTTAATATTATTATTATTATTTGCACATTTAAAGTAATATCTATAGATATTTTGTAAAACTTAGATGATTTAAGATTCTTATATTTTGATTTAGTGAAAAGATAATTTATAATAAATTATTTTCATCATTTAATAGTGTAGTGTAACTGAACTTGATTAGAATTTTTATTAATTAAATTATTAAAAGTGGGTAATCATGAACAAAATTTTATAAATTTATCAATATATTTATTTAAAAATCCTTATTTAATAATCATTTTTAAGATAATTTATCAATAAGTTATCTAAATTTATAAATTTATCAATAATTTTTTTTTCATACCGTGAAATGTACTATATTATATACAATAAATAAACAGGTAACTTAACATGAAGAACGATATCATTTCTTTTTAAAGATAAATTGATTATTTATGTCAAAATGAGACTACATTGAATGCATACAATAAGTAGAAAAACTAAATAAAATTTAATTAATATTATTTAATAACAATATATTGAAAGAATGTATACTAAAACATAACACACATACATAGTTAACAGATATAATTGATGAAAAATTAAATAATTGTAATGAATGCATCTCACTGCATTTTTTTTTTTTTTTTTTTTTTAAATAATTTTAAAGCTTATAAATTTTATACATTTTGATTTGCCAAAATTACTTCTAATCGATAAAAATATATATATTACTTGCGATGCAAAATAATATTGTGCTAAAGAAAAGAAACTTGGCCAAAAGAAACTTTAATCAGTATACTTCGTTATCAACACAAATAATTTTATCCAGTCAAACGTTCATAAGGATCTGTTTTGATAACAATGCACAATATCACAACGTAAGTAAATTCTGGTCATTAGAGTTACATAAATTCAATTAAAAATAAGATTTTTCTTTCTTTCTTTTCTTGCTCTTTTTTTCTTTCTTTCTTTCTTTTTTTTTTTTTTTTTTAAGGAGATGGATATAACCATTGGGCTGTGTATAATATGTGAATCAAATCATAAAAAAAATTATTTCCAGCTGTAATTATCATATACTGTTTAAAAACCTGTCAAGAATGACATAATTTTTTTCCCAATGAGCATATTCAAACCACGCCATTTGTTTAAGTAACCTATTCTGATTTGTATTTCTAGCTTATGAACAAGTTTCGCAACAGACGAAGATAATCCAGAATTATGTGTATTGGAGGGGGGGGGGTGAAATCTAAACACTGTTATCTTACAGAAAAGTACCGTACCAGACGTTTTTTGAATGATTTCCTTCCGCATTTTCTCTTATTTAATTCAATAAAATTAATTTTAAAAACTTCGACATACCTTCTGTTAAACTGATTAACAGTAAATGGATTTTTATTAGTTAATTGCTCTATATTAAAAAAATTTATATATACTAGCAGACCCGGCCACGCGTTGCTGTGACTAAGTTATACGTTGAATTATACGGCTGTAAACTATTTAGTACAGTTAAATTATTATTTACGAACAAAGACGAAAACGTTGTAGCCGATGTAAAAACCCACAGGGTTGAGATTTGAAACTTAGGTCAAAATTTGGAAGCGATTGATAAAAATTTTCGTAGTGTTGATATTAAGCACAAATTAATTTTATTGTAGGGTCCTATAAATTTTAATGGAGAAGTGATATATATTATTTCTAATGCTACTTTGGATAAAATTGCTAAAATGACTAATATATAAATTAAATTCTGTTAAAATTCTATTAAAATAAAAGTATAAAAGAAACAGACGATTTTAAAATCAATTTTTATGGAGGAGTGAAATATAATATATGCTATAATGGATAATTTTACTTATTAAATGACCTCATCATTTTAAATATTTTAAAGAGGGCAACAGCTGTAGTTATAAAAGGGAAAACAATAAGGCTAAACCAGAAAAATAAGTAAATTTGATAAATATTTTAAAACTTTAAAATTGGAAATCTTATGAAATATTGGACATTTAAAGTAAATACATGTATCATTTTAAATACAAAAAGATTTTGGAAAAGTTTAGTGTATTTTAACGAAGTGATGAGAAGTTTTTGAGTATGTTAAAATTTTAATAGTAAATTCAAGTCAATAAAGATGGGAAACATTGAGGATTAAGATAAGAATAATTATAAGATTTAAAAAAAAAAAAAAAAAAACTTTTTATATACCATGCTTTTAAATTTTAATATACTAATAATATACAAATTAAAAGGAAAATGATAAATATTCTATCATAGTTTGAAGTCAAATTTGTTTTCAAATGTCTAAATAAAATATCTGATGTAAGATACTAATATTTTGCAGCGGAATAGATTTCATTTCTGTCATCCTTGGCGAAAAAAAAAGAATATCGCCAAATTATCTGGCGAAAATATTTAATTCCTTTCAAAAATCATGGTTATTTTAACAACTTATATTAAAAGAGTAATGAATAATATGAAACAATATTTCGTACAATACATATTACATGTCATACATACGTACAATGAATAATACATATTACATTTCGTACAATGCATACATCTGGCATGTATATTTTCGTGTTACGCTTTTGATCGCTAAATAATAATAATAATAATAAAAAAAGCCAAGGGCGACAGAGTTTAAAAATTTAAAATTAAAATTTTGTCAATTTGACAGCAAAATAATTCAATCTAACACCCGCGATAACTAATACATATCTATACCCAAATATAAGGATTAAAATCGGGAAATAAATTTCCTCGATTTTTAATAATTTCTTACAAAAAATCCAGTGGGCAATTAACATAGGAAATCTTTTTCTTGGCTGCACAGACGGTCAGTGAGTCACACTTCGCTTGCGTATAGAACTCATAGATATAGTATAGCATATATAGAATAGAGTGATCATTGGGGAAAAAAAAGTTATTCCTTTTCATTTGGGAAAAGACGACGTTTTTACCAAAATATGGCCGTCTTTCCCCGAGTGAATACACACGGGAATACATACTAATATTTTAGCAAATAAAATTTATGAATAATTTATTTGCTAAAGGGGAATGGAAGACTCCAGATACAGTTTCAAATTCATATTTCTTTCTTTCTTTTCTTTTTCTTTTTTCTTTTTTTTTTTTTTTTTTTCAATACCACTTAATGGCTGTTTCCAAAGCTTTTATTTTTTATCTTTTTTCGGCATCAAAAATCTTTCTACGATAACATGGGGATGAGAGATCTATATATATTACTATATCTATGATAGAACTACATTAGCACTTTATCAATGTGTATAAAATCTTTAAATTGATTATGACGTCAATTTTCGTGAGATGCATAATTTAACTTTTTATAATTTTTTAACGTTCACGTTTGATTAAATGTATTTATTTTTATGTCGAAAGAAAATGAACTCGTATTTTTTTTTTTTTTTTTTTTTTTTTTTTTTTGGCAACAATTAAATTAATGGAACTCACAGATATTTTGGAGCAACTTTAATAAAAGTCTATAATTAACAAATAATTGCAATAAAACAATATTGTGACAATAAATTGAGATAAAAACTATCCTATCTCTCAAGTTGGATCAAACTGCACACAGTGTGCAAAATTTCATCAAAATCAGTTCCTTAGTTTAGGAGTTTACCCCGGACAAACATCGTGACACGTAATTTATATATATATACAGATTAAATTATAAAGTTTTGATCAATGAAGCACAAATAAGTAAAAAACAGGATTAATTTCACTGTATTATCTTCATTATAATATGAATTCAATTTACACTTCAGTCTAAGTAACACGTGGCCGGCTATGCTAACACCAAAAATTTAAAAAGTGGAAATAATTGAATTATACGAAATTTATTAATAGGTTAAAAAGTTGAAGATTCTTTGTGTAGATGGCAGCACCAAATATATTTCAGCTTTCATTTCAACCCAGTCGAAAGGTATCGACATCTGTTAGAATCATTTGGAGTTAACAGATAATTGTGACTGTCAAATAATAACAGACAAATAATTAGCAATAAATTAAAATTGCGACTATAATTTGAGATTTAAACTATCCTATCTCTCAAGTTGGATCGAACTGCACATGGTGTGCGAATTTTATTATAATCGGTTAAGTGGTTTAGGAGTCCATTGAGGACAAACATTGTGACACGAGATTTATATATATTAAGATTATCATTCCAGTGATAATTTTTTACAGTCATCAATAATAGTTATTAATAAATTATTAGAAACTTTTAAAAATTCTAACAGTTAACTAAAGATAAGTCATAGTGGGGATTTATCATTTTAAAATATGGAAATGTAATAATGAAAAAAAAAATAAAATCACTTTACTTTATACGCTATCTACCAATAAGTATATTTGGACACAAACAAAAGTCAAAATGATTTGGATCTCCCTGTAAAAAGCATTGCTTGAAATGCGTTTTAGCTGCAGCATGTAATTATGAAAATTTTTCTAATTACCTTTATAAATTTTTCTGAGGCTACCACATATGTTCATTGAGATATAACGGTTTCTTTAAAAAATTGCAACACAAACTGCTACTTTTTCAATTATAACACGTAGATTATTAGACCCAATGCAAATCCAGTTTTAGGAAACTTGGCATAATACGTTAGACACGGAATGCAATCAGAATGTAAAAATGTTAAAGATCTTACGAAATATGAGCCTTTTTACTAAATAATTTTTTAACAACGAATGGGCAAGCGTTTAAAAAATTTCGTTTGCGTAATTTAATAGCAAAACTTATGGAGCTACTTATATGAAAACCCCAAACAAATATCGTGAAAATTCAAAAAGTTATTTGAAATAGAATGAACAGAATTTCAGTTCCCCCTCTCAAAAAAAAAAAAAAAAAAAAAGGTAGGAAGGTGATATGGGTTTTCGTCGAACACTGTATTACCATTGGAAATTGATTGAATCAAAATAAAAATCTGAGTAAAAACCCTTTTAGTTTAGCTTTAATATTGACAGGAACTGAATATTAGTTCATTCTATCGCTTATAACTTTTAGAATTTAAACGGTATTTGCTTTATTTTAGGACACTTTGCATTCATATTTTATGAAATTTACAAACTTCCAAATTACATTACATCGTAAAAAGTCAAATGTTTTTTTTTTTTTTTTCTTGAGTATTAAAAATGAGTAAATAAACAAGAAAATACTTAACATTTATTCTATTTGTAACAATCTAGAAACAATATAAATTATTTAAACCACATAAATACCTATAATAATAATAATAATAATAAGTTTTAACATATTCATAAGGCTGTAATGGTAGTTACATGTTATAATATATACACAGGGTAAGTGCACCATTAGTGGATTCTTTACTAGTAGTGGGCAATTTCAAATTTAAACTCTTAAAATAAGTTTTCTAATTTTTGCATAGGTTCGAGCAGCGCTCAAATTTGTTGTATACTATTAATGTCGTGGAACTATAAACATTTTAAATCATCAGTTTTATAATAAGATTAGTTTAATAAAAAAAAAAAAAAAAAAGAAAGAAATTTTGTCGTTTTGCCTTTGTTTTTTCCTAGTTTTGAATGAAGAAAATACAATTTTGTTTATTTTTAACTGATTTCTTCTATATTTTGCTTTCATATGACTAAAATAAGTATGCAGAATTCATTTGTTGTGCTAAATGTTTAATTTTGTTTTAAAATATAATACTTCCATGGGTGTCTACTCAGGGCCTGATTACCCAGAAAGCTCGCGTTGCAAGTGCTTCCTCTCTGAAATTTAAGAGGGGGCCCCAAAATGACTGAAAAGTTATGCATCAAATTCTTAGTATCTTTTTTCATACTTTCACTTAAGAGGAAAAAAATGGGAGAAATTTTGAATAAAACAAGATAAAATACACACTATTTTGTGAAAGTTCACTCCAAAATTAGCAACTGGGAATTTAGATGGCGATAAACATATGCAATAAAAAATATTACACAGTGATGTGGCATGAAGATGAAGATTAGGAACTTTGAAATTAATACCGTGAAAAGCACTAAATATCAACAATTGTTTTGGCTTGAGATAGTTTAACTGAACCATTTATCTGGTAAATAAATAAATAAATAAAAATAAATATGAGTGCAATGTAAGAATAGAAAAAGTTGCTGCACTGATGCTCACCCTTTTTTATCTAATGAAACTTTTTGCCAAATAATTTCAACTGGAAACGATTCCTACCGAACCGTTTGTGTCTTTCGTTATTTTAATTTGCAAGTAAATATAGCCTGCAATATTTTTATGCAATAATATGTAGGAGCAAAAGTAACTTAAATCTGAATTCTGCTAAACAACCCCTAGAAATATTATCCATAGCACATATAAGCTTTTTAATATATCTATACAAAACATGGAAATTTCCCGCAAAAAAAAAGGAGGGCCCTGAAATGATATCGTGCTTCCTCTAGCCTCAGAAGTTAATCGGGCCCTGTGTTTACTACTGGTATAACAAAATGTCATTACAACATGTAGAGAACAGTCCTGTTCACTACTGGTTCGTTTGCCTTTTAAATCGAAATTCAGAAGTAGGCACAGTTCAGTATTCTTTCCCAAGTACCGAATATTGAACGAAATATCAATTTGTCTCATTCAAAATTGGAGCGAAATGCTCTAATATATGAAGTTTCAATATGAGATTAATTAATTTCATTTTTTTTAGACAATATTTGCTATTATTGAAAAAAATGTCACGTAGAACTTCAGAAAATGTCTCACACATAGATTGAGTAGCCTTATTACTTATAAAATTGGCGTATACGGGGAGTGATTAAAAATGTTACTTACAAAATAAGACCCATATCAAATAACAATCTGCTGATGAAACCATTAAATTTTTCAGAGATAATTTATTTTCAATTCATCATTAAAACCCTATAAGCGTTAAGACTGTCTTTTTTCTGGCATGCATAGTCAAAATAAAAGGTTGGTGTAGCTAAATTTTGAAATATATGTTGCTTTTTTCAAGAAAATAAAATTAATAAACATGTGTAGTATATAGTATTAAATTCTCATATTTATACTGTGCATAGTATTGATTTTATAAATCACTAAACAGATATACCAAAAAGTAGCTAACGCTGAAAGGATAAAAAAAAAAAAAAAAAAAAATACAATTTCTTTTCAACGCATCAATGAAACAAGAAATACATGTTGTTAATTGAACATACATTTCCATTTAGTCCGTATATTTATTTTGCCTTAAAGAAAAAAAAAAAAAAAATCAAAGGCGTCCACTATTGGAATGAGAAAAGTTTTCATTACAAGATTTTGAAGTGTTTATTACTGGGTGTATTTTAAGCTCACAAGAAAATTAATTTTTCAAGCATAAAACTAATTCAATTTGTAATTTTCGCAGTATATTTATTTTAAAAAAGAATTTACAGAAATTTAAAACAGTATACAACATGAACGAAAAATCATGCAGTACGCATTCATTATTAACACTTTCTAACTGTAAGTACTTGTTGTATCGCAAAAACTTCAATATTCTTTGCTTACGTTATCACACAGCAGACAGAAAGAATGACTAAAAAGTATACAGAGTGACTAATTGAATTTAAAACCACTCTTAGACATTGTTGGAAAGTGTTAAAAAAAACACAACGCAAAAGAAAATCGAGCCGTTAGATTATAATTGTAGCCCTTAATCTATCTCAATATTTTAGTGTAGCCCTGTAAATCTGAAGGTTAATCATATCATATTCTATACAAAACATCTTTTTAGTATACTAACAATACATGTCAATTTTTTTATGTTTTTACAGTAGAAATTTATTTAAATAATATTTTTTTAAATGTTTGTCCTAAAACACAATGCATTAGCATTTGTTTTTTTGGTTGTCCCTGTACACAAACTAGTTGTACAGGACCTATTAATGTCATTTTAAAAAGGGAACATTCCATAGTGAACTTCACTAATATATATTTACAGACGCTGTGGGCGGGAGACAGACAGATAGATAGATAGGTAATCGGAGAGACAGATAAACAAATTAAAATCATATTCACACTTAAAAATTGTTAGAAAGTGTTAAAAACGCTTAATGTAAAAGAAAATTCAATTTCAGCAAATTTTTATTAATAGCTCTTAATGTAACTGAATATTTTTATGTGTCCTGTAAGACTAATACTAATCCTACTATATTCTATAGAAAGCTTTATTTTGTGCATATCAATAACATATTTCAATTTTATTTTGCTTTGTGCAAAGTAATGTTATTAAAATTTGTTTTGTTGAAATACCTCTCATAAGACGCATTGCTTTGTAATACTTTCGAGTGACCCTGTACACAAACCAGTGATAGTATGCACTCCATTTTACATAAGAAACATCTGATAGTGAACTTGAATAACAAATTTCAATTTCATTAACATTTGTGTAAAGTAAAGGTATTAAAGTATGGTTTATAGAAATATTTCTCATAGAACATAATGCTTTGGAATACTTTCGGGTGTCCCTGTACACAAACCAGTAGAGGTATTCACTTCCATTTTCAATAGGGAACATCCGATAATGAACTTGAATAACATATATCAGTTTCAAGATATTTCACAAATATTTACGGTAGTTAGAGCACAGACAGACAGATGAACAAACAGACACACAAATTGAAATCATATTCTCACTTAAATATTGTTAGACAGTGTTAAAAACGCTTAATGTAAACAAAAGTGCAATTCCAGCAAATTTTTATTAATAGCTCTCAATGTAACTGAATATTTTTGTGTGGCCCTGTAAATCTACTGTTTATCATACTATATTCTACAGAAAGCATTCTTTTGTGCGTATGAATAACATATTTCAATTTCATTAAGCTTTGTGCAAAGTAAAGTTATTAAAATTTGGTTTATCGAAATACCTCTCATAGAACGCAATGCTTTGGAACACTTTCGAGTGTCCCTGTTCACAAACCAGTGGTGGTATTTACTCAATTTTATATACGAAACATCCGATAGTTAACTTGAATAACATATTTCAATTTCATTAAGATTTGTGTACAGTAAAGGTATTAAAATATGGTTTATAGAAATACCTCTCATAGAACACAATGCTTTTGAATACTTTCGGGTGTCAGTAGAGATATTAAGGGGACTCTCTGCATACCGTCTCTGAAAGTCGAAGCCAGTGTTAATCTATGGAGAATATTGTCCCTTTATTTCTCATTAACTAATACATATTTTTTAATTCTGTTTTCCCATTCAGAAAATTTCCAGCTGTTAAATTTTCTATCGCTTTCCAAAAATTAATTCTCTTAATTTTTAATATTTTATTTTTAAACTTAAAAATACAAAATTTCACAATGTGAAAATTCACATTTTACAACTTCAAAATAAAACATTAAAAATTCAAAAAATAAATATTTAGAAAGAGATAATTTTTTAAACAGTTGGAAATTTTCTGAATGGGAAAACGAAACTTAAAAATATGTATTAATGATTTATAAAAAGGCAAAATTCTTCATAGAATAACATTGACTTTGGCTTCCGGTGACGATAAGTAGAAAGTCCTCTTAACTCCAATATCAATAGGGAGCATCCGATAGTGAACTTGAATAACATATATCAGTTTCAAGAAATTCCATAAACATTTACGGGAGTTAAAGCGCAGACAAACTGAAGTCATTAACACTTTTCAACCTTGTTGGAAAGTGTTAAAAAGTGTTCATTACTGGTGTCTTTATCACTTTATCTATATGAGTTTTTCTAAAGCTTACTATGCTAAAATCGGCATCAGTTCATATAAACACAAATTCATGGAAAATTATCTTACATATTTTTGTTATCACATTTGTTACAATTTATTCAAATACATTATTTAATCAATAAGTATTATTAAGATGTAAGTCTGTATTAATCATGATCATATATTTCATCAGAATAAGTAAATTGCAAAAGATTACAATTCTTTCACAACTAAATCAAATACTTTTAAAGAGGATCGCTACCTATTATGAAATTTAAGAATCGCTATCAATTTAATAAAAAAAATATGTGCGAATCAAGGGAAAAAAAAGAGTAACAACCACTTTATTCTGATCAAAATAAACAAAAGATAAATTATGTACAGACATCACCTGTATGTCTAAAATAGGTAGCATTAATATAACAGCATTATTAAATATTTAAAAAGCAAATGGTAGTTCAGTAATAAGGGAAAATCCTCTTTGAATCTGGCATTATACAAAATTCGAACAAATTTTAGTTCAGTACCTTTTGGAGATTAAAAATGTAATTTCTCCATCATCGATTAAATAATACATTTTTCTGCGTGTATGGAACGAACAAATGGGTTAATGGTTTTGCTAAAAGTCCTTGCGAGAGAGTATATATTTTTTGAAAGACACAAAGGAAAACAAGTGTGTACTTCGGTAATATACATTATACATACAAGTATAAGCACACGCACACACATCTATATAAAAAATAATTGTTTAATGAAAGATGCACTTGTAAAGCAGTGTTTTTGAATTAATCATTTTTAGACACATTAGCAATAATTTTCGTTAATATTGAACACCTCAACATAGTTTGAATGAGTTGGTTTTACGTCGCACTAGTGCTACGCGGTGCGTAATTGGCGACGGTCCCACAAGTTTTGAATATGTTTTTGCAGTAGACTATATTACTTTATATTTTAAAAATACCCAATGTGTTATCCATAACATTTTATATTGTAAATCAATTTTTGAATCAATATTCAAATAGTCTATCTTTAAAATTTCCAAATGGCGACAAAATTTAGATGTGTTACTGATAAAAATGTATTGCTTTACTTTTTTAAAATTAAGTTTTTTTTTTTTTTTTTTTTTTTTTTTTTTTTTTAACAGTGATAAAGATGTGGATTTTTAAATACAGTTATATGCACATTATTCCCGTAAAATTATTCGAATTATCGCGAATTTTTTATGAATTGTTAAGATTTTAATTTTTTCATTTCAAAAATATTTGTTTTATCGTTTATAATTTTTTACAGGAATACATACCACCGTTATTATATGCTTGATAGATATAATATTGTCGATAGTAATTATTTTTTAAAGAGATGCATCAAAAATTCAATAAAATATTAGTTACAGGAATAATTGATCGAACAATAATTTAATTACCAATTATTTTTCAAACACGATTTTTTATTGTGTGTTGTCAAAAATGATTTACACCTCTTCTTAATAACAAACTCCTAAGTTTCCTGAAAGTAACACTAAAAATGATGTCATAGCTAAAACAATGTATTTAAATAAAGAAAATAAAATTTTAACCATAATTCATGAGTGCATTTCAACTAATTAAATAATGAAAAAAGACAATTTAACGGAAAACTCATATCACAACCGCAAACATGTATTGAGATAAAGAAAATTATGTTTTGTCCATGATTTTTATGGTTTTGGAAGATTCATTCATTAATTCTTATTATTAAGTGAACATATAAAATTCATTGATGCATTTACAGAGATTTGTTTTAAAAATTTATTTCAGTATAGTGTATAATAATTGTTATCAAAGAAAACAAAACTTGATTAACCAGAATTTATTCATTCATAAAACAAAACTTAAATAACATAAAACAGTTTCTATTTTTAGAATAAACACTTTTCGCTGCAATGAAGAATTTTAATACGTCAGGAGAAAGTGATATTAATACATTAAATGTGTAGAATTGTACTACTTCATGAGAAATTATATCGGAAGTTAAATTAATATAGGTAAATAATACAGGTAATTAAATAAATAGGCACGTGGTTATAAAATTTGAATTAAAGGATTACGATTACATCTTTAATTTCTTGGAGGCGTTTAACTTTCAAAACATGTAAATATCATGATGTACAAGATGGAGTCACTTGTTTTAAATATCATATAAGCCAATGCTACTAATAACTTGAACTGTTAAGGAGAAATAAATTTGCAAATACACGCGGGAAAATCAAATGCTAGGCGGGGACAGACCGACTAGAATATTCATGTTTGCACAATTTTTGCACCAAAAAATTAGGTTAGATATATTTTCCTTTGGCTCATTATCATAGAAATGTATTACAGAAATCGGTTGTGGTTATGTGTCTAGTAGGAAACTTTTTCAAGTGCTAATTGCCGATTTTATGGAAAAAAAAAATAAATAAATAAATTACTGTTATAAAATTGAACCAAAAATAGTCTAGAAATATTAGATGATGAGCCAGAGCAGAAAAACTATAAAAAATAAACTACTAAAAACCAATTTATATTCGCAATATCTCTATATGAGCGTTTTACTAGGCGATTCTGTGATTGATATTTTCATCTCCAGTTGCTATGAAGTTTGTATATTTCTATTTTGATTTATTTATTTCAATATCAATTAATCAAATATTCTAATATTTTATTTTATTTTTGTCGCCCGCAAACTAATTGTAAATGTACACGCCGATTATAAATTTATTATAACGTAAATGTAATGTAATGCAATGAATGTCAAAATAAATCTGAAATTTAATTTGCATTATTTAAAAGCTATGTAATATTGAAACTGCATTAAAAAAAAAAAATAAATAAAAATAAATAAATAAATCAAAAACAAAACTTTTAAATCATAACATTACGTCACACTTTAAGAACTAAAGATGTTTGATACATTTAAATTTCTTAGCATTAATGACTAAATACTAATGTAATTTTGCTATGACTTTTTCATATTTGGCATTAAAAAAATGAACTGTTTCATTTTTATTTTTTGTTTTTACTTTCTTTTACCCATATATGGTAGAAAAAGTATTGTTTTGTGGTCAAATCTTCGAAACATTTAGATTGTTTTTAAAGGTGACTAAATTTTATTATATTATCTTATTGACTTTACTCATTAATCTGCAATCTGTTTTTATAGTATTAAAATGCAATTAAGAGAAGTCGTGTGAGTGATAGGGCCCGACTAACAAAATTTTGTGCCCAGGGCACTTTCAATTTTTCGTGCCCCCCCCTCCCCCCCCCCAAAAAAAAAAAAAAAAAAATTAAAATAAAAAGTTCCTATTATCATACTACAATGCAAACTGACTAGAAAAAGTAATTGAGCGAACAAATAATTTGTTTCTGTTTTTGGCGTTAATAAAATTACTCCACTCAGCCAAGTATAGGTGCTGCCGGATTATAAGTTTCTGGATTATCGATGCTGCACTATACATTAATGGTACAATTTCATATATTTCAAATGATCTGATGTACAGTAGCAATCAAGATTTTATTTTTAAATTTTATTCATAAAAGTAAAATGCAGTTGAGTTAGAAAAGGTAAAAAAAAAAAAAACTAGGAGATTTAGGTCATGTATTTTTAACCATTAGTAAAATTTTGTGCCCTTCAAAAATTTCGTGCCCAGGGCGCAAGCCCCGGGTGCCCGTGCGGTAATCAGGCCCTGAGTGATACACCAGATTATAATGATTATTAATTTTTATCTATTTATTCTTTTGCGTGTGTATGTGTGTCTGACTTTTCTGTTTCTACACTATAATTAGAATTTTAATTGTGTAAGTTAATTTCAGTAATTTTTTCAAACCAATAGGAAAGTACCATAAGAAGAAATTTTCTAGAAAGTTCACAATTTCTAGTTATCAGCAGGATGTTTTTTTTTTTTTTTTTTTTTTTTATAATATCCAATCCGCAGTTAAAAATAATGCACGGGAAAAAACTGACAAAACAAATATCTTAAAAATCCCTATTTTTCTTTAATAATAATAATAATAATAATAAATAAAATACGTAAATAAATAATGTATTTTTAATTATTATTATTATTATTTTCTGCATTGAGAGCAATAGTAATATTGTTGGTGAAGATTTTACATGATTTCTTGAAAGTCCAATTTTTATTTTATCCAGCAGTTGATGTATAAAATTACACTGTTTCAGATACTAATATTTATATTGTTTGAACTCCACTCAACTCAATCCATTGTACCATTCTTGGTAATATGATATAATCGATAATTTGTTTTATTTAATTAAGTTAATATCACTTCGTAATTCTTGTTTGTTGAACGGCAACGATTCTATGATGACAATTCAAATAACCTAGGAAAAAGCGTTTTCGGATTAAAAGATAAGCAATGTTCACATTTTATTTATAGTAACTATAGTACAATAATAGTATTATCTGAGTATGCTCCTTCAAGTTTCACCAGCTTTCTTAACGAATTACGCTTTTCATTTCTACCTGAATTCTTTTTGTGTAACATGAACCAAAGAGGTGCGTTAATAAGTCTGATTAATTATTCTTCGCGTATTCTGATTTCTTATTCAATGTAAAACACACTGTGTTTATTAAAATTAGATTCAAGAATGTATGGAAATCAAATATTTGAGTTTTTTTTTTTTTTTTTTTTTTCTCTCTCTCTCTTTTATTTAAGGCAATAATTGTTTTTTTTCCTTTTATATTCAGGTAAGAAGCTATAAAGTGATATACCAGTAATTTAAAATGCCATCGTGACGTGAGTAGATAGACATAAATTTCTGCTTTATATAATTAAAAAAAATAATCAATTACATTGTAAATAATTTATCAAATTTACTATTTATCTATAAAATTACAATTCCGTGAATAGTTTTTTTCAAAACAATAATTTGGAGTAAATTTTAAAGAGTATAAAATGAGCAATTAATTAAAATTCTAGTTTGTTTGAAAATTTTCAAATAAATAAAAATAAATTCAAAATTTTTTTCTCTATATTTAACTAGGGAAATATATATATATATATTTAAAATTTCGGCTTTTCTGTCGGTTTATTTTCTTGATCAATATGTTTAATGAATAATTTTTTTAATTGCGTTGAAATAATTCCAAAACATTCATTTTTTTTTTTGTATATAATATAGAAATAAACAATGATACAATCTTTTCCATTTGCAATTTTGCTTTTCATTTTCTTTTCTTTTTTTAAATAACAATAATGAATGCTTGAAAATCTTAACATATTACTATGAAATTTTAATATAGTACTGAGGTTTATATCAACAAGTTCTTGATTGAAAACAATATGCAGAATTCATAAAAAAAATTTATTATTGGAAAGATTACAGTATAAGCATGGAATGGCAATTGTTTTAAATTTGATGATGTTAATCTACTTCAAACTGAACAAAACTGATATATATATATATATATATATATATATATATATATATATATATGTATTACAATGGCTTACTCCAGATTTAAAAAATGTTTATAGAAAATACGTTTTTAGCTTATTACGTATCATCATAATTTTTAAACAGAACCACATAAAATATAAATTGCAAAAGCATGAAGAAATTTTTTCAGTTTGAAATAACTAGGATTTTTACTAACACTTCATCAGGAAGAAAAGAAAAAGAAAAGAAAGAAACAAGAAAGACAGAAAAAAAGAAAGAAAGAAGAAAACAGATCAAAAGACTTTTTTGCTAGTTTGATACAGGATTGTACATAATTATTTTTACCCGAACAAACGTTGTAAGTTTTGAAATAGTTCAAAGTTGAAGTTGAGTGGGTCTTACGTCGCATTTGAGCTACCCAAAGGGCAATTAACAACGATCTGGGAGTTTCCTCTAAGAGTGGTCCGAAGAAATGTCATCACAATTTTGATCCTCAGTCGAGGGGATGACTCCCTATCCCAGGTAGCACATAATGTTGTTATAGCGTTGCAAATAAGTCTGAACAGTGAAAAGCTAGATTTAACAACGTTATGTGCTACTGGGGATGTTCAATAACCCCTAGAGGAATTTATTTTACAGAACATAGAGAACATTGCATCCAAGACACGCTTTTGAATCACTCGGGTATCAAATCCGCAATTTTCCGATTACGAATTCGACAACTCTGGCAACCGGACTACCACGACTCTCAAAAATAATTAGAATAGTTATTTCATTATAGTCATTTCATAATAGTTATATTCATTATTGTTAAAAATAGTTTCCTTTAATCTTAGTAGTCTTAAATCGAAAGACATTTTCACTTTATAGCAAAATGTCAGAATATGGCTATCCTGCATACTTATTATGGTTACTGTAAAACGAAATTTACAGAGTTCAAGAAAGTGCATAATAATCTGTGAGTGACACGTGATTTTATAATTGCTCTTACGGCAGTTACTTACAGATTTAAATATGAGTATGAAGATTTGAACTGTTGTTTAATTTAAACCAAAGCGCGTATTCGCGCCAGTGGAGCCATGAGTAGCGTAGTTCGTAGTAGTTACGTCATGATTATGTCACGGTTACGTCACTGATCGATGATAAGGCCATCTGGTGCTGGCGGTAGATGAACTACTCAGGCTGAAACTGCGCATGCGCGAGTAGAATTTGCTTATTCGTGCGATACTCTTGTGTTTGAACGAATTCACATCTGAACAGAAAAATTCATGTATTTTTAAAATATTCATATTTGACATATTTTTCCGTATTTTAAGATAAGTAATATATTTTACAATTAATTTTTTAAAAAAAGTACTTTTTGTATACTTCTTACAATTGATATAGTTATTGAAATCTTAATCTCTTCAATTTTTCATTCATTACGGATCAGGAGAAAATCTGTGGAATTTTCAATTCGGTTGCTTTGATTTGTTATGAGGTTAGAACAAGCTTGCGTATATTATAGTTGTTCATTCCTAAATGTTATCTTAGTTATAGATTTGGTTATAAAGTGATTGCAAATATATTTTGTTTAACTGATAAAATTTTTGTGAATGGTTTCGTCTGCGTATGATTGATTTTATGGAACATAACGTAATGCATTTTTTAATAAAAGAAATAATGATTAAGTCATCTTTTATAAGCGATTCCTTTTCCAAAATTTTATTATTATTATTATTTTATTTACTTTTTTACCAAAATTTTAATTTCGAAAATTGCGTACATTAACATTTTCTTCTTGAATTACTAATATATGAATTTTTTCGTATTTACAATACAATTTACAACATTAGAAAATCGATTTAAAAATTTATATTTTACACTAATTAATTCTGGCTCTAAGTGAACACCGTAGATGTGATTATTTACGTGAAATTATTAGCGTACATTTGACTTTAAATACGAAATATATTAGACGTTAGCTAATAATAAAGTGATTGTTTACTTGAGATTATTAGCTGACATCTAACATATTTTCTATTTAAAGTCAAATGTACGCTAATAATTTCAAATAAATAATCACATCTATAATGTTTATTTAGGGCTAGAATTAATTCTTGTTTTCATCAAAAACATAAGAGATAACATTTTTAAAGGAACACAATAGGGATGAGTTTTTCACAGGTTTTATTTGGGTACCGCAGCCACTCCATGACGGGAATCGCGACATTTTTTAACATTATGTGAATGAGCTTATTTTGGAAAGCTTTGATTTTAAACTAGGTCACACAAATGAAAGTTAATTCTAAAAATTGAAAAAAGAAAAGAAAAATCTATCAATAAAGTAAAAATAAATAATAAATAACGGAAGTAAAGTATTAATGAAGAAAAAGAAAAATGATTTGATATGAATATTGAATGTATATTTCATAAACTGTTAAATAAATAATATATATACATTTTTAATTTCAATTTATATGTACCTTAACTTAAAAGTGAATTTTTGAAAGGAAAAAGAAAAAGAAAGAAAGAAAGAAATGGAACGGAAAAATGAAATACAAGTGTTTAAAAAAAATGACTCCTGAATAATTACGAGCCTTGATAGTAGAATCGACTAGACGATATAAAGCTAATATTCAAACATTCTTATCATTGGCACTGATAGAAGACCCGCAGCATTAAAAAAAAAAAAAAAATACTGGAAACTTCCACAATATACTAAAAACTTCCACCACAATATTGTGGAAGCTATGTAGTTCGATATTTTGTTCTATCCTCAGTGACGAATTCAAAATAAACGAATAGTTTATTTTGGAAAGTTTGCAAAGTTTCATATTAACTTTGAATTTAAAGTACTATAACAACTTTCCTGATATAACTGTATTAATTTGTTTCTGAAAATATAAATGTACGATTTAATGAATTACAAATAGCTGGAAATGAACTATTAAAACACTTCAAGCAATATATTTTGAAAATGGCCCTTCTGAAACTTTTTCCAGGAGAGGAGCTTCAAATTGTTACCTCACTGACTCTGATTTAGCGGAGTATAATCATATCTGATTCCCCATTGACAATCGGAATTATATCTGCTTCATTAATATTCTATTTTAAATTATCAACTGCAAAACCTACCTTATAACATTTACAGTATATTTAGCAAATAATAACTTTTTGTTTAAGAAAAATGTCATTTATTTAGTAAATTTTACACTCACCTTGTCTTTTTCTCCACTTTAATTTAGCTGCAAGGGACATTATTTTTTAATTATCACTAAATCCATGTGTCACACAGTGATTCAAGATACTTTGATTTTTATCTTTGCATGCATCTTCAACAACGTAATTAAACAAACACTTAATTAAAATGAATATTTATCAAACTTATTTTTACCTTTCCTTTCAATTACAGAAAAAACACTGAAAACAAATTTATCATATTTATCGAACAATTCTTTAAAATTTATAACATTTTGTTGATAAGGATTTCTTGTAACAATATATCTCCATCCTTTATGAAAGATATCGGTATCTGACATGAAAAGATTTACCAAGAAACTAAATCTTTTTATCTAAATTTAACAATATTAGTTATCTTAATTTTTTCCATAGAAAAGATAAATCTGATAATTTTACAAAAAATATTCATTCTTCTGATAGTATAAACTGTAAGTGTATTTGCGTATTTTATATTTTTATATAATTCAAAGATATATATATATATATATATATATATTTCTAAACAGATTTTTTTCTTCTCAACACGTAATACACATCTTTGTCCACGGAGATGAAAATTGAGAGATCTTATTTTTCACTGATCACATGATAAAATATTCAGCACAATTATAAATTCAAAAATTGGTATATTCCTTCTTCTAAATCAAATTTATAATTACAGATTTACAAAATCTGACACCTCTTAATAACGAAAGAACATGCTGTTCCGTAAATATAAGTGTAGGAAGACAACAGGTAAAAGATAAATTATTTTGCCTTTATGATCCAAAAACTATTCATTATTATTCCATAATAATCAGTATCGGAAAGTATAAGTTGTAGAAAACGCAAGAAATCTAGCGTCACACTCCTTCTAGCTGAATGGTGATCAAATAAAGCAAAATATTCGGTAATTTATATCGTGCAATATACATAACTACTATCAGCTGCTTATTCAACAGGTGGTCCTTTTCAAATGATAGATCAAAATCACAAAGAAAGTAACAACACAAACTCCTCAAATAACAAAGAGTTATTTAGTGTCTTTATTAGTTTCCTTCGGTTACAATAGCGCATTTTTTCAAAAAATATATTCTATTACATGGTGATATATTTCACATTAAATCTTGCAAAAGACAACAGCTGGTACTAATAATTGATAATTTTCAAAGAGGAAAGACCATAATGGTTTTATAAACTTTATACATATGTATGTATCGCTGTAATTTAGTTTAAATAAAGCATCATGAATAAATTTATAAACTTTGAAGTGAAATTTATCAGCATAAGAAACAGTTGTATCTAGATATTAAAAAATCTAGTCCACCATAAATTAATTTTCTCTTCGCTTAAAAAGGTTAATAAACGATGAAAATGAATACAATGTGGTTAAAACCGGAGATGATTTCGGTTATTGCAATAAACTTTCATATAACAACATTTGATGAAAGCATAAGGTTCATACACGAAATTTTCATACACATGTAGTATAAGGTTCATACACGAAATTTTCTTTTGCTAGATTAACTTCACACTTGATTCTAATGCTCTACGGATTGATAATGATGAATTAAAACCATGTAATAATTATTTTGTGACTTTTGTAACGAACACAAAAAATTGCCACCAGTAGTTGATTGTTCTTATCCACTAGCATGAACACAAGTCTTCATTCTAGCTCAAAATGACGGGGAGGTAAAAGCGTTTAAACTTTTATGAATGAACGGAAATACTGGAAGCACAACCAAAACACGAGAGCTATTTAGTTTATTTTTGTTTTCATGCATATGGAATAAAAAGTCAGCCAAAGCCGTACAGTTTGAGCGTGAATCTCTGAAAATTGCGTCACAGTTTATACTCATACGGTAGGCGTACATAGTCTGACTGAAAATAACACAGCAGATAGTTTTTCTTCATCTCTCGTTTTTGTAGGACAGGTGGTCATGCGTGAAGAAGAGGCGTGCGTGCGTTGTCATAGCAACAATACCTCGAGAGGGCGATCAGAACAAAATTTTGTGGATCTCCCATCTCATCCCTCAGTAATAAATTTGTGCTACGGTGTTCGTGACAACATTAAATATTTGAATTGAATTTCCAGTCATTTTTCTTCTGAACACACATTCCTAGAAGCGTATCGTCCATTGGCTTTACGGGTCACGTGCAAAACCACCTGTACTATTTCAACACAGACAGTTTACAAACCGAGGATTTTATTTATTCATTTACTTTCTTGGATATTATCACCTTTTTCTGTATTTCTGTTTCCCGGTAGCATTTAACAAACGTTTCAGATGTTCAAATTATTTGAAAACATTTCTATGAAATTTGGAAAAGTTAAGCCATAATTTACAAGTTGAATCTTTAATAGTTCTCCTAAAAATTTATCCATTGCAAGTCATGAAAAAAAAATAATAATAATAATAATTAAAAGTGATTTAGTAAGATACTTCTAGTTAAAAACAAAATATATTTTTTGAAGAACGTCTGCAAAATAGATATTTTATACAAATGGCACACATATAATTTCTAAAAATTTTTACCTTCCAACTTTTTTTTTTTTTTTTTTTTTTTTTTGAGTGTGTGTGTGTGTGTGGGGGGGGGATAAGGAGAGATGAAATGCATCATATTTCTAATGTTTTGCGAGTTACCGCTCTATTGGATAATTATATTAAATGGATATATATCACAGATGCTTTAAAAAAATCTTTGAGGTTTTATGATGAATATTATTAGAGAATATAAAATTACAATTATTATTTTTTCTATGTGTAGTAAAAAGGCTTACAGAAGTTAAAGAGCATGTGTACGAAAAAATAGCCAAAATCAAAATGACATTTAATATGTTATATTCATAAAATGGAATTTCGAAGTCTATGTATCCACAAAGGAAATTTAAATATATTACGCATTTGACGGTAAAGAGTTTCAGAATTGATGAGTGATCAGTGATACATATTTATTATTGAGAACGTGTATGTATGTGCATAATGCATGCGCATCTGCTTGTGTTAGTGTGGGTGTATGTACGCGCGAATGTGTGCGTGTATGTGTAAGTAAAATAGAAATCTGCCTCTCTCAGATTTTAATTTCCCCTAAATTGACTATTTCTTTCCTTGCAAATATAGGAGAATACTTCATAATTTATGAGTGATGCATGATTTTATTTTCTTGTTTTTCTTTATTATAATATGAATTTATAATATATGCATGGAAATAAACAAAATTAAATTATATTCTACATTTCCTCAAGTTGCAACTATAATTACATCTCAGAAACAACATTCATGAAATTTTTAATTAATTTGATTTTTTTTTTTTTCTGCATAACTCAGGCAATTCAGCAAACCATTTCAAATTGTTTACATGTTATGAAAAAGATTTGTAAAGAAGGAAAATGGTTGTCACATCAACTAAATCAACAAAACAGCAATCAGCCTCTCATGAAATGCTCTTAAATCTGTTAAACAAATAATTCAAAAAATTATTCTTAAAATTACGTTAAAGAATTAATAAAAATTGAGGTGTTACAAATATCTCAAACCCAAGACAATTGTGATTCCGATAAAATCGTAATATTGATGGCAAAAGGCAGTATTTATGGCAGGGACGCTACAACTGGTGAAATATGAAAAATGTTATTATAAATTTTTGTCACCAATTAAAATATTACTTTTGCTTGCGACAAAGGACGACTGTTGAAATTCAAGCAGGAAATCAATAGAAAATGTCAATTTACTGACAAAGGAGCCGTCCGGTAAAAATTGTTCCAAAACATGTGGCAACGCGTCCTCAATATGAGATTTTACTGACGCTTTCATTGAAAGTGTCAAAGCACCCAGTCGACAACAGAAATGTGTGAAAAGCAATAACCTTAATTTTCATTTTAATTTAAAATTCTCAAAGCAAAGAAATGTATATTTCTTAAGTTCAAATACGTAATTTTCATGATTAAAAGTCCAGGTTATATTGTTTTATATGCTAATAGCTGATATGTCCTAATAAACACATTAGAACTTATTTAAGCGACCAATATAAATGGTCGATCAGTTTTTATTATAGCACAAAATCCCAAACGTGGTATGTCACACTAATTTTCGTAGATAATATGAACTTTTTGCTATCAGTAATAATTTAAACACTGTTTTTTTAGCTAACCAATTTTGTCCGCGTTTTAAAATGAAAGTATCATCATATATATCACTACTGATGAATATAAAATTTTTATAGCAGGCAAGTAATACTAGTTATTCACCACATTTTGTGGAGCAACATAAGTGAGCCTTTTAATATGTACGTGATTAGAAATTCAAATTAATTTTAATATAAACACAATTTTTGTATATAAAAATTGTAAATGATGTACTAGGCCAAAGTAATATCAAACAATGGACAATTAAAAGAATAAACAACTATTACCTTATTATCAGATTTTATCTGTGCGCCAGAATGGTTAGGATAAGGTCTTTTTATTTTTAAATAAATCATCCAATCACTTCATTCATCGAACAATCAACCCATCAAAGAGATATTTTTATTACACAGATCCACATCTTTCAATAGAACCATCATGTAACAGGTTCACAAAACTTAATTACATACAAGAAATGGATACAATCAATTTTGCATAATACATACAACTATATATATATATATATATATATTAATGTCCTCGTGATTAAATAAATGGATGTGTTTATTTAAACTAATAACAACTCTGTCACTAATAGTAATAATATTTAAAAATAAGCGAAAATTGTTATATAACATGTCTTTCCAAATTCTGATGTTAAAACGATAATAATAAATCAATAATATGCCATATTCTATTTGCCGAACGAAAGGGAAAAATAAACTAATTTTACAGTTTTGGCATTTTAAAAAATATATGCAAAACTGTATTAGAAAAGAGGAGAAAGAAAAAAAAAAAGCAGTTTTTCTAAAGAAATTTGATAAGTTTCAAATACCGATACACATTTGGAAAAATATTTGTGGTCGTAAAAAGTGATACGAGATATATAAAAAGAAACATCAAATGTTTTTGTGCTGAATTCTTATGGGGAAAACAACAAGCCATTACGCAAAAGGCGCATTTGTCAGCATTTTCATGCCATCAAACCCGCAGGGTTATTTAAGATGAGGTACTTGAGAATTCAAATTCCTTTCGCCATTTCGACAGCAAATGTGTAAAATGATAAGTGGATCGATGGATATCATGAATGTAAGCCTGAATCAACGAGTAAAAAATATAAAATATAAAATAATACTTATTCTTAGTAAATCTTAGAGAAATGTTGCATTTTTAGGTAGTTTTCTTACAAAAAATAAGAAATAGCAGCAAGGAAAACTATTTCAATGTAGATATTAAATTTCTAACTGTTGGCATATATTTATGCATAAATTATGAAAATATGGTTAAAAAGTTTGCTGAAGATATTTATAGTGCACGAATTTTAAACTAAACATGCTGTATACATTTTGCAAACTCGTGTGAATACTGGCTTAGGCCCGGATTTTTTACACAGACAGATAGGACAATTCCGTAAGCTACACTGGCGTTCAAAATAAGAAGCAATCTGCTTTCCCATTTTTTTCTTTCGCGCATAACTTTTAAACATAACAACATGTGAACATAAAATTTGGATGTCATGTTTGTTATCATATTTTTAATCGAATTTTATATAACTTTGGCATATGTAATAATTTTTAAACTAATAATTATTCAATTTTTTTCAAAAGTAAACTTTGGACAAAATGAAAATTTTCAACAATTTTAGAAAAGAAAACGTAATTAAAAATTGTGCTAAGGATGCATTACATAGGGAGGTGAAGACTCACATGCCTTCAAATGTTAAACTAAATCCCGATTTTTCTTTCTGTATTCACTTTTCTTTTATTTTTATAACGGCTTTTTTGGAAAAATATAATTGCTAATTTCTAGATTATGAGCATCATTAAAGTAATAAAAAAAAGTCGATAAATAACTTTATAATGAAAGCCTTATTCATTTTTCATGTTTGCATGTATATTTTGACAAAAAAGTTATCACGTACGGAAAAAAAGAAGATGATGATGAAGAAACTGAAAAGTGAATACAGGAAGAAAAATCCGGTTTTAATCCAACACATGGATGCATGTGCAACTTCAACTATTTGTAATGCAACCTTATGATCCTTTTTCATTCAGTTTTCTTTTCTAAAATTGTTGAAAATTTTCATTTTTTCCAAAGCTTACTTTTGAGAAAAAATGAATAATTATTAGTTAAAAAATTATTACTTATGCTAAAGTTATACAAAATTCGATTAATGATGCAATAACGAATAAGCCATCCGAATTTTAAATTTCTATGTTCATTTGTGTAAAAATTACATGCAAAATAACGAGAAAATTTCTTTAATTTTGTACAAGGTAATCAAAATAGGACTACAGTGTTCATATGTAGCAATAACTGTAAGCTTCTCGAGATTTCCGGGATTCACAATCATTCGTCTTAATATTTTATTACATCTATCTTTTTATCATAAGGTAGGGAAAGTATTGTTTTCGGTTAAAATTTCGAAAGTGAGTTTTTGTTACATTTACACGTTTTGAAGTGTCCTGAATACGAAAATCATGTTTTTAGCGGTTGGTCTGCGTGCGTGTCTATCTGTTATCAACATATCTCAAGAACAAATAATAGCAGACAGTCCAAACTTGGTATTCTAAATGTGGATCTATGATATAGGGATGCTACACTAAGCTTTTCGTTGAGATGAAGCAAACGGTTCGTGTACAAGGACACCCAAGAGAATTCAAATACATTACGTCTGTGGGGGAAATTGCAGGTAAGTAAAATTTAACGTCTATAAACAATACTAAACCAAATGAAATTAATATATTTTTATTATATGCGTAAAAAGATGTCTCATGCAGAATATAGTAGGGATAACATTCCCTGTTCTTTTACAGGGCTACACAAAATAACTAGATTATAGAGGGCCCGACTAAGACTACCTCGAGCCCCGGGGCAAGCCTATTCTGGGGGGCCCCCTTGCAGTGGCATAGGAGCTCTTTAGGTTGCAGAATTTCTGCACACGCCTGTAGGGGGGCCCCTTCCAGAAGGGGGGCCCAGGGCATTTGCCCCGTATGCCCTGCCGTTAGTCAGGGCCTGATTATAGTGCGACAATAGTTGAAAATTGGTGGAAGTGTATTTCAGGTTGTGTTGTGTCTTATTACTATAGGATTATGTTTAGGTGCACCATGTGGTTTGTACATAATCTTAAAAAAATATATAGGGCTGCAAATATTTAAGCGATTTTTTTTTTTTTTTTTTTTTTGCATGTCCAGAAAAACTGCTCAGAAATTGAAATGAATTCCTCATAAACATATGATAAATAATGCATGTTTTTAAGTTAAATATTCATCGCTTGTTTTTTGCCTATTTATACGTTCTGAGGCTTCCTGATTACCGAAGTCAAGTGTTTTAATGTTTGATCTTTGTATATGTGTCTTAGAGTAACTTAAAAACGAATAATATCAGAAGTTCCAAAAGTTGTATTTTTAAATTAATATAAATTTGTTGCTGGAAAAGTTTGATCAAGACTAATAAGTTCCAAGGAATGTTGCGTGCGAAAGTTGTCTGAATAATTTTAAGTGAACTTTTAATTTTAATAACAGATTTAAATTCTATATAACTGTATGTGCAGTAAGAAACGTGGAATTTAGGGGGGCGGTAGCCCCCCTCATACAGAACTAATTATCATATAAAACTCTTCCGAAGACTAATTTGAATTGTTTTAACATACGTTTACATAACAGTACTTGTTATCTTACCCAGAGTTGCCAACCAAATCCGGCAAATTGTTAGTACCGCCCCTTTTCCTACACCACTTAATTTTAAGAGTAATTCTCTTCAAATATATTTGCTTTGAATGAAGAAAACAAATAATCTAAAAATTAAGTGGTGTAGAAAAAGGGGAGGTACTAACAATTTGCCGGATTAGGTTGGCAGCTCTGCTTACCTCTTAATCTCAAACCTGTATTTATAGTATTAAATTTCAGGGTAAGAGAAAGTCGTGTGAGAGACACACCAGATTATTTACTTTCTCTTACCCATAAGGTAATACAGAAAGTATTGTTTTTGTGTCAAATTTTCGAAAGAGAGTTTTTGTTATATTTACTCGTTTTGAGGTCCTCTGAATCTAAAAATCATGTTTTTAGCGGTTGGTCTGTGTGTGTGTGTGTGTGTGGTGTGTGTGTGTCTTTTATCAGCATATCTCAAGAAAAAATAATAGCAGAAAGTCAAGACTTGGTATTCTAAATGTGTATCATATAGGGTTCTACACTAAACTTTTCGTCGAGATCAAGCTAATGGTTCATGTATAGGGATACCCAAGCGAATTCAAATACATTACGTCTGCACTAAACCAAGTTAAACGAATATATGTTTTTTATATACGTAAAAACATGTTTCATGTAGAATATGATATAGAAATCATTCACTCTTTGTTCACAGGGCTACACAAAAGAACTAGATTATAATGCGACAATACTTGAAGATTGATGGAAATGTTAAGGTTGTACCGTGTGTTATTAATATAGGATTATATTTATGTGCACCATGTGATGTGTACACAACTTTCAGAAGATATACAGGGCTGCCAATACTTAAGCCATGACATTCTTTTTTATTTGTTAATGGAAGTGCATTGTATTTTACCATGTTCAGGAAAGCTGCTCAGGAATTGAAATTAATTCATCATAGCCATATGGAAAATAATGTATTTTGTTAAGCTAAATATTCTTATCTTGGTTTTTTGTATATTTACACGTTTTGAGCTTCCTGTCAAGTTTTTAACGTTTGATCTTTGTCTGTGTCTATTAGAGTAAATCAAAAACAAATAATTTCAGGCGATCCAAATGTTGTAGTATATTGAATTTAATACGTTTGTTACTACTAGTTGAAAAGTTTGTTCAAGATTGATAACTTTCAAGGAATTATGCGTAGGGAAGTTGGCTGAATAATTTTAAATGAATTTTTGAACTTAATAATAGATTTAAATTCTATGTAAATGTAGATACAAAAATGAAACGGGGAGTTGAAGGGAATGTAGCCCCCCCCCCCTCACATGGAATTATTTGTCAAATAAAGCTGTTCCGAAGTTTAATTTGAATTGTTTTAACATAGGTTTACATTATCCTAACCTTTAATCTCCAATCTGTATTTATAGTGTGAGTGACACACCAGATATTTTCTTTTTTCTTTTTTCATCACTTGAGCTTTATTATTGTTTACAAATTTGAACATCAAGTCATACATACTTATTTTAAAAAGCGTGTACTAAACATTAAACATGTAAGTTTAAAAATATATTAGTCCACCAAAAATGTATTTCAATTTTAATGCGTTTTGAATTATAATTTAAATTAATAAATGGCAAATATTTAATGATAGCAGAAAAAGAGAAGAACGACAGCTTGTAATTCCTGTTTCTGTTTGAACAAGAAAGCGATTGACATTAGATTTTTGACATTACGGGGAGAAAGAAAGAGAGAGAGAAAAAAAAAACATTAATTTCTTAAAGAAAAAAAAAAAAAAAAGAAGAGCTCTGAAACTTTTAAACACGCTTTTATCAATACAATGTTTTTTTAAGGACTGCAATAATTTTACGATAAATTTACAACAGAGTAAATTTTAAAGAACTATTTAGAAGGTTTTTAATTGAAATTGACTTGGTCATCGTGTCTTCGTGTCACGCTAGTAAACAAGGCGCCTTCATTTTAAAGTAAATATAAGCTGCGTCGTTTGTAGCTCTTTGGCTCAGTTGGTAAGAACGTTCCGTTAATAGCGCGGTGGTCGTGAGTTCGGTCCTCCGAAGGTCCAGCGTGTTAATTTTTGCAGATAATTAGTAGAAAAGGTGTCATTTGATACAAGAAAATTTTTCGTTGCTTACACTAAGAATTTTTTGAGGATTTTTTTAAAAAGCATTTTTTTTTTTTTTTTTTTTTTTAATTTGGATATTGGAAAACACAAAACATTTTAGATATTAAAAAAGCACAAAATAAAATGTTTTAAGTAAAAAATACATAAAAAAATATTTTTAGATTATATATATATATATATATATATATATATATATATGTATTATATATTACTACTATATGAAATTGGATTTGCCATAGGCTTTTAGTCACGTCAAAAAACCAAAACGCTTCCATTGTATGTATATTGAAAAAAAAAAAAAAAAGTGTAAGCAACTCATTGTATCTCTTAATGAATCAGCTGGTTACAACGCCATGTTGATAATGCGAGAGTCGTGTGTTCGATCCTCGCCGGGCCGAGGTGTTATTTTTGCAAATAAATAATAGAAAAAGGGTCAATTGAAAGAACAAAATATTTCGTTGTGTACACAGTATCTTAATAATTTTTGAAGAGTTTTTTTAACGGTTTTTTATCTAGTTACAAAAAGCACAAAATAAAAATGTAAGTACAAATAAATAAATAAATAATTTTGTTAGAAGCATTTTATTGAAATTGAAATTTCTCATCGTGTCTTTGTGACACGCCAAAAAACAAGGTTCTTGCCCTTTAAAGTAAGTATAGCAACATGCCGCATCCCTCGTTAGCTCCGTTGATAAGAGCGTCCCGTTAATAGCGCGGTGGTCGTGTGTTCGGTCCCCGGAAGGTCCCGTGTGCTAATTTTTGCAGTTAATTATTAGAAAAGGTGTCAACTGATACAAAAATTTTTTTTTCGTGGGTTACACTAAGAGATTTTTGAGGAGTTTTTTTTAAGAAGCGTTTTTAAGTTTATATGAAATTGACTTTGTCATCGTGTCTTCATGTCACGCTAGTAAACAATTAAAGTAAATATAAGCCGCTCCGCTTGTAGTTCCGTGGCTCAGTTGGTTAGAGCGTGACGTTAATAAAGCGGTGAACGAGAGCTCGGTCCTCGGAAGGTCCGGCGTGTTAATTCTTGAGGACATTTAGTAGAAAAGGTGTCAATTCATAACAGAAAATTTTTCGTTGACTACACAATATCTTAAGAATTTTCGAAGAGTTTTTTTAAGAATTTTTTTTTCTTTTTTTAGATATTAGAAAACACAAAATATTTTAGATATTAAAAAAGCTCAAAATAAAAAGTTTCAAGTACAAAATATATAGTTTTAGAAGTTTTATACATATATTACATATTATTATATGAAGTTGAATTGGTTATCGCGTTTTCTGTTGCGCTAAAAAACAAGACACTTCCACATAAAAAAATGTCAATTGATAAACGAAAATCATCTGATGTCTACAAAATATCCTAAGAAATTTTAATAAGTTTTTTTATAAGAAGCTTTTTCCTTTCTTGTAACTAAAAAGCACAAAATAAAATTTAAGTAAAAAATCATTTTTTAAAGTTAGAAGCTTTTTATTGTGAAGCCCTAAAAGGCAAAAAATAAAATTTATTCTGGCAAAGACATGCTACAAAGAAATGAAAGTTTCAACACTAAGAAAATTTTAGAGAAAAAATATAGGTACTTTCCTTTTGCAAGAGATGAAAATTTTTTAATGTTCAAAATATTTTAAAAAGCTTTCGAGACGTTTGAAATTTCTGGCTTAACGAATGATTATACAAATACTAATAACTAAGAATATTGGTCTCGAAAGATTTTTAAAATATTTTGAACATTAAAAAATTTTCATCTCTTGCAAAAGGAAAGTACCTATATTTTTTCTCTAAAATTTTCTTAGTGTTGAAACTTTCATTTCTTTGTAGCATGTCTTTGCCAGAATAAATTTTATTTTTTGCCTTTTAGGGCTTCACAATAAAAAGCTTCTAACTTTAAAAAATGATTTTTTACTTAAATTTTATTTACTTACTAGCTTATTACGCGAAATTCAAAAACGTCAATGTTCCGACCGAAGATACTATTTGTATATTGTATAGACTATACATACAACACAACAAGCAGAAGTTCTTATCTTAGTTCCCCTTTGTCGCTCACGACTACTGCGGTTCACTTTTATTTTCAGTATCTTATCTGTCTTGTCTAATCTGTGCGCTTAGGACCTTTGAAAGAAGGAAAGGATTCCAATTAGGCCACGAAAACGATTCCAATTAGGGATGGATCATTTGCACAATTAATCCATTTCCCCATGCACACAATATATATCTTAATCAATTAATATAACATTTTTTAATAAAATAAAATTGATTTATGAAAATTCACTAACCTTTGTTATTGAGTATATTACTCATCGGCAACTTTAGAAAGCACATTTTGGTAAAATAATGTGCTTTTGTGGTTAAACGTTAATTTTAATTTTACCACTATAGTTATCACAAAACAGTTATTGTATGAAATTTTTTCAGCTTTAATTTAAAACATTTTAAAATATGGTATCTAAAGATAATTTTAATAGTGTAATTTAAAAAAGAAAAAAAAAAATTACAATCAAGAAAATGTTTTAAAATAACTACACAAACATATTTTTTCCAGATTCTAATAATTTTTCAATTAATGAAGGAAATTTAAATCGAATCAGGCAAATTTTTAAATTCGAATGGACATTGAAATTCAATATCACTTATATTCAAAAATCTATTTGTGATGAATATATAATTCAATTATCTTCTCTTTGCGTCGGGGCAATTTATCAAAGTCAATCACAAATGTGAAATCCGATTCGAAGAGATATTGGAAATAAATTAATGTATCATTGGAAAAAAAAAAACCTCCGCTTCGTGGTGAACGAAGCAAGGGTAAATCTTCATGAATACTGCTGTTTTTCCTTTAATCTCAAAGATTCTTTTTTTTCCTTTCTTCTTCTTTTTTTTTTTTTTTTTTTTTTTTTGAATAAGCTTCATGAATAAATTGATGGACTAATTATTTATAAGAGCTGAATATTCTTACAACTGAATTTTTTTTAAAGGGGGGGAGGGGGGGGGGGGAGAGAAGAAAGGAAAAACGAAAACAAAATAAATGTATATTTTATTATCCTTAATTCTTTAAAAATTAACTACTCCATTGCTACTGTTAAATTTTCTCTATTTCTTCTAATATAGCTTCGACGAATATAGACCATTAACAGCAATAATAATAAATAATAATAGTAAAGCAACGCTAAAATCTTTATCTTATATAACATTCAAAATCCTAAAAACAAAAAACGATAAGGGTTATAAACAAAAGAACAAAAAAAGAAAAAAAAAATCATTCATAATAGCTTGTTTAGAGAATTGAAACAATTCTTTCACAGGCAATTAGTTTATTGAGATGAAATATACATTTCTAAATTTTTCTTTTCTATTTTTTTTAATTTCTGCTAAAAAAAGAAAAGAAAAGAAAAACATCGACAATCTACAATTTTTGCCCTGTCTTTTTGTTTTCTATCCCAGCAAGCATGCAGAAGTTTTATTATATGTACTCCTGTATATGATGTACAGAACACAGACGGATATATAAATTTAATAATACTGAACAAAATCAAGCACCGGAAAGATGTCTATTTCCTCCGCTGAATTAATGAATGAAAGAATGAACGAACAGGTCACGTTTCATACAGTGAACAAGGTTGCCAAGCCTTCGAATGTGACGTCACTGTGACGAAAACAAACAGAAGAGAAAAGATGTAATTTACATGGCCATTCATTAAATACCAACGGTGGTTGGTCTCCAACGTGTTTAGTTACAGGAAAGGCATTAGTTTATCCAAAAGGCTTTTACGAAATGCAAGTTAAATAAATTTACAATGAAGTCCTTATATTTATGATTTATTCTAAGATATGGCCTGTGCAGTTGAAATATGTTAAAAAATAAACCAAGAGGTTTATTACTGTGTTTAGAACGTTTAATGTCCAAATCTCAAATATATGTATATTGACAAATATGCAATACCGATATTTAAAACATAATTTTAAATTACATATATAAATTACAAATAAAAGCAATAGGATGGAAAAGTGTAGAAAAGTACAGACTATTCCAAAAAAATAAAATCTATGCAAAGATCTATAATAGAACAATATATATGTTTTTTAATTTCTTATTTCTCTTTCCATGCATGTTACAGTTTTTTTCTTTTTTTAATACACAGTACTGACAGCTAATATTACTAAACTGCATTATCACTGTTTATTACAAATAAAATTATCAAAGATGAAAAGTATTTTAGCCATTATTAAAAAGCGAAACATTATCCTATTTCTTATTATTACCCTATTGGTTTATACGGATATTCAGATACATTTCAATAACCAATAAAAATATTTGGTGTAGGGATGTGTATCCTAAATCAATATGAAATAAGTGAAAAAGTCAATTATTGTTTAAAATTGTAAAAATAAATAAATAAATAAATATCAAGACCATTAATCAAAATGTACACAAATAAAAAATATATTTACTTTAAAGTTCAGATACAACTTCAAAGGGTCTTGATTTTGAGCGACCTCTTAAATTGCTACTTAGAATTCATCGTTAACAGTTGACCATTCCTTTACAAATTATTATATGTCTAGATTAGGCACTTCTCACAATCATATCTCTGATACTCATTTTCTTTTCATGAAAAAAAATGAGTGTACATTTACTCATTGATATCCAAATGTATAGTTTTCATCTGAAGTATTATTTTGAAATTATTTAGTAAAACTGGATGTATTCAAACTCGACACGCAATAGCAAAAATTGGACGTTGTATGAACTCGAATCCAACCCCAACCAGCACCAAAAAAAAGTTAGCCCCAACCCAACACCTTTGAACACATTATTCAACATCTCTAAATTCTAAATATAGGGCATCTAGCTAACAACACTCCTCTGAAATGCTATTATTAGGATGAATTAGAATGACAAGTAAAAGCTATTATTTCCTTAGATATGCTGCAGAATATACGAAACGAAAGATGTAGTATCTAATTGAAACTAATTATTATTTACAAAGAAATATTATTACTTTTTTTTTTTTTTTTATCAGTACATATTTCAAGTAGTTAGTTTAAACACTCAGAATAATATTTTAACTATTTATATTTTACTTGAATACTTGAAAAATTACTCCTTAAAAAAAAAAAGGGGGGGGGGGATAACAATAGCATCTAAATAATTGTTACAAATATGTTATAATTTAATTTTTATTTAATTTTTAAAAGAATATGGTTTTCTTTGTGTGAAATCGCAAACAATTTAATGTTAACAATTTAACTCTTTTTTAGAGATAATTTATAATTTAATTTTTAAATGCATCCAAGAACAGTGATTTTCCCAGATATTGCGAATGTAATTGTTGCATGTGCAATTACATCTTCCTGATATTATCCAACATGTTTCTCAATAAAATAATGAGCTACTCAAAGGTCAGATGCCTTCTTGTTGCATTCTGATAATACTATTCCAATACAAGAAATATTTTACATTTCCAAATTCTATAAGCAAAAACACACCACAAATCAATTCATCTTTGAAATATTTGCAACTTTGTAAAGAAATTTAATTTGAAAATTCTATTTTTAAAATGAAATATATATATTAAACCTCATCTCAACAGATTTCATGGCTATCTGAATATTTTTAAACTGGCGATAAATAATATTTGAATTTTCTTAAAGATTAGAATAAAATTAAAAAAAATAATCACGATTCTTTTCAAAAGCAGATATAGTTGCATTTTATTACAACATATTCAAATATCATGCCAATTTATTATATATATTTTTATTTAGGTGCCAGAAACCTGCTCTAATCAATTAGCCCCTTGCACCTGATGTAACATTGTTGCACTTTAGTAAATCAAATTGCATTTTTTTTTTCTCTTTTTTATAGTTTAAACATTACAGAAAACAAATGCCCTTGACAGCAACAACAATAATAATAACCAAATAGTTCTATCCCGCACAGAAATCAATCCGACAGATTTTCACTGTCGGGAAGATTAGTTTTAAGTGCAATACACTCTCTAGCGGGGCAAAAAAAATTAAAGAAAAGAAATGGATTTGACTATTCTAATGAAAATCAACGATAAAGAATTTTGGAGAATTAGAGATCGATCTGTGAGATAAAAAATAGTTTTATACCGTAACTTGCTCTTAACTAAGGGAAAATTTTTACAGAAAGCAAAGAGTTTGACTATTTCAGGGATAAAACTACCTAACATGCAAAAACCCGGAAAAATGCTATTAGCATCCAGAACGAATGGTAAAAAGAGACTTATTAATGACATATCATATTATTTATTATTAAAAATATTTATTTATATTTATATTAAATGAAATTTGAAGAGTTCTTAATACATTATAAAGTAAATTAAATATTCGAAATGAGAAATTTCCGTAAAAACAAAATAACTTAACGTGAAATTCAAAGACAGTAAAATGTTCGAAAGCTTTGAATTCAGGGATAGCCCCTGAAAAGTTTCACCGTTGCTATTTGATCAAAATTAGAAATTAACCGTTTCCAGGATCAATTTATTCCAGATTTGAGGTCAAAAAATGTCAAAATTTTTAATACCTATTTTCATATATATATATATATATATATATATATATATATATATATATATATTAAGCATAACAACACCGTTCGCCAGTAACATTTCCTAAAAAATAAAATAAAATAAACATATTTAAATATAAATGAAAATTATCTTTAGATTTGGCTTTCTGCATTTCGCCTGCCTGATCTGAGCTTGGGGTAAGCCGGCAAGAGGTTAAGGATTTTCGAGTATATAAATTAATCTGAAAAGTCATAATAGTCCCGCTTTTTGAACGAGAAAATGCACAGCTTGACAAATGCTAAGGAACAACTGTTTTTTGAAAAGCAGATTTCACGAAAACTAACCAATCAGAGTAAAATAAAATTTAGAGGGATTAGTGCGGAAGGATTTGTTATTTACATAAATGGTAGTACACGAAAGGTCTTTGCTCATTGAAAAATCGAAGAAAAGAGCGCCGTATTTTGTTGAACTCATTGTGGTGAAATTCTGTGTGGTCAGGCAACAATTAAGTTAAAAATGTCTGCAAGACATTATTTGAGTGCATACGATCTCGGACAAGCAATTGGACGGCTCGAAGAAGGTCAGAGTGTCCATAAAGTGACCACAGTAATGGAAGAATCAAAAAGTGTCATTTTGTGATCAAAGTAAGCCACTGAAGGTTCGAATGCCATGCGAAAGCATGCCATTGATCATGGAAGAAACATAACACCTCAGGAGAATCGATATATATCCCTAGTGGCGAAAAGGAATAGAAATCTCATTCCTGGTCAAAGATCTGCAGACCTTGCAACCACTACCATGACACATGTTTTTGGCAAAACCATTTATCAATGATTAAATCAAACTATTTTGCATACACGGCAGCCAGTTCAATGCATCTGGGTACATGACACTTTGGTCCCGCCGTTTTGGTCCCGCCACTTTGGTCCCGCCGAATTGGTCCCGCCACTTTGGTCCTGTGGAAATTTTGGTCCCAGCGTTTTAGTCCTGCCGTTTTGGTCCCGCCACTTTGGTCCCGCCATTTTGGTCCCGCCACTTTGGTCCCGCCATTTTGGTCCCGATATCAGGAATAATCAAAGTATTACAGAAAAAAAAAGCGAAATTCTTCTTCATATTTCGAATTTTTGTCATTTGACTTGAAAACATGGGGGTAGGAAAATTATTATTATTATTATTATTATTGTTATTATGATTTTGCAGCAGAAAGTTGTAGTAACAAATAAAACTGAAAAAATGTCTAAAATTTTGAGATTTAGATTTTTTTTCTTTGTATGATAGAGGAAAAAGGACAGCAAATACTCGTACATGAGGGAACTTCGGGCAAAAGAGAACTTAGACGAATATTTTCAATTGGAGAGTTGAATACCTACAACCTTTGTTGAAAATGATGTAACTATAGGACACATGGAACAGAAAATTTATTATTTCGGATCGAATTTTGAATGATAAAGGTATTATTTATCAGCGCAGATCTAAGCATTGTTAATTTATCTAAGTCTGCAAAATTTCAGTTTAAATAAAATACAAGGTTTTTAATATAAAACACTGTAATGCGGCTCTTAATTATCACATTCATATTTAGAGTGCTCGAATACAAAATTTGTAGGAAATCAATGCTTTATCGAAGCATCTCCTAAATGTTAGAGTTTAATAATAAAAGAAGATGCGAGGAACCTAAATAATCATCTCAGGAATAATTTGTACAAATCTGCTAAACTTAAGTCATTTTCTTCTCTGTCAATCCGGATATATTTGTCAAACACAGGAAATAGTTACATATCACATAGAATTGGAAAAGCATTTTTATTCCATTATAAACCCTTACAATATTGTTTAAGAAAATGTCCATTAAAAGCCCCTCCCACCCCCTTTTTTTTCAAATACGCTGAAACAAAACAGTGAAATGCCTTTTTAGTGTCTGTGGGAGAAACTAGGGTGCCTCGATAAGATAATAGTTTAATAAGAGGGTAATAAGATAATAGGGTAATAAGATAATTAGTAATATAGGCACCCTAGGAGAAACAGTTGCGAATCTCAACGTGCTACAGAGATTTCAATGCGGGCATTGCTTTTAGTCATAGAGACATATCAGACAGATTTTTTTTTTTTTTTTTTTTTTTTTAACATAATGTTAAACTAAAAAGATAAAAAGTTGTACATCAACATTTTCTGAACATTTATGCTTGCAATGCGCACAGTTAATTAAATATTGGACTACTTACATTTTTTCATTTTTAAAATAAAACCATTGTAATTGAAAGAAAAGTAATTTATACACATATATACACGGTTAACGTAATTAAGTATCACGGACAAACAAACATGCATTTTATTATTATTATTATCAATATAACACAGATTTTGAAATAAATTCCTCTTAGATTAATGATAAAAATTAAATCACAATCAAATGGAATGAAACGTATCTCTCTCTCTCTCTCTCTCTCTCTCTCTCTCTCTCTCTCTCTCTCTCTCTCTCTCTCTCTCTCTCTCTCTCTCTCTCTCTATCACACACACACACACACACATTTATGAATAAATTCATATATAAATTCAAGAACTTCATAAATGATCCCAAGCTTATGCTTATGAAGACGAGTCTATGATGGGAGCAGGTCAATAATTAATTCTTTGAAAGAAATACCATTCTGCCACTAAAAGCAAATTACATTTAATAACGTAAGGTTTTTTTAAACAAATTTTTTCTGTATTTTATCATTTTTAAATTAATTCAAACTTTATCTACTGTTGTTATTGTTAACAATACTTTTAAAATCACAAAATGTTGTCAGTGATAGTAAATTAAAATTCAAATTACAATTGAAGTAAGTTCAATCAAAATCAAATGAAAAAAATATCAATTAAAAAAAAAGTGAAATTGCACAAAATAAATAAGTAAAATGTTCGTAAAAAAATTAGTACAAAATTCTCCGAATCTCAATAGCTAGGTAGCAATCGTAATGTCGAAAATTTATATATTTGTGTGTAAGATATTCCTTAATTAAAGATATTCTAAGAGCACTTCAATTTTCCCGTATCAATAAATATGTTATCATATTAAAAAACTGATACATATTTAAAAAATTGCAAAAAATTGGTGGGACCAAAATGTCTCGGGACCAAAATGGCCAGGAACCAAAATTTCCTCGGGACCAAAACGGCAGGACCAAAATGGCGGGACCAAAGTGGCGGGACCAAAACGGCGAGACCAAAGTGTCCTGCTTCGATGCATCTCATTTCAGCTACACCATCGCCAAGAAAGATCGTGTTGGTGTAAGGAACATATTGTCTGAAATCAACAATAGTGGTTCAGAGGGATGCTCTATGACGTATCTCACGCCACTGTGATAACTGATTCTGGCCATCAGTTAGTGTGGAGAGATTGGAGAACATGTTATGTACCACAGAATGTTCACGAATGTAATCCCCATGGTCAACGCATGAAGGGGGGGAGGGGGGCATTATGTACAATATCAAAACACTGCTTCCCACCTTTGAACGAGATATTTTTATGCCATAAAGGTATTGCAAAGAGAATACTCTGTATCGTGTTCATCTTTTTAGGTGTGCAGTAGGTTCAGGCTTTCTGTTTATGTATGACAATGCATGCGACGAACATAACTTCTGAAGCATCGGACGCACTAGCAAACGAAAATACTAAATTATGGAATGGCCTGCTTACTTTTCGGGAGTTAAATTCTATAAAGTATATGGGATGCTCTTGACACCCGTTTTCCAAATAACTTACCCTCCCTGGACCGTACAATAATTGAAAAAACCTTTGAGAGAAGAGTGTAACAATATCCTCTAGGGGCAACTCAATTCAATAATTTAATAGACTGCATGAACAGATAAATGCAAAATGTACACTAGTGTCCGAATTCCTAATTGAGAGACTGATATATATCATCCTTATATCTCAAATGAAGTTTTTTTGCGATTCTGAAAACTTTTTAAAATGAAATGTATTGTTATTCTGCTTTCCTATAGAATTAAGTCAGCAACCTTTTGTTTGATAAATGTAACTCTGCCTCCATTACATATGCTCTTAGTTACATTTCTTCAGTCATTATAAGTGATTATTTATTTCAAAAAAGTCTCTGTTAATTATCATTTGTCAAGCAGTGCAGAAGCATAGCAAAAGTATACAGTTTTTAACATTTCGATAAAATGCTTGGTGACCCATCTCTCAATAATCCACAAACGCTCATCATTATGCACCAAATCAAAATGTGTAAAAGAAGATTTTTTTATTAACTTCTTCTATTTTATCTCTTTAGTTTTTATTTTAGTTAACACAGACAGATCAAAGGCTAACAGCTAAATAGATCATTAGACCGAAATGCAATTTTTACGAGCACAATAAGCGAATATACTTTTTTAAAGTACGAAATAGGGAAGATATGTTGATTCGAACGATGGGATATATGCTTGAAGACTCTTCTTTCAATAGTCCACAAAACGCTCATCGTTATGTACCAATTAAAATCTGTAAAAGGTGGATTTTTTATTTTTTTTCTATTTCGTTCCCTTTGTTTTTCTTCTAGCTAGTGCATGTATTAAAGACTAACAGGTAAATACTACATCATCAGATCTAAATGCAATTTTAATGAGCATAATAGGCCAATAAACTTCTACTACATAAAGTCAAAAAGGTATATTTATTCGAATGTTATACCCGAACACTTATAAAATAAGGCATCCAAAGACATCAAGTTAACCCCCATCCTTCTATTTTTCCCCTCTTGAAGTAGATTAACAAAATAATCTGGGAAGAATATATGATTTACTAGGCTGATTATTATTTATTCGACAAAAACAAGGAGAAAAGATAAACGCTTTCTCCAACTGCATAATTTACTTTTCAATAAGACCAAAAAAAAAAAGAATATATTTGATATAAATAATTCGAAAAGAGTTTTACCGAAAATAATTCTGAAATAAAATTATCGGGGAGAAAAACCTTTCATTTTGCAATGTTTTTAAATTTTCCCGGAAATAACTTTAGTCGTTTCTATGGTTTCTGGTCTTTTCACATTTTTTCTAAGAGAAAAACTTCAGCTCTGCTTGAGTGAGCTCCATGAATAGCAATTGAAACGAAAGGGTAAAATAAAATCGAGTGATATTGTGAAGAGGTGATCAATGGACGAAACTGAAAAGTTATCCGACAACTTTTATGTACACAACACGGAGGCAGTTTAAAAAAAACACTTTCAGATTAAATTTAATGCAAAATAGCTCAATGTTTGGTTTGTGGTATTGTATTATATGAAAAATTCTTGTTTAATTTCAGATTTCTTTTTTCTTTCTTTTTTTTTTTTTCATTTAAAAAATATTTTAAGTGAAAGAACACAATATTTATTATACGTTGTAAAATATTTTAGCTACTGATTTCAGTTTTTAACTTTTTACTCTTCCTTCATTGGTCATTTCTTTTGGAGAGGATACGAAAGCCAAAAATTCTTCACATGGCACAATACTTAAAAATTTTTGTATTACGAAACAATATGTAAAAACTAATATAAGAAACGTAAAGTGTAAGAACGAATTTAATATTCCAGAAGTTATAAAACAGTTTATTTACTCTTGACGTTTACTTAAGAGTTTCTTACTTGCTTCAAAATAAACACAGAGAGAGAAAGAGTGAAAAATATTTTGTCATATTTTGAATAAAATTGGGTTCTTCTCATATGTATAAAACACTTGCTCAAATTATTCAGACACATTTTGCTTACTTACTTACTTTTTTTTTTTTTTTTTTTTTTTTTTTGTTTGCTAAAAAAGAAAAAAAAAAAAAAAAAAAAAAAAAATGCTGAAAGAAAGGCAGTACATTGTAATACTTACAATATAAGTGACGAAATACTTAACTTCTATTTTCAGTTTGAACTTGTTTTTTATCATTTCTTTGAGGAGCAAACGAAGAAGATGAAGAAAAAATTCAATATTTGCATACCCAAGAAGGTTAAAATTTAAAAGTTATGAATTACGATGAAAAGTTACAATTCATAACAATGAATATTAAAAACATAATAATTAGAACGAATTTGAAGTAGAAAAGAGGAGAGGAGAATGAAGAAATAGATAGATACGAGCAGCATACGCCCTTAATGTACAAGCTCACAATTACATTATCAATTCATGAAATATCATAATCCAACACTGGTGGAGGTGTATGAGTTAAGTCTGATTTTTTCCATTAGAATCCTCGCTTGGGGGGAAATGACTTCTACAGAGGGTCTTTCTAAGCATCCCTAGTATATATATACGCAATTTTCGGAGAAAAACACTGAAATTTCCAAAGGCTAGGTGAACGAGTGTCATGTCTAGTCGAACGCAATACCTCCCGTCTACAAACGCCTAATCCAACATTTATTTTAGCATGCCCTAAATTTGTTCTATAAGTGGTATTTTAAAGTAAGTGCTTATGTTATAGTCACCATTCTTTCATTTTCATCTCACTCTGAAGATTTTCGTTCCATGATGAAGTCCAATAACAGCTGTATCCATTCTACGTATTTGTGCTTTTTATTTATAAATTGCTTTTTATAATTGACAATGTATGTTAAAAAAAAAAAAAAAAAAAAAAAAAGAAAAAACTTATCTAATTTAATTCAGCACCTATTTCATTTTTCAGTATGCTCTGATCTCATACTCTCCGCAAGGAAAAACAAATACACATATATATTGGAATGCAGAGTGGAAAAAAAAATATTAATAATGCAAATAATACAAGCACATAAAAGAAATATAAAACATAAAAAGGCTATCATTTCAGTTCTGATTAATAAAATAATAAAAAAGGTACTTTTTTGATGCGTGAAAGATTTTTTATAAATATGCACAATTCTTTTAGAAGAGCATATCTAATCTACAACCAAAATTAAATCTCATTCTTGAAAGTTCAAAATTAAAACTTTTATTTTATTTTATTTTATATTTAAATTTTGTGTTAAAGAACACAAATATTAAAAATGTACGTTAATTTCAAGTCAACTGTTAGAAAGGTATAAATTATTAAAAGAGAACTGCAATAATTAAATTTCGTGTTTTATAACTGTATAAAGTTAATCCCGGTATTATATTAAATGTCACATTTTCCTTCTATTCATTACAAATGCGTTTAAAAATGTTGTATATATATGTAAATAAATATCTGTTTAAAATATGTGCATTAGTGATATAAATAAATATTAATATATTTATAATATATTAAATATATAATTACATTTATAATATATTTTATTCCCTTATATAACCATGAGATTCCATTATCTCAACAGAATGTACATATTTTTGAAAATAAATATTTTTCATTTAAAGATGTATATATTGATCTCTTCTCTAACTGAAAGATATCCAAAATTCAGAGATATTAAATATTTTAATGCGTACAGTCGGTAACAAAAATGTCCGAACACTAGCAAAAATTCCTATGTAAAAAAAGTACACTTCATACGGTTCTGTTAAATAAATCCTTATCGAATCATGATCTTAGACTGACTAAGAAGAGGATTCGACAAGGATTTATTTAACAAAACCGTATGAAGTGTACATTTTTTATATAGGAATTTTTGGTAGTGTTCGGATATTTTTGTTACCGACTGTACCTGATCACGACATGATCGCTTTTTAATCCAGAGGTGCTCGAAATAGGGGCATGGGAAACAGAGAACTGACAGGGCTGGCACTCCACACTGGATATCTAAAAATTTTCTTTTAGTACCAACGAAAGAAATATCCTTTTAAAAATGTTCATTTATTTGTTAATTTTCGTAATTGATATTAATAAAGAGTAAATATAAATTAACATTTAATTATTAGCTAATTTTCTTGAAAATAATTTTGGACCATATTAAAATGAAATTGTACGGATATCACTCTTCCTCTTGATTTTTTAATCATTATACCCTGTCTCGAATGCCGTAAAAATGGCTAAAAATTTGTTTATTTCAGTCGTTATGAATAGATGATCCATGGCGCATGAAATTGGAAAAGTTCTTCCTTTCTTTTCCCAGGGTTAAGCATTTAGATTATTTTAATAATTTCTATATCACAGAACTTTTTTTATTAATAGTATTCTTTTTTTTTTTTTTTTTTTTTTTTTTTTTTTTTCAGTTAAAAATACAGCAGGAAATTAAAATGTAATTTTTCTACACAGTGTCTAGGGTTCACACTAGTATGACGATAAAGTGACAATTGTTTCCCAGTTACCAACAAATGTCGCCCAAAACACACGTATGGACGATAAATTTGTCGCTTAAAATATTTTCATATAAATATTTGTCACGATATATTTTGATATTTTTCAATTCCTACTATTAGTTCACACTCTCCCTATATATATCTTGTACAAATCTTGCAATCAATTTTTAACTAACTTCCCGACTAGCCAGAAATTTGTAACTTTCAGGATTGCTCAGAACACCGTGACAACATAATACTTCGAAGTCTGATTTTCGAATTTTTTATTAGTTTTCTTATAATTAATTAAAATATGAAAATAATAACATCCTAATAGCGTTAAAATAGCCATTATAATATTAGCTATAATTTAATTGTTGCCAAAAATTTACGAGTTCATTTTCTTTCGACATAAAAATAAATACATTTAATTAAACGTGAACATTGAAAAAATATAAAAAGTTAAATAATACTCTCACAAAAATTGACGTCATTATCACTTTAAAAATTTTATGTTCATTGAATAAGAGCTCTATGATTCATCAGAAAATTTAAAACATGGTATATAAAAATATTTTTTTTTTTTTTTAATCTTATAATTATTTTTATTTTAATTTGCACGCGCCTTTCTTATTTCCTAATTTAAAATCATTACAAAAAACTTTTTCGATAGTGTTTGTAAGTAGGAATTGACTTTAAAAAATGTCTTTTATATTGCTTGTTTAAATACAGGTTAAAAAAAAAACCTTTTTAATAATCTAAATCTATTGTATTTAAAACATTTAAAATAAACTCCTAAGGGCAATTTTATATGTTTGTTTTGGAAACATCCTAAATAGATCAATGGTCAATTTGATGATTCCCCCCCCCCATCTTTAAGGTTCTGTACAAATGCAACTTGAAGCCCACTTTATTATGCTCATGCTTTCACACTGCACACCGTGGCCATTTTTACCCTGTTAATGGGCCGTACTTAATTATTTCGACACAAAACAATTACTGTGTGTTTTTGAAATTTATAATGTTTACTTACTTTATTCTTACATCACTAGAATTAGCGTGCATTTTACTGCAGGTTGTTAAAAACCTACCGCATAATTTATTCGTTTAAATTATTTACTGAAATAATTTTTTTCTACTTTTGTGGAAATTTCTATAAATAAAACCAACCGCTTTTGTTCATAATTTTTTGTGCTTTTTTTGCATAAAAATGTTGATAGATGCAAGTGAAAATATGTATAAAAATTGTGCACTTCTCTGTATTTGTTTACCATTTTCCATTTTTGGACCATTGAGCTTTCATATTTGGTGTGGAACCTATATGCTATTCGAATCGTTAAAATTTTCAAAATTGATACATTTGAATTAAGGAAGTAAGAAAAATTTTTTATCAAACGTTAAAATGATTTTTTCTTTTACTTTTTTTTTTTTTTCTTTAAGTGAACGAAAAAAAAAGAAAAAAAGAAAGACATAAAATAATCAAGTATTCAATAAATCTATCCATTTGACCCCCCCCCCCCTTCTCATTTAAATTTATTTAATTTTTCTCAATTAGAATTAAGAACATTCCTCCTAGTTACTATTTTCGTTATTGAAAAAAATAATAATAGGATTTTAAAATTTTATGTGCTAAATATTTAAAATGGATGTTAGAATGTAATGTGTATATATGTAACGGTATAATTAATAATAAATGCATGTATGCAGTGCAGTGTTAAGGAAAAAGAATATGACGATTGTATGAAGCGTGGATTATTTAGCATTAAAATGACAAATACATTTATTAATCTTAATTAAGATAACTCGCAAATATAATATGTTGAAATTATTCATATTCTTTTATTTAGTTCGTGTATGACCTCATACTTCCTTTCCCATTCAATAGCAATCCAATTTCCAAATCTGTGGTATGATTCCTGTATCTTTATGTTTATGATACATAACCGCATTCACGAACTTAAGTCCGTGACCGCACGTCACAATTCTCTGTTACAGTCACCTCACAACACCCGCGTTGCGTCCACTGAGTTAGTAGTTTACAGGCAAATTTATGAAATCATATGTATAGGACTTCGATTAGTTGCGAAGTTCTGGTACATATTGAAATTTAAAAATACATAAATTAATAAAAATAAAAAATAAAGAAATTAAAAATGAGTACATAACATAATTATTTTTGATAAATATATTTTAATCTTACATAACAATGTTGTGTGTGATAAGGCCGATTGACTAGTCTAGGGTCCTAAGCCTACAGGTGGAATTCCCCCCCCCCCGTGGGGTGGGGGTCTTTCTTTGGGGTCCTAACCCGTATTTACGCGAGTTTCAGAGAAAATGACAGAAAACTCTGAACGGCTAGGTCGATCAGCCCGACCTGGGATCGAGCCCGTCACTTCCTGTCTACCGCCTTTAGAGCACAGAACCGCTCGGCCACTGATGGGGCTTAAAATACAAGGATAAATTATAAACTATCAACAATTCGATGTAAATATGCAATAAAAACCTTTCATTTTTTAGAAAAAAAATATATATATATAAATGGAAAATATAAAATGATCTTAATTTATTTAAGATCAATTGATCGAAATATATTTTATTTAAACTTTTAAATTCCAGAGAGTAGTTAAATTTACTTTATTATTATCTGTAAAAATTAAACCAAAAACATAGCAGATTTTTGAATTAGCAAATGTCTTTCTTACGCAATATCGTAATCAATATCTGCAATTAAGAATAATCCTTTCCTAATATAGAAATCATAAGCTGTTACGCAACCTCTTTACATTGTAGAATACTAAGTCTCCTCGTATATTAAACTTCATATCAGATGGCAGCACTTCACAAAAAACATTTCACATGTCGACCTCCGGGTTACCATATTTGGCGATTTTACGCACTACGTCTTTGTTATTCACATTTAAAAGATATCGGAAATAATCGTCGACCTTGACGTCTTCTCTTGAAAATAATTTGCTATTTTAAATATATAACCACTAATAAAATGGAAATATATATAACTGCTTCCTTTTAAAAATTGTTATATCAGAGATATTTATGTTGTTTTTTAAGGAGTTATTTTGAAATTAAAATTTGTCCATTTTTCACGGATAATTTCATAAAAATAAATATTATTATGAAAAAAAAAAAAAAAAAAAAAACACTAGCTGAACAAAGTAAAAGATATTCTTTTTCCTTTTTTTTTTTTTTTCTTTTTTTTAAACTTCCGAATAAAGTCAAAAGGTAGTACAAACATACTATATAATAATAATTTTTCTGTCTGTATGTATGTTACGTCCACTCTCTAATTTTCGTAAATATGCTTAAATTACTATGACATTAAAAGTCATTGCTAAAGTTTATAGTGACCGCGCTTAAAGCGGGTGTCCTATTGAAAATAGATGGTATGATTTTATTGTAACAGACTTACATTAGCGTTTATATTTCTTTTATAAAACCACACTGAAAAAATGATTTTTACCGTCATACGGAAGATAATTGTTTTATATTTTTAATAATGACATATAAATGTTTCATTGCAGCATGCTTTTAATTCAAAATAGTGCCTGTAATATTTATAGCTTTTCTAAGTTAAGCACGGGTAAGTAAAAGAAGTCGGATACATGTTAATCTACAGATACATATTAATCTAATTTTGTATAATGCTTTCAACGATGTTAAAGAAGATTTTTTTTAAGGGGGGGGGGGGGAGAATGTATGTATGTTGTTGAGAGCTGAGATTCTTTAGAAATAAAATATGTTATCTATAGAGAAGAAAAAGCTTTAAAAATCCAAAATTATCCAAAATTATTCTACAGAGTTAAGCAAAAAATGACAGCATGTATAAATTGTTACCAAGAACGATAATTCCTCATAGAGATTTTAATGTGGCTTTGTAACATTTTTAATCTTCACCATTTAAATAACAATTTACAATATAAGTGTTTGTATACGTTCTTCATTCAGGTGTAAAATGTTCAGAAAACTATGCAAAGAACTAAAACTTTAAATAAATGTGCTAAATAAATAATATTAAAAAATCTACAAGCATGCAACTGCTCATTCATAATGAAACATACAAACTACAAAAATGTATAATAAATAGGGCAATATAAAGAAACACGCAGTATTTGAACGAAGAGATATTATTCCTTGATGTGCTTTCAACGTCCAAATGTGCTTTCGATTTTCCAACTGTACTGAATTTTAACGCATTAAGGGCCCTCTTCACTCACCGCCGCCGGAAGCGCGAGCCAATGTTATTCTATGGGAAATTTTTCTTTACAAATAACTTATAAACTAATACATATTTTTAAATTCTGTTTTCACATTCTGAAAATTCCCAGCTGTTAAATTGACGGACCTTTCTTAAATTTTTTTTTTTTTAATTTTTAATATTTTATTTTGAAGCTGCAAAATACAAATTTTCAATATGTGAATTTTTTTCATTTTGCAATTTCAAAATAAAATATTAAAAATTAAAAAAATACATTTTTAAAAAAGGTCCGTCAATTTAACAGTTGGGAATTTTCTGAATGTGAAAACAGAATTCAAAAATACGTATTACTTAATAAGTTATTTGTAAAGAAAATTTCCCCATAGAATAACATTGGCTCGCGCTTCCGGCGACGGTAAGTGAAGAGGGCCGTTAAGTAAGTGCATGTATTATCAAATATTCGTGCGCTACAAGGAATAATAATAAAACCCTTTCTCAAGGAAAACTTAAAAAAAAAAAAAAAATCGTTTTTCGTTGAAATTTGTATAGGTGGTTGCTGACAAGGAAATTGCTTTATTTCTGAGAAAATGTTTCATACCATTTACAAATTAGATTTTAAAAATGAACATTTAAATGTTCAAATAACATTTTATTTATTTTTTTAATGTAGGGGAAGGAGGCTTAAAATGATCCTAGTAGGCAAAACGATCCACATATGTTTTCTTCCAGACAGATCGCGCTATCTACAGGGTAACACATAAACTAGTTATATTAAGTCTTCAAGAAGCAATGGCGGTATTCAAGCGATCGCAGTATTACGCGTCCGAGTAGAGTTTTTTGAAAAAGTGGATTTTATAACATCTGTCATAAAGTAAGAACTAAATTTCCTATTAATTTAGATATACAGTCTTTCATGTACAGAAATATTTTTACTTATTTTATTTAATTATGTATTGCCCTAATTACTCTTATATCATTTATGTTGCCGATAAAAAAGACAATTTACACTTATTTTTAAATGAAGGATCATTTTGCCCTTTGATGGGGGTAAAATGATCCTTTAGACATTTTTTTTTTCATTACTCAGTTTGGGTTTAAAATTTTATTAAAATATGTTTAGAACGCAAAGTATAGTATAAAACATACTAGCAAATGGCCAAAGTTTTATTTAAACTGTTATGTTATTTTACACAAGTTTTTTTCCTTAACCCCTTAACGCGCGCTGTCCTCGCTGCGGGGACGCAAAATGTAAGAACCAGCTGCAAAAATTCATCCCGGAAATTTTTTACCAAAAATTCACGTTTATAACATATCAGAAAAGGCCGGTTTTTTAAACCTTAAAATTTAAAATCTCTTTTAGTTTAATTTAGTTCATGAATTCCGGTGGCAGTGTAATTTAAATGTTTCAAATTGTCTTGCGCCGCAAAGGGTTAAAGGGATCATTTTAGATCACCTTCCCCTACGTACCGAAATTTAGTGCAGACTTCATTTTATCAACTAAAGCTTTTTGTAGACAATCGGATTAGAGTTCATGGAGCAAACCCTTTTCCACACGTCTTTACAGTTGAGTACAGTAAAATCAATTTGAATTTAATTCAACTGCAGAGAGAATCTCAGCTTATAATCTATTTTAAGCTAATAAAAGTAATGGAATCTATAAAATACATAAAATATTTTAGTATAGGAAATTGTAAAGCTCTCAGGGGAGATTTCGGAAAAAAAATTAACCTTTATTTTTGTACAATTTATCATTTCAATATGACATTTACTGGCATAGCATGTATAATAAACAATTTTCATTGGAAGATTGTCACATACTTAAATTGAGAAGAATTTAAAATTTCATTAACCACAGTATTAAAAATAAAACTATAATAATGATAAATAATGGTTTAAAAAGTATATCTATCAACTTCACACAAATATTACTCCAAGTAGAAAACATTTTCGGATTATTTAAAATGCATGTATTTATATAATTTTTTTGTAATTCTAACATTTGTATTTTTATCGTTTTTAATACTTGAATTTGTACCTTTAATTAATTTAGATAGCATTCATTTTCTTCATTTTGTGAAAAGTTATAGTTAACCTATGTTCTCAACAAAATCGCTCTGATTAATCTCCTGAAGGAAGAATTAATTATAAAGTGCTGTAAAAGGTTTCGCTGCATTCGTATTTCCTCTGCTGTGAAAGTAGTTTTAAAGGCGTTTGGAAACAAACGAATGTAAGTACTGATCGGTAGAAAACTCCATTTTGGCGATCGTTTTCGACCTTGAGAAAGATATATTAATATTCTCCTAATATTTAAAAAACCGAAACAATCTATTTTCGATTTTGTTTAATGCAACTTAGTAAAAAATATTTTAAAAAATCAAAAAAGCTTTGAAAATTTACATTAATAATAGCAGCATGGAAAATTATTTTACTTTTAATTAATTAATTAAAAAATTAATTAATTAATTTTTAATTTGAGTGGTTAACCGAACTGAAATAATAAAAGTTTAATTATTGTATCTACGTGGATCACTTGCTTCTTTCAATCTATGTATTATTTTTTAATTAAAAAATATTTTGTACATGTTACTCTCCGGTAAATAATGTAAGTGGCGATTAAATGTAAAACAAAATCATTTAATACCCTCCGCGGAGGATCAAAATTGTGATGGCATGTTTCCATACCACCATCCTTAGAGGTGTGTCCAAGACCGTCGCTAATTACTCATAGCGCAGTACTAGTGCGACGTTAAACACAGCCAACCATTCAAACTTTTTCAAAAAAGCGTTCTTAATATCCTATGCATGCACACACATACATATATAGATTTTTTTATTCGTTAAGAACACTCTTGATTATATTCTTTATAAGTTCTATTTTGTTAAGATACAGTACAGTTTGCTTTTTCAATATAATTATCTTAAAGTAAGTATTATTTTTGTTTTTATATCTGTATTAAATTTATTCTAGTCAAATTATTCAAATTATTTTTATAAACTGTAATAATTATTTTTATTATAGTTATTTAATAATCTATTGAGGCTCTTGTGTATTATCGTAGCAATTTAATCACCCGTTTAGCTTTTGCATTCAGCTTTTTTTTTGTTATTTTATAATATACATATATATAGGGGGGGGGCGGGGAGAGAAAGAAATATTTTAACATAGTAAAATAAAGAATAACAGAAGATTAAATGCCACCAAAATCTACAATAACCAAAAAGAATTAATTTTTAACTAAATTAAATAACCTATAAAGACTATAGTATAGACATATTAATAGCTTTAATAAAATAGGGAAAAAAATAAAGTAAAACACAACAAACTTACCGTAAAATTATTTCTTGAACCATTATGAGAAACATGACAATAAAACGAAAGCGAACCAACAGAAAAAAAAACAAAGAAAAAAAAGTAAAAAACAAGCAAAAACAATTTTAGACAAATATATATATATACATCGTGGTAATTAGAATCTAATTTATGCAAAAATGTATAAATGAAATTAAAATATTAAAATTTAATGCATAATGATTAAACACTTATATATCATATATTTACACACTCATATATGTGTGTATTTAATTTATATATTTATTTTATTTTAATATATAAATTTAATAATTTATCATATAGTAATATTCTGTTTATTATTATTATTATTTTAGAACACACTAAGAGAAATAGGAACAAATATTAATATAACTATATTATATAAATATTATAACTATGTAACTACATACAATTCAATGAAAATTAAAATTAACAACTTGTTTTGTCTAATTTTTATATTCGATATTTTATTATCTAATAGGCATATATTTCTAAAGCAATATCTGCATATTAATTTTTGGTAATTTTTCATTTTCTCACTGCAAATCATGTACTTTTTTAATTTGCCATAATCTACTTCTTTTAATAATAAATTTTTATTTTCGAAACATACATTATGTAAACAAAGTATTGTAATCATGAGAAAATTTAACTAGGAGATTTTTAGTATATCCATACGTTTTAAGTTCTTCTGAATTCATTTTTAAGGTTATGTATGATGCGTATGTATGCATGTGTGTGAGTGAATGCGATAGCTTCTAAACGCTTTATTAGAATTCTATTGAACTAAAAGTTAGAAGGTGTGTTATAGGTTACTGTCGCATGACTTATATATATTTTGATATGAGTCTAGCGCTTTTAGCTAATGTATATATAAAGACACAAACAAAAATTATTTACCTTTATGGCTAATGGATACAAATTATTTGAAGTGCGATTGCGTTTAAATGCATTATCCGTTTGAGTTAACAGTGGGTAGGTTTGTCATAGATCATAGTCGCACACAGGGTCTGATTATCCAAAAGGCTCAGGAAGCACAAGCTTCCCCTCTAAAATTTAAGAGGGAGCCCCAAAAGGACTAAAAACATGGTCTTGAATTTTTTGTTTTATATTTTCACACTGAGATTGGATTTTTTCTAAGAAAGGTTACCTAAAACAAGAAAAAACACTCACTATATCGTGAAAAATCTATTATTTAACCTAAAAAATCTGAATGTTCTTAATTAAAAAGTCGTATGATTTTAATGTTCTGTGTAGAAACCACCCAGATGTATGAAAACATAAATAAAAATAATAAACGCCCACTATTTTTTTTGGTTTATAGCATTTTTATATTACAATATAATACAGGAAAACAAGATTTTCCGAAATGAAAGGAGGCCCCGAAATGATGCTGAGCTTCCCCTAGCTTCAAAGCTTAATCGGGCCCTGGTCGCACAATTTCCATAGATTCTGATGAGTGTAGAACTTGCAATTCTTTTTAAGACACACACAAAGAAAAAAAAAAAAAAAAAGCTTTATCATTACGAACTACAGACTCGAATTATTTGAAATGCGTTAGAATATCTGATCTTTATATTCTTTTAGAATATAAATTGGTAAGCATGTTACATTTTATCATCGGAAAAATAGTACAGAATTAGATGAGACAGACTTACTTTTTCTTTTCTTTTTCTTTTTTATAAAAATGCAAAGTAGGATTTTTAAAGACTGCAGTGCGGTCTATTGGGCTCAAACTATTTAAAGTTCGTTTTAGTAAGGTTAAATTGTTTAAAACATAAAAAAAAAAAAAGAAACAAATACATATTTGATATTTCCAGCTTCTATTTATTGTTCTTTTACAGTGACACACAAGAGAATTTGAATATATTACGTCCATTAAACGACTTATAACTTGGGAAGAAATACTTAAAAACCTATTATAATTTCCCACCTGCTTTATTTTATTTTATTTTATTTATTTATTTTATTTTAATTTTTTTGTATATTTATATATTTAATGACTTATCTCATAAATATATTTAAACAACCATTAATTATACAAAGTTCGGAAAGTTGAGTGGAGTCATTCAAGATTAATACGTTAAACTAAAATATTTAGAGATCAACATTTATTTAAAAAAAAAAAAAAAAAAAAAAAAAAAGAAGAAAGAAGGAAGGGGGGGGGGGGAATTCAATAGTTAAAAAAAAAAAAAAAAATCTGGAGTGACTCCACTCGACTTTCCGAACATTGAGTAACTAACAGTTTTGTAGATAAAATAAAGAAAGAGGAATTGCTAAACAAACAAAAGAGAGAAAACCATAATAGAGTGTTTTTTTCTCCATATATCACACGAGGTTTTATTTAACGCTACTGAACTTTGAGCCCTTAGATCATAATGATAAAGAATTTTTCGTTTTGTCCCTGTAAAAATCTATAGATGCTAGATTCACCAAAATGCTTATAGTTAGTGCAACAGTGATTTATAATATTCATGCAAATTTTCAGCTCAATTGAATAAGGCGTTTAGATGCTATCGCACTTTTAAAAATTTGGTCTCATAGGCCATAATGATAAAGAATTTTTCTTTGTGTCCCTGTAAAAAAACTGTAGTGCTAGATTCACCAAAATCTATACAGTTGGTACAAATGCGACCTATAACATGTGTACAATTTTTTTGCTCAGATTAATAAGGCGTTTAGACGCTATAACACTTTTAAAAATTTGGCCCCATTGGCCTTAATGATAAAGAATTTTTCTTTGTGTCCCTGTAAAAAAACTATAAGTGCTAGATTCTCCAAATTCTATACAGATTGAGTATCTGTGACCTATAATATGGGTATAAAATTTTTGCTCAATTGAATAAGGCGTTTAGATGCTATCGCACTTTTAAGATTTTGGTCCCATAGGCCATAATGATAAAGAATTTTTCTTTGTGTCCCTGTACAAAAACTATAAGTGCTAGATTCACCAAAATCTATAGGGTTCGTACTATGGTGACTTACAATATACGTACCAACTTTCAGGTTAATCGAACAAAGCCTTTAGACGCTAGCGTGTTCACAAACATACACACATACACACATCATCGTAAAAATAGTGAAAACGGACTCAGGGGACCTCAAAACGTATAGAAACATCAAAATCTCGAATTCGGATTTTTGACATGATTACAATACTTTCCTCACTATAGTGTTCGGAAAGTAAAAATGTATTATATAGGTTATAATCAATCTTTGGCGAAAATAAAATTACTTATTTAGAAATCCGTAGATATTTGCACGTACCTCTTTTCACAAGAACTGTATGTACTTATAAACAAGATTTAATTAAATAGTATAAATTTATTTATTTACCTTCTTGCATCAAATAAATAAATATTATACATTGTTAGCATACTTGAATATTTCTAAATTTTTTTTTTTTTTTTTTTTTTTCATATTATGCCAATTTTGTCAGAATTAAAAGGTAGTTGTAGGATTTTAGGTCTCATAATTCTAATAGCGACAAAAAAAAAAAAAAAAAAAAAAGAATATATATATATATATATTATTATTATTATTATTATTATTATTTTATTATTATTAATATTTCATTATTAATAGACAATTAAACCACAAAGAAAGTTCATTGCAAGATATGAACGAGTGAATTTGCATAACTATATAAAAAGCCTAATTATAACTATGCGTTATAGTTATGGATATATTATAGTCATAGCTATGAATAGTTATGACATAGTTATAGTTATGCTATAAAGCATAAAGATAACTATGCAAATATAACTATTTGCATAACTATATAAATTGCCATACTATATAAAAAGTAATGACATGCTTAAATTTATTCTCTGATTTATGTGAAAGTAACCTATTTTCTTTCTAATATTTATTTTTTTTTTCTATCCTTTTATGTACATAAATATGGATAATATTAAACATCACATTAATTTTTTCTTTAAAATTTAACACAATTTTATTTTCGTATTTATTTATTTATATACTAGCAGGCTACGCCCGCTTTGCTGGTCACAATATTTAAAATGAATTTTCAAAAGAATTAGATCAGTATTTATTTTTTACATCACATTATAAATAAAAACTTGTATATATATATATATATATATATATATATATATATAAATAAATATTGAAATTGCTCTAGACCTTGCTTCGACTACCCGCTACCTACGGCAGCTCTTTTTTCCGCCCGTGCTGCATCGGGGGGGGGGGGTCCAGGTTCACACTGTCTGCAAAAAAGGTCTTTCCCGGGCGCTTCAATCTGGGCATTTATCAACGACATGCGAATCTTCTGTTATTTAAGAACTACGATTTTAAAGATGACTGTATCTCAGCATCTATTATATGTTTTTGAATCATGTGTTTTATAGCCCCCGTTATTTACACTGTATTACGATTTGATTCCGACCTGCATAACAAAATAAAATGAAAAGTAGATTTTCTTTTAAAAAGAATTAAATACATGAAAAACAAGTAAATTTTAATCAGTTTAATCCTTTTCCACTATATACTACCATCTCCCCCCCCCTAATAAATTAAAAAAAAAAAAAAAAAAAGGATTTTTATTTTAAAGGAATTAATTTGAAATGAAAAACAAAAAGTTTTTATATTATAAAAATTATACATAAACATAACAATTTATTTATATTGAATTACCATTTGATTTTCAATAAATATAATAAATAAAAAAAAAATAAAAAATAAAAAAAAATTCGCCTTCAAATGAATGCCTTAAATACAAAATAAATAGTGAAATAACCATTGCTAAGATACGCAGACGATTACAGTCAAAGAATTAAATTTATGAAAAATGAAGCATTAAAACCAATATTTAAAATCGAAAAAACATTAATTAAAAAAATTCCAATTCGAAAAAATCTCGATGAGGTGCACGCCTGCAGGGTCTTAGGTACCTATATGCCAAATTTGTAAGCTCTGCGATGAATAATGTGAGCACCAGAGCGCAGACAGACACACACACAGGCATTTCTCTTTATTTATATAGATAAATTATATTATAAAAATTATACATAAAATTAATTTTAAAAATTTATAAGTTTCATTTTTTCTACTATATTACTATTTGATTCCGATAAATAGAATAAATAAAAAATATTTATCATAGCTATCATGTCTCCTGTTTTTCCCGACAGACTTCATACCAGAAATTTTCTATAAAATTTTCCAGTTTACTTAAACGTAGGAAATAAGCTTGACTTTTTTTTTTTTTTTTAAACAATGCTAAATCTAATTTAAAATTTCGAAATGTTGATAGCTATGATAACATATATTTCCCTTTTAAAGAAATATATGAAATAGCCGTTGCTAAGGAACACAAACGGTTGAAGTGAAAGAATAAATTTAAGAAAAGGAAGCACAAAAATTAATGGATAATTTAATAATTAAAAAAAAAAATCGAAAACTGAAAAAACATTTTGATGATGTGCACTCCTGTAGAGACCCAGCTACCCGTGTGCCACGTTTTGTCGCTCTGTAATCAGTAGCCCGAGTTCTAAAGCGTAGACAGGCAAATAGACTTCTCTCTTTGTTTATATAGACAGAATATAAATAGATAATGCATAATTACAAGGTGTAATTTAATTAAAATACAGTCAGTGTTAATATGTAAATAACCTCTTGTCAGAACAAAAATCGTATAAATAAAAAAAGTCATTTCTTGAGATTAAAAAATATATATCATCTTGCCTTAAAAAAATAAAGTTATTTACCGTTATTTTACTTAATTTTTCAAGTTTCGTTCAGCCTAACGCATTTTCAAACATACTACAAACAGAATATATGAAATTATACCATATATTTAATTTCTGTTTATTTAAAACGCTAACATGTACATTACATTTTTACTACATAGGTAAAAACAGCCAATTGTATATTGAAATAAGAGAAACATACATTCAATTTTTAAAATTTCTTTCATTTATTAAGGATAAGAAGATCAAACGTGAAATATCTACCTGAACCTCACAGACCTCGAAATGATAATAAAACTAGAACAAGTAAAGTTGAAGGATATTGTTGATGAAAACAATATGTAGGTGCTCAAATAACAATGACGAATGGAAAAAAAAAATAGCACATTTATAAAGAAGAATAAAGGTAATATAGACAGTGAATATGCATATATATAAATTAATTACTGCCTGTTTTATAATAATAATGAAATACAGAAAGAAAATGCACAATATTGAAAAAATTGCCCTTTTAAGAGTATTAATTTTTCAAATATAAAACAAACGTGAAATTTCAAAAAATTTCTTTTATTTACCTTTAAAAAATCTACTTAATAATTTATTGAAATGTATAACACGTTTTAAATTTTTCCTCATTAATCAATAATAAATATATTTCCTTTATTTTTATAATGATACAAATCACATATTTTCATTGCGTTTTTAGTTTTGTTGTAAGTGATATGTTGGAATATTTTGGAATTTTTAAATACATATTGAAGTTTTACAGCTTAAGATTTATGTTTAAAAAATAATACATATATATATATTCAGCGGGAAACAACAACAACAACAAAACTTTTTATGTATTTTTAAATCTAAAATGTATTTCAGATCTTCCTTTTTTATATCAATACTACAAAACTTAACACATTTTATTTTACAGAAAACATTCAACGATATAATTACGAAGAGTTTAAAAATCATACACTAAAAAAATGAAAAATAAACATAAAATATTCACAGAAAAAACAAAATTTCGTATTCTATACAAAAAAATATCTGGTGTGAAACAACCACACGACTTCCATTAACCGCACTATTACGCGTATTATATGCAGTCTTTGGAGATAATATGATCAGAAGACATAGATTTGACCTAATGAAATAGACACCTAAAGTTTTTCCGATAAGAAAAAGTTAATACACGTGTAAAGACATATAAAACAGAGTTTACATAACGAATTAAAAAATAAGAAAAAAAAAAAAAAATGGTAGAAGTTTTTTTTTTTTTTTTTTTTTTTTTTTGAAACACCAATTTCCGAGATCTAAAACTGATCTATCTGATCATGATGACTACTAATTTTCCTGTGATAACCACGTAAAGCATGAGCAAGAATATCTAAAATGGGTTTATGTAACAATTCTCAAGAAAATCGTTAGAGTCATTTTTGAGATACAGACTTTTACCAAAACTTGGCATAATCAATTGTTGATCAGAAAACAACAATTACATATAAAAAGATATTTAAACGAGGGTTAATATGGCAAGTTTGAAAAAAATTCATACAACCGTCTTGAAAGAACGCACTTGCACGACCTGAAATTCAGGTATTTATACAGAACGCTTATCAATTTCCCTGAACTAACCAACTATATCATTCGAAAGGACATCTAATAGAGTGTTTATACAGTAATTTTGAAGAAAATCGTTAGAGCCGTTTTTGAGATATGGACTTCTGGTTTCGGATGTCCCACTTCCGGTTTTTCAATTTCCACCAAAATTTGGAAAATTCATCTGTACACCAGACCTGTTTCAATTCCATAGTTTCGTAGTTCTATTTTTATTAGTTTCGGAGATATAATAGTCAGAAGTTTCTCCACATACATACATACACACACACACTGACCAATTGTCGAAAACCACTTTTTTGGACTCAGGAGACCTTAAAACAGGCAAATCACGTGAAATCTCGATAACGAATTTTTGGACCGAATACAATACTTCCATTATCTACGGTAGTCGGGTAATGGAAGTAAAAAAAAAAAGAAGTTGTCGTTGGGTTTTAAGGCCGATTGATTACTCGAGGGTCCTAGGTCTATAGGTGGAATGACATCCGTGGAGGTCTTTTGAAGGGGTCCTAGGCCATATTTACGAGTGATTTGGAGAAAACCATGGAAAACTACAAACAGCTAAATCGATGAACTCGACCTAGAATCGAACCCGGCACTTCCCATCTACTATACCAACTTTGAGCGCAGAACCGCTCGGCCGATGGTGGGCCTAGAAGAAGAAGAAAAAGGTCTGTTTCAAGGTAAGGGAAAAAATGAGTTTTTTATTCTTAAAGGATCGCAAATAATTTTAAGGGGGGGGGATACCACTAAATATTAAAAATGTGATTTTTACTGCATTAGCGTTTTGTTTATGTTTGTAGAAGTGTTTGAGAGGACTTTTCTGAATGCGTATGGGATATTTTCCTCGTAAATCTTACCGATTTATCGTAATATTTATCATAATTTTTCAAATTTTTAAAAAGTAATCCTATAAAAGTTGGTGTAGGAGATATCAAAGTGTGCTTGTTCGGCATGTTTATTTGGTAAAAATATGTACGCACCAATTGCATAAAAAATAAAAATCCGTTAAAATATAAAACTTTTTCAGCGGGGGAGTGAGGAAAGAACCATATATTATTATATTTTTGAGCTCAGTGTGGTAAATATTTAAACGGGTAAAATTACGTTGTATAGATGAGAGGTGATAATAGAGATGAGTTTTATAGATGAGATTTTGCACACTTTATTTATTAAAATAAAATAGTTAATTAATTTTTAATAATTGTAAAAGACTTAATTTTTTTGCGACAGTTTTATGGCTAGAGATACTATTAAATGTACAATTAAAATATACTTTTAAATAATTAATACTACTATCCATGTATATGTTTCTTCACCGAACAACATCATCTCTGGAATTCCATTACGAACTAGCCCTTTATGTACAAAGCTAAAATATGTTAATGAGACAAATCTAGCTGTTCTAGTATTTAAAAGAAACACTATAATAATATACATAAAGTATAAATGCACTTTCATCACCGTTTTGCATAATATAATTGACTACATGTTTCATCATTGCTGCGCTCATTTCATAATTTTAGTCTTTTAAATAGAGAGTAATCAAGCACACACCAGGCACTTTTTTAAGCTATCTTTTTAAATTTTAAATTCATTAAAAAAGTTCCAATGTCAAGTCACGATCCGTTTTAGAGACATCTTAAAATAACTAATCTGGCACTAAAAGGAGTATGTGCTTCGGTTTTATGCATAAAGTTACTAAATATTAAATTTTATCGAATTTTACCTCTCTAAACCTCTTTTTTACCTCCGATAAACTAAAAGTGTTATTTCATGAAAAAGAAATGAATATAAAACAGTTTGATGATTATTATTTTTTTCTTTAGCAAATCTGGAAATGTAGTTAGATTCGCTAAGGAAGAAAAAAAAACGTGATTAAATATTAATAATTAAGGTAATTAACTTCGTTTCGTAAAATTTCGAATCTGAATGAGCACATTTTAATTTTTATTGATTACCTAATTTAAAAATTCCCAGTTTCCATAATTCATTTCCGATAAAAACCGAATACGTAAAAGAATAATAATTCTTCCGATATTTATTTATTTATTTATAATAACATTGTTCTAGGTTTAATAATATTATACTGAATAAATTTATATAAACAAAATATATACAGGAATGCTATAAATAAACTTCACTGTATGCAGCAGCATGCAGCTAAAATAGGCAAGCGGATTGCCACTAAATTTGGAATGTGGATTTCATGTGCTCAAAGAATTTTAAAAAAAGTTTAAAATTAAATATTAATAATTAAAGTAATTAATTTCATTTTCGTTAAGTTTTCAATCTGAATGAACACATTTTAATTTTAATTTTTATTAATTATCAAATTTGGAAATTTCCAGTTTCCATTATTCATTATCAATAAAATAGAATATGTAAATAAATAATAAGCAATGCTATCTTTTAAAACTCATTTATATTAACATTATTCTAGTTTTAATTAATAATATGCAAGAAGCATATATACAGGATTCCTGTAACAATGAAACTTTCGCTATAACCAGCATCATGCAGCTCAAATGGGCGAGCGGACTGCCGCCGAATTTCGTATATAGACGATTCATGAGTTGCACTCAAAGAACTTTTAAAATAGTAGATTTTAAAATTTCCACCATACGGCACTTTGTACGTAAAAATAGCAAATTTAACAATGAACCACATGAGATCAAAAAGTTATCAATAAATGTTCAAATTGTTTATGCATTCCATAGGAGTCATTTACTTTGTTATATTTTCAGTTTTTTCTCGGCAAAGTATCACCTGGTGGACATTTTTGAGCTATTCATACATTATTTCTTTTATATTTAATAGAAATAATAATGGTTTCATAAAAATTTCCGACTGGTTTACTCGTTTTGAGATATCCGTAACACGATTTGACCATGTTTAGAAAATGTCTGTCTACCTGTATGTATGTGTGCGCAGCAAAATTTTGTGACAATTTTAATAATTATGAAATAAAAGGAAATTACTTATAATAGTAATAATTAACTAGAATTTTTTTTTTCAATTTTTCATGTAATAAGCATAGCTTGCCCCCAGGGGGGAAAGTACCATCGTGGTGTGTACATTTTCAACATGGGTATATTTCAAACGAACTTGTCAATATCTTTAAAACGAAATTCTGAATCACAGATCGATAATAATTTAAAACAAAACTATATATCTGTATTGATAAAGGATTTAAGTCCATATTCTTGATTTTTCAGGAGACGAAAAATAAAGTTAAACTAATTAAAAACTAATCAGAAGAATCGATTAGGAAAAAGGAATTATGTTGATTTATACCCTTTATACCGTTCAGTGATTGTCAATCTTCATTTAAAAAAGGGAAAAAATTGAATTAAATATTTTATGCAGAGATTAATGCTAAATTTCTGACTTGAATCTTTTTTTACCAATGGATTTTCTCAAAGACTAAATGACATGGATTTAAATCCTTTATACCAATCGATAGAGAATTTTTTTCTGGGTCTGACTATGCACTTAACTCAAAATCGACATTTTTGGACTTAAATCCTTTATACTTATCAGTACAGATATATATATATATATATTCACTTAAAATATATAAATAAAAATATTTTTTTTTTTCTTCTTTTTTTAAGATGTCATCTTTAGAGCCTAAAATTGACTTTCTCTGGTTATTTAGTTTTACACTGCTCCGATACGAAAACCGTTTACATTCATCATGGAAAATATTTTTAATATTTAATTTCCTCTGCGTGAATTTGTATAGGAAGATATAAAAGAACGTTTTGTGATGGCGACAACATGCTAGTTTTTACATTTATAGAGCACATGTCATGAATCGTAAACCCCCGCAAAAGATGTACCATATACCTATTAATTAAACAGCGATACAGTAAATACATTACGCTATGATTGAAATGCATCTACAAAACTTTTGTGTTAAAATTATGGCGATTTTTTAAGTCTTTTAAATATTTTTCATGCCTAAAAACTTTAAAAAGAAAATTATTTAATTTGAAAAATTCATATCATAATATATTCGTTTTATAAAACAAACTGATAAATAATATTACTTTTTAGAACAATATTTTCAATAACAAGGGAGCTCTGCCCCCTGCTCTCTCCGCTCACCAACCCCCGAAAGAGGCTTCGCCTCCTCCCAGACTCACTTTACTTATTAACACATGCAGAACTCTGCCCGCCTATTCGCTGCTTTCTTTCACTGAAAAGGAATATTAATAGTGCATATTACAAGACAAAAGCAGAAAATTATTATGGAAATCCTCATATTCAATGTCAAATTGAAATATATAATAATATATATATATATATATATATTTTAATAAAAGAAAATCATAATATCTAGACCATTTTGCATTACAGCTTTAGAATATGATCCTTTTTATTTCTTTTTTACAACCTTAAATCTGGACCACAGTACCCCTGTCGGTAGAGCGCCGAGCTCGTAATTAGAAGATTGTGGGTTCGGTTCTCAAGCTGACCAAAGACCGTCGTGTACACTAATGGTGGCTGGTGCACGTAAAATATGTCGTGGCCACAATATCCTCCGTGTTCTCATCAAAATTATATCTCTGGGGGGCACCGAAACTGGGGAGCTATCCACCTCGTGTAGTACCAAAACTGTGGTGGCATGTCTCCGGAACATCCATAGGGGTGCGTCCCAGACAGTCGCCAATTATCCATAGCGCAGTAATGGTGCGACGTCAATCACAACCTACCTACAACCATGGATCATATTTTAATTTTCCCGTGTAAGAAGATTATTTTTTTAAAAGTAGAGAAAAAAAGTTGATATTTATTTTCTTTGTTTTTTTGCATCCATGGTTTCGGGGCGCGGTACCCTAGGTGCGCAGTAAAAATTGCTTTTAATATTTTCCAGTAACCCTTTCAGGAACGAGCTGAAAATCTCTCCTCGAAAAATTTTAAAGAAACTTTACTTTAATAATATAGAAGAAAAACTTAATTTATTTCTTTTCTTTTAGACTTGTTCATAAACTCAGGTGACAGTTTACTTTAAATAAGCGAAATTAGATTGCCCTTCAAAGGCTTAAATAATTATTTAGTTTATGTATACCATCAACTTCTATTCATTAAAAAAGAAATGAAAATTTTCATTCCATTAGTATTGAACTTTGAACTTTTCCATTCTAAAGGAAATGATGAGAACATCCTTTCGCTATTTTAGTAAATGCTCGACTCAGGGCTCACAATCAGAATTCGTAACTAACAGTCCTCTACAAAAGTAACTGATAAATTATTAGAGAAAAATTTATAACTGTAAAAGGTAATCACATTTGAATTTTTCTCATGTTCTTGTCAAAAACTATCGCAAAATAAGATAATCTTTTTTATCGCAAAAATTACGCTGGTTTGTAACTTTTTAAAATTTCATAGTCATTCAAGGGTTCAATAAAATTGACTAACAAGTTTATAGTCTTAAAAGGTATTACGTTTGAATTTTCCTCGTGTGCTTGTCAAAAAACTTCGCATAAAAAGATAATCACTTTTAAGTGAAAAATTACAGTGATCTATATTACTTTCTAAAGTACCGTAATCATACAAAGGTTTAACAGATGAAAATTTATTTTATAAAACTGATGTGAAAGTAGTACAGTACTTAGACAATTTTCAGAAAGTTAATTAAGTTTACAATAGATAAAAATTTCATAACCCTATAAATTTATTTATATATAAAATTTCACAAGACTTGAAAAGAAAATTATTAGAACAATTGTGAATTTTTATTTTATTTATTTATTTATCATTTCATTATTATTATTTTAATGCATGTAATAATTCAAGAAATATAATTTTATTAATTAATGTAATTTATCTTTCTTTCTTTTTCTTTTTAGAATAGTTTAGAGGAATTTTTTCTTAACATATTTTCCATCAGAGTTTAAAGGTGTTTATCACTTTAGTGAGTCTGGGCGTCTGTGTTTTCATTCGCACAAATATTTTTATAATTCAATAAAACTAATATAGGGTAGGTGCTCCAGTAATTGGCATATTTCCAGAAATAATTTATAAATAAGGGAAAAAAAATAAAAGCACATATTTTACATATAAGAATTTTAACATTGTATGTCAAACACTGAAGCATAGGGTGCCAATAACTGGTAAAATAAAAAACTACCAGTGTCAAACACTGGAGCATAGCATGTTAATTACTGATAAAATGAAAAACTGGCAGTGTCAATTACTGTAAAAATGAGTGGATGTAAAATAAAAATTAATAATTATCAAATGCATATATTTTAATATATATGTGGTTCTGAAACTCTTTCATGTTATATATATATTAACTTAAGATTTCCAAAAATAGTTTCTGATGACTAAAACATTAAAAACATCAGAAATTGCTCTAAAAGTGTCGATAACTGGAGCACTTCCCCTATCTTATTTATATAAATTTTAGAGTTACTGTAGAATGCTTCATAATAAAAGTCGTACATTAGCATAAGTGGTTTGTGTATAAAATAATTTGGATACTTTACGGTCTATGAAAAGTATAAGCATTTTTTGGTATTTTCATCTTGCGCTAAACATACGAAATCAAGATACATTTTTGAGATCCAGTAAAGGGTGTTTTTCAGTATTGCATTTTCAGTTGTGATATGCATTTTCTGCACTTTCTAATGATGCTGAAATATATATTTTTCTTGATATTTTAGAGATGACGGATTTAGAAGGTTTATAATTTAGAAAGTTATGTAATTTAAAAAATATTTATGAAACTAAAAACAGACTGAAAGAAAAACCGAAGCCATAAACTTTTTTTTTTTTTTTTTTTTTTTTTTTTACTTTGTTGGAAAGTATTACAAGCACTGAATGTATCCTACAAACTATGCTTAAAGCATAAAAAATAAGTTTTATGGTCAGTAGAAATTATTTTCCTTATTTTCTTTTAAAGTAATAAATTAAAAAGAAATTAAAATTCACAATTATTTTGATATTTCCACACGTCTCTACACGTCTATCTACCAATAAGTGTTTGGACACTTTCGAATTTAGACATTTTGTCAGATATCTAAAAAACTTCTTTAGGAATCATCTTGAAACTTTGGTAGCGTAATCAATATGTTATACCTCATATATTTCAACAAAAGTTGTGTCCTGAAGAGGAGAAGAAGGACCAGTAAAAATTAAAGAAAAATCAGAATGTTTTGGATCACTCTGCAAAAAGCAATGCTTGAAATGCATTTTTGCTGTAGCATGTGGTTAAAAGGAATTTTCTCATTATCTGTATAAATTTTTAAGAGCCTACCACAAAAATTCATGGAGATGTAACGGTCTTTTCAAAACATTATTAAAAAAAAAAAAAAAAAACTTTTTAAATTATAACATGTAGAGTATTAGACCCAGAGCAAAGATATTTTCAGAAAAATTGACATACTTCATTAGACACAGGACACAGCATACTGCAATCAGAATGCAAAAATGTTAACTATCTCACAAAATATAAACATTTTTACAAAATAATTTTTTTTTATCTACGCATGCGATAGCTATTAAAAAAAAAATCATTTGCATAATTTCATAGCGAAATGTATTGAGCAACTTATATGAAAATCCCAAACAAATATCGTGTAAATTTAAAGAATTATGAGAGATAGAATGAAAAAAATTTCAGTTCTTAAAAAAATAAATAAAGGAAGATGACAGGGTTTTTTATCAATATTTATTTATGAACTGCGAACACTGTATTACCATTGGGCATTGGTTGAATCGAAATAAAAATGTGAGTAAAACCCCTTATAGTCTACCTTTCATTTTGAGAGAACTGAAATTCTGTTCATTCTATCTCTCATCTTATAATTAAAATCGCATCTTATAATTAAAAAAAGTGGAAATTTATTTTGCAAAAAAAAAAAAAAAAAAAAAAAAAAAACTTATATTTCCATAAATATATGTGGTAGCCCAATAAAAATTTATACAGATAATGAGAAAAATCCTCTTAATCGCATATTGCAGCCAAAACGCATTTAAAGCATTACTTTTTACAAGGTGATCCAAAACATTTTTACTTTCGTTCAATTTTTTACTGGTCCCTATTTCCTCTTCAAGACACAAATTTTGCTGAAATATATGAGGTATAACATGTTCTTTACACTCCCGAAGTTTCACGATGTTTTCCCAAGAACTTTTCTAGATATTTAACAAAACGTCTAAATTCGAAAGTGCCCAAATACTTAATAGTAGATAGTGTATATAGTTATTATTATCGTTTTATTCATATATATTCTCTCTCTTTTTTTTTTTTTTACTCTCCCACCAACATTCCCCCCCCCCCCCCATGAGCTATTTTTGAAAATTACTGCTATGAATTCTAAAATGCCCGATAATGCATACCAGTAGCTAATTCCGCAACCTTAAAAGTTTGGGAAAAAAGATATCGCTAAAAATAAGATATGTGAACGACCGCCACTTATGTCAAGGTCGATGAGTTAGTTTATTGATAAGTTCTATATCCTTATCTTCCTGTACTATCCGATTTCGAGAATTCAAATTATCAAAACTTAATATTTATTTAATAAATTCGATTCCGATAACTGAGTAAAAAAGATGAGAGATTAAAAAATAAATAAATAAATAAGATATTTAAGAATACTGAATAGTTGAAAAGGGTTTTTGCTTCTCTGTTAACATTTTCATGTTTAATTGCACGATTTTTCCAAGAAAAATGCAATAATTTTACTGAAAACGTTTTTCAATAGAATTAAAATAATTTCGACGTCTGAAAATTATTAGATTAATTGAGATTTATTAATTATTTTTATTATATTCTTTTTAATGCATGCAATAATTCAAGAAAATTAATTTCCCTTGTTGGTATAATTCATAGCTGCCAAGTTTTCTTGATTTCCAAGAGGACTTCTTGATTTTTGTATTTTCTTCTTGCTTCTAGCCAGAAAATGAAATCTTCCTGATTTTGAAATTTAACTTTCATTTTTAATTTAATATTTTCTTTTAGCCTCCGAGAAAAAAAAAAGGCTATAGTATGTTTTTAAATCATCCACAAAAATCTTATGTGTTTAATCAGTTTTAATTGAAATAGCAAGATGTGGTTAGATTTGACCCAAAATACTAATCACATTTTGAAACAGCTTTCTGCAAAGCAGATCATAACATTGCATGGCATAAATCATAACTTTGCCTTTGAGAGAACAAAACGCAATCCTTGTTGAAGCTGGGAGATTATAAATATGCGACTTAGTTTGATTCTTCTGCATTCATGTGTTAACTTATGAGAACAAACTAATTGCAGATTGTGTACTTGCTATCCTGCATGAAATATTAGAATACTTTTATTTGACTTTTAAAACATTCATTTAAAAAATGAGTAGTGCTAATAATGAGAAATATATAAACAGGCATTTTCTGATTCACATACAATAGAATTTCCTTTTCGAAGGGATTCAACCATAAAAATGCTTACTGTACTATTATCATGCTTAGCTTGGTAGAATCAATGCTTAAAGTTTTTCCTTTTTATTTTTCCCTTTTTTTCTAAATTTCTCATAAGTACAATTTTTAGGATCAAGTTAGTAAAAAATGGTTATTTCAGCTATGACTATTATATAGAAAAAATCTTCGTGATTTTAAAGGAATCTTCTTGTTTTTTGAGCTTAATCTTCTTAATTCTTCCCGTGAGAAGTTTGCAGTATGATAATTTATCTTTCATTCTAGGCTACTTTTATTTATTTATTTATTTTATTTATTTATTTATTTATTTTTATTTATTTTTCATTTTTGATCAAAGTTAGCAAGCACCTATTATTTCATTTCGTCACCCTGTCTGTTCGTTCACATCTCATTTCCGTAAACATTTTTGAAATTGCGTTAAACATTTTTAAGTACCCTAATTTTCTCTCTGCGGATGAACATTTCATGCTAATTTAACAGAAGATATCTTCTCTAAAAAGAAAATCATGTGATCCGCAAGAACTTGGAAGTGCATTCCCTTTCTCTTACCGGTTCTGAAAAGAATTTTGGCTTAGAAATGAAAAACACGATCTGGTGTAAAATAAATGAACAAATAAATAAATAAATAATAATTTCTATATGATAATAATAATATCTGTTATGATTATTATGTTGAAAAAAGGGGGAAAAAACTGTTATATATGCCTTTTAAATTGTTGAAAAATTCAAATTGAGATATTAAATAACACAATAATATGAATAAATCACGATTTTACGTAAAATGTAAAATCAAAAACTTATTGACAATTGACATCGGTATCCCCGCTGCGTATTATCTGCATTACAAAATACATAAAGTTTTTTAAACGTATAATAAGCGAATTATTGGAGGAAATTATGGTACTTTTTATCTATATTTAATTTCACATTATAAATATTAAGTTATAAAAGCAGTTCAACCAGCAATTTACCGCAATGAATTTAAAAATTTCGTGGCCCGGTAAAGAAAAAAAAAAAAAAAAAATCAATGTCAATTACATCATATTCTATCGAAAACATCATTTATTGCATCTGAAAAATGCATGTTGATTTAATAGGTTTAGTGCAATACAAAGATGTCGAAATGTGCTTATAAAAAATACATCTCTTTGACCATAATGTGTCCGAGTTATTTTGAGAGTACTTGTACACGAATCAAACGTTCCTATGCGTAAGATATTTTATTAAGAAGCATTCTACAGTAAAACCAAAAAACCTGAATGCCCGAAAAACCTGAATTAATTTTATATAATTCTAAAAGTATTTTATTGAAATGAAACCACCGACAGACAGCTAATTAAAATCATAAACACTATTAAACTTTATTTAAAAAAAAAAAAAAAAAAAAAAAAAAAAAAAAAAAAAATCACACAAATTATTTCTAAAGAATAAAAAATAAATTACATCAACAAGGGAAATTACTTCACTTGAAGAATTGTATGCTTTAAAAAATAACAATTATTATAATAATAACAAAACAAAAATTTGAAAATTCTCAATTACTCTAAACATTTTCACACGTCTGTATTTTTAATTGAAACAGAAAAATTAAAGAAATATTTTTAACAGATTAAAAATTCAACTAAATGAAGTTTAAAAACTGATAAATGAGGTCCGATTTTTTATTTTCATGTGTTTATATTTTTATTCCAAATATGCTCAAATGTAGATGGTGAAGCTTGCATTTTAAATAAAATACGTTATATATAATGAATATGCAACGTAAAATGTACCACATATAAAACTAGTTGGCATAGGTGGACTCTGCTCAGTTCCCCATCATATTTATGTTCTCATAACCTCCTAGTGGGAGACGTATTATAATCATGTTAAAAGAAATGAATTTGACCAAATCTTGATTCAGTGACAGAATGAAATCCCCGCCTAATAGGCTATCCACCGTTCACTTCTATATATTTATCTTATCCTAATCTATTAATTTATTTTATCAGGGTCGATTCCGTTGTTTAGTTTTCATGCTACTATTTCCAATGCAATAATCCTCAAAATTCATATTTATATGAAAAATTTACAATTTCGCTATGTTGATAAAATCGTAAATTACGAATAATTTACGAAATTTTCCTATTAGAATATTTGTATTCAATCATGTTCAAACAAATATCATAAATATAATTTTGAAGTTATCTAATGCATTTATGATCCTCAAAATGGAAGTTTATGCTCAATTTTGCCTTATTCTGCCATTTTAAGTAAATCGTAAATTCCAAATAACTTACAAATTTTTTAAATTGGAAAAATCATAGTCTATGATATTCATGCCAGTATCCAAAATAATATTTAAAAAGTGGTTTGACATATTTACGATGAAAATATCCCTCAAGATTGACGTTTATGTGAAATTTTGCTCTATTCTGCCATGTTAAGAAATTCGTAATTTTCCAATAACTTACGAAATTTTTATATTGTAAAATTCATAGTCATTAATATTCATGCCAGTGTGCTAAATAATATTTCAAAAGTAGTCTGACATCTTTACGAGGAAAATATCTCTCAAAATTAACGTTTATGTGAAATTTTGCCCTATACTGCCATGTTAAGAAATTCGTAAATTTCCAGTAACTCGCGAAATTTTCAAAGTAGCATATTTATAGTTACTGATGTTCATTCCGGCATCAAAACTGATATTTTAAAACTGGTCCGACATTTTCACAGTAAAAAATTTCCATTTAATGCACGTTTATGTGAAATTTTGTCCTATTCTCCCATGTTAAGAAAATCGTAAATTTTTCATAACTTACGAAGTTTTTTGATTTGAATGTTGCAAATGAATAGGGTTCTTGCCAGTATCGAAAGTAATATTTTAAAACTGATCTGACCTCTCTGCGATCATTTGTTCGTGAGATATCGTGTTAACAGACTGACAAACTAACGGACTAACACACTAACGGACTGACACACTGACACACTAACGGACTGACACACTGACACACTAACAGACACCCTACAGACAGACACCATACAAATTTTGTCATTTTCGGATTCCTCACACCTGAAAACGTATGAAAAAGTCAAAAAGCCGAGATCGAAATTTTTCACGATTACCTAAGTTCCCCATACCTATAGTATGATGGGGAACTAATAAATAACAGAAAAAGGTTGTATCTTTTACATTTAAAGCATGATACAGACATTAATTTAGAAAAATGGAAAAAACAATCTTTCCTTTTTAGAAAATAGTCAGTCTTTCAGTATAAGAAAATAAGATACTATCTGTTATTACACCATTGTTGTAAGTTTTGGTTACCAAATTAAGTAATTTTTGTATCATGATTATTATTATTCATTACAAAAATTATAAATCAAAATAATTAAATTTTGAAAACGAGGCTTCAACAATAGCTTCAAATTGATTCACTTCACTTTATTCACAACCCATAATGGCAAAGTTTTATGGAGCACTCTAAAAACTCCATGAAACCACATTAAAACAGAGTTGAGTCGTACTCAAGCGCTAATCGATTCACTTCTAAATACAAGCTCAAATTAACCTCAAAGTATTTTTCCAAAAGTGGAAAAGCTCGCGGGAATCATCGAGGAGAATAATATCTTCTTTTCAATATTGAAAAAAGATATAGATATACTACAAAATGACTTTTGTGCTCCCGAAGGGCTCAAGCTTTAGGAAAAAATCAAGCCAAGGAGAAAAATATGCAGTAATGTAAAAAGTATATTTAAAAAAAAAAAAAATGCTAGGAGAGATATGTTTAAATGAAATGTTTGCCTGGTTTAATAATTCGAGGGTTGTTTCCTGGTTGTTTAATAATTCGAGAATAATTTTATCTAAGTAAATATGTCTTTTCTTTTCGTATTTTCATAGTTACCATTTCTTGTATATTTATTTATTTATTTGTATCAAATTCGAAAAATATTAAACAGCAAAACACAATTTTGGAGATGATATTGAATTTGAAAAAATAAATAAATAAAAATCTTATACAGAGACATGGAAAACGTAAATAAATATATATATTTAAAATTTAAAAATATATCTAAAGAAAAATTTTCTTCAGTATAAGACTACTAATGCAAATTTTTTAAGGAGTGCATACATCTATAACTTTTATTTTATTTTATTTTTTTTTTTTAATTGGAGAGAAAAGAGAGAGAGAGAGAGATTTATCATCACTTTGAAAATTTATTTTTCGATTTTAATATGCATACATTAATCGTTATAAACATTCGCGAATTTAATTTTCATGTAAAACACGCTCAGAAAATCAAAATTTTAAAATTATTCATTAAACACAATAAAACTGAGATCTAAAATATAATTTTATAATTCAAGAATTTCTGAGTAGAGAATTATTCAGTTGAATAATTAGTTAAGTATCATAATAGTCTTTTAATAAATTTAAAAAAAGTACTTTTTGTGCAAAACGAATAATAATGAGTATTACTCATAAGGCGAAAAAAATCATATCCATCTATTTTTATAATGCATATGAATATATGTATTATGCACGAATATCGAATATATGTAGATGTACTATACACACAAACAATAATGTTCAAATTTTATTTGATAAAGTAATTTTTGAGATAACAAGTTAAAAATTAAAATTTAGAGAACCAACAAATGGAAAAATCTGCACTGTTGCATGTTGCATCCTTCTTGTTATTTGCATATAATTGAAAGGAACATAAAAGCGTATGGAAAACAAAGATCCATAAATGCTCTTTTCTGTTTGAAAATAGACATTGCCATCAACAGTTTAACGAAATATTTCTCTTTATTCTTTTTTCCTAATTGAACCAAAAAAAAAAGTGATTTTAATGTCAATTGATGTAATTTTAGAGAATTAAAATTATGAAATTTTCTGAAATTCATAATTTCAAAGAACTTTAAATATAGAAATATCAAAGTATTCTAACAAGTATCTAATTTAAGAAGAGAAAATACGAAATCTTAAAAAATGCAAATGATGAAGTAATATAGTATAGTAAAACAAGTTTTCTGCAGGACATTTTGATTAACACGTTGAGCGCCACGCGAATTCTTAAAATCCATTAAAATTCCATAATGATTCCTCCTCTAATAAATAAAAAGTAAGCAAATTTTCAATAATTAAAACAATGTAATATTTTTAGTTTTATATTCTATTTTACACTGTCAACCACCGATGGTTGACGCGGTTTTATATCATATTTGACGTTGTCAGCCACCGATGGCTGAGATGGCGCTCAACGTGTTAATTTTTGGTACTGCTTTTACTTTCGGGGTAAAACTTTCACTGAAATGTTTGAAGTATAACATGTTCTGCACACCCCTAAAGTTTCAAGATGATTCCTTCTGTATTTTTAGAGATATATGACAAAATGTCTAAAATATAGAATAGCTGACATGCTGCTCAACGTGTTAAATAAAACTCAAAAAACTATACGATGCTTATAAAAAGTTTTAACAAATCTTGCAATAAAATTTTTATATATAAAACCACTTACAATTTAATAAATAAAAGAAAATTCTTAAAAACATATAAATAAATAAATAAAAATAAATAAATAAAGACTTTTGCTACTTCTTTTTGTACTTTTTACATTTTAATAAACAGTATTTAATAATGGATATGGTACTCAACGATAGTTAGATATTTGGAATTGCAAAAATATTGTATGAGTTCTTGTTGATCTTGTTATTTGTGATGTCTAAAAGTAATTTAATATTTCGCACCGTAATATAAATAAGCTAAAATGTATCTCTTGTATCAATGACTAGAAATGATTGATATTTATGTAAGTATTTAAGCACCGTAGTAAATTTATCATAAATTTCATAAACAAATATACACTATACACGAGAAAAATTTATATAATTGTTTGATAAATAAATTTTCCGAACGCTAAATCTTTAATAACTTAACGTTTAACTTTTAACATAATTATCTATACAATTATTTTATTAGCATATTCAAAGTTCTCTTACAGTAATGTCATTATAAACACCTTTAACAATAATCCATAAACCCTTTCGAAAGATAGTGCTATTTACAGTTTATCTCATCGAAATAACATTCGTAAGAGATCATTTATCAACACATATAAATCCTTGACGATCGTTAACGGTTAAATGATACAGAGTCAATCATTAACAGGTAATCGCATGGCTTTTTACGGTTTCCTTTTATAGTTTATGGGTTCCGGTAAATAATTGTTACTCTGGAGAATCGATATTTTAACATGCCATGTAATCAATAATAAATGGGTCCGAATGGGCAGTTTCCTGAAATTTTATGAGCCATTTTGAAATCAAAACATTTGCGATTATTATATTTATGTGAATATGAAAACAATTAGGAACTAGTATGTTGTTTGTGGCCGTCACAAATTTCTGTTCTATATTTTCTTTACAAAATCAAAACAGTATAAATTATTTACTAAAATTATTTCCCCTGATGAATGTAGACGATTTCTATCTCAGAGAACTATAGCACAATATTTATAATTTCGCATTGAAAAGTTGAAAGTAATCCTCATTTTGCAATTTATACAAAACTTTGTCCTATAATACCATATGAAAAATTATGAAAAAAAAAGGGGGGGATGTCAGCACCACCTGTTGAGCAATTAATTCCAATATGTAAATAGCACCAATTTCAGTCAAGTTCCAACTAAATATAAACTTCGGATAAATTTAGTTTATCGGCTAGGGAGATAAAATTTTGGATTTCTAAAATTTTGGATACACACAAACAACATTTTTAAAAAATAGACAAACTCAAAGACAATGAGAACATCTCAAAAGAGACATCTTTGTACAGTGAGAATATCTATGGATAATGAGAACATTTCACAAGATGTAATCCATCGAAATCCGGAAGTTGACAATTTTCACAAACGAAATTTTTTTTTTCCTTATGTACCGAGTGATCCAAAAGTCATAGAAAAAAATAAGAATATACATTATTAAAAAAGTATTGACCGTATTACTATGCGAATTTCACTTAAATGCACAGAAAGACATGGGATAATTTTAAGTAACACCCCTTTCTTTTTTTGAAGTAACATCGCTGTACAGTGAGAATATCTCTGAATAATAAGAACATTTCAAATGATGTAAATCCATCGAAATCCGAAAGTTGAAAAATTTCACGAACGCAGTATTTTTCTTATGTACCGAGTGATCCAAAAGTCACAGAAAAAAATATATATACATATATTATTCAAAAAGTATTGACCATGTTACTATGCGGATTTCACTAAAATGCACAGGAAAACATGGAATTTTAAATAACATCCCTCTCTTATTTTAAGTAACATTGCTGTACAGTGAGAATATTCACAAGATATAAATCTATCGAAATCTGGAGGTTGAAAATTTTCACGAACGCAAATTTTTTTTCTTATGTACCGAGTGATCCAAAAGTCCCAGAAAAAGTAAAAGTATATATATATTATTCAAAAAGTATTGACCGTATTACAATGCAGATTTCACTGAAATGTACAGAAAGAAATAGGATTATTTTAAGTAACATCCCTCTCTTTTTGAAAGTAACATCTTTGTACAGTGAGAATATATCTGGATAATAAGAACATTTCAAAAGATATAAATCTATCGAAATACGGAGGCTGTAAATTTTCACGAACGCAATATTTTTTTCTTATGTACCCGGTGATCCAAAAGTCACAGAAAAAATAAAAAATATATTATTCAAAAAGTACTGACCGTATTACTATGCGGATTTTATTGAAATACACAGAAAGACATGGGATTATTTTAAGTACCAAAAGGTCTATTGCTAAATTAGTTAAATTTTTCTCCATCAAATGGCGGTTTAATTGTAAAATTACTTTTTTACAGTGGTGTAGTACATTCAACAACGCAACTAGGACTATAAATGTCCAATGTGACGGCCGCCATTCATGAGAATGACCGTCAGATGTTTCGCATTGGGAATTTTCATAATAAAGCTTAATTAATAATGATTTATCGTTAAACGATATCACGAATTTCTTTTTAGAACGATATAACAACAGTAATGAGCAATAAATATTTAATTTAAATGTTCGCTAACATCTAAAATCATATGCAACACAACAAAGTCAGATATGAATATTCGTAATATGGCATCATGTGAGAAGACGGATCTGTTTTAAATATGAGAGTATACTGCGAATCTAGCGTTATCTGTTGTTGAAAAACGTAATTAATATTTTTTATATTAATATAAAAATCTTATGCTTTTCTAAGCATTTCAGAGAAAACCGCGCAGTACTACCGACCAATAACTTTTAAACATGCTTTTTTTTTAAGTGAAAACTTCTTTAGGCGCGTTGAGCACTTTTGGGTGAACAAAAATCTTTGAATTCCCGTCATCGTCAGCTGACGCTTTCCATTTGAAGTGAAAAATTTTGGGTGAACAAAAATCATTGAATTCGCGTCCATCCTTGTAGATACAAATAATGTATCATGCAATTAACTTGCTATTGTGAAGTGTTAATGATTATCTACTGTATAAATTTTTAAAATCTGGTGCGGCTCTACACGACTTCTCTTATCTCCGGACACTGTCTCTATTGCAGTTAGACCTCAAAAAACCGTGAGAAAGCCCAAAGCTGCCATTTTTCTCACGTTTTTACAATCTGGTGCGGCTCTACACGACTTCTCTCATCTCCGGGCACTGTCTCTATTGCAGTTAGACCTCAAAAAACCGTGAGAAAGCCCAAAGCTGCCATTTTTCTCACGTTTTTACAATCTGGTGCGGCTTTACACGACTTCTCTCATCTCCGGACACTGTCTCTCAAAGATTGCAGCCGAAAACGTTGCAGTTAAACCTCACAGAACTTTGATAATGGCCAAAGCCTCCATTTTTCTCACGTTTTTACAATCTGGTGCGGCTCTACACGACTTCTCTCATCTCCGGACACTGCCTCTATTGCAGTTAGACCTCACAAAACAGTGAGAAAGGCCAAAGCTGCCATTTTCCTCACTTTTTTAAAATCTGGTGCGGCTCTACACGACTTCTCTCATCTCCGAACACTGTCTCTCAAAGATTGCAGCCGAAAACGTTGCAGTTAGACCTCACAGAACCTTGATAAAGGCCAAAGCCTCCATTTTTCTCACGTTTTTACAATCTGGTGCGGCTTTACACGACTTCTCTCATCTCCGGCCACTGTCTCTTAAAGATTGCAGCCGGAAACGTTGCAGTTAGACCTCACAAAGCCGCCATTTATCTCACCTTTTTACAATCTGGTGCGGATCTACACGACTTCTCTCATCTCTGGGCACTGTCTCTGTTGCAGTTAGACCTCACAAAACCGTGAGATAGGCCAAAGCCGCCCTTTTTCTCAAGTTTTTGCAATCTGGTGCGGCTCTACACGACTTTTCTCTTCTCCGGACACTGTCTCTATTGCAGTTAGCGCATTAAATAAAATTGTAATATAATTTTTGTAGTAGTAGTTTTTATTAATGAATAAAAAGCACTTCATTTAAAAGTATTTCCTACGCATCAAAACATTTCCTGACGATTCAAGAAATACACACGTAATTGTTCACGTTTTCACTTCTGTCGGCACTCCCGGAGTGCAAATGTTTTTTTTTTTCTTTTCTGTGACTTTGGATCACCAGATATACAGAAGAAAGTAAAAATGAAACAGTATTTTTAATCTTTTATTGGAATTGTATTTTCTGCTTTATTTCACGAACTTCAATTATAAAACGACAAAAAATTTTTGATACATAAATAATGTACTAATAAAACTCATGTTGAAGCTGGAAATCTTAAACAGTTCTATGAAGTGTATTGAGCGATATTTCATATTTAAACATCATATTGGGAATATTAATTTGTTAGAGATATTTTGAAAAAATATTTACTAGCTTTTCAAATTTTATTTTACTTAAAAAATAATTTTCCCCTAAATAGTTTTGTTTGTTATTACACAAAATCTTAGATTAAATAGTAAAGAAAACACTTAGTTCTTCGGTGTATACCAATAGAATTTGAAATTATAAATTAGCATCAGCCCGTTATAAATTTTGAATATTACAATAACAATACATATATTTACCAATTATTAACGCGTTTTTCTAACAATTTCGACATACTCTATCAATTTATTAAAAAGACAAAACTCGATTGGAATTAATTTAGAAAAGGATTTAATTATTCTTTGCATCAGGATTTTTTTATTTTATTTATTTTATTTTTTTTACTTTCAAGAGTTGCTGGATAAACAATAGATCGAAGGTTATATTCTTACCATTATAATATAATTAATAATAGTATTAATAAAAAGAGAATAAAAGAGAGAAGTAGCCTTATTAGATTAATATAAAAAGATGGCGTGATTTTCCTTATACAAAGAATAAGTGAAATATAATTTTAAAAATCTTACAGTATATAATTATTTTCTAGAAATCATAGCAGAAATTTAAATAAACTGCATATATGTTTTTAATTAAATTTATATACCTTTAAATATACCTTTAAATCTCTCTCTCTCACACACACACACAAAAAAAAAAAAAAAAGAAAAAGAAAAAAAAAGCGGCAGGAATGGAAGAAAAATTTTATCTTCCTGATCCGATTTATTTTAAATTCAGCATTGTTACACATTTTATGATACTCGAGCAATATTTTGATAATTCTTGCCAAAAAAGATAAAAGTAGAAGATAAATGTTCATTTTTTCTATTTATTGCTGCTTTCTACATAATTTACCTAATATTTGTAAAAAGACGTTGACACAAACGGAAGTTTGATTTATTATTCAAACAGAATAATGTAACACACACTTACTTTCATTTTAATAACTATTCAGGTAATTAAAAATTATAAAAGAAGACACTTTGATAACACACATTATTTTATGTTTAATACTTTGAGGAGGGCAGAGTTCTCCGCATCATGAGAGGTATCAATGTGTGTGGAATACTCCAAGGTAGACATTTCAGTCAGTTAGAAATTTCTATAATCTTAATTAATAAAATTATTAATTAAAAAAGTCGGTTTTATAAAGTTTTTTTTTTTTTTTCCACATTGAAAAAAGTTTCTCTTATGACGTTGTTTTTCGGTCATGAAGTCATTTTCCAAGGGGAAATTAAAATGTGATCCATGGTGTAAAAAATAATAAAACGAATGTCAATATTTCTATTAAGAAAGTTTATTTTCTTACTGGCAATTTCTTATGTTGTTTATAAATTTTTTATATGTTCTTCCCTGTAGAATAACGATCCCCATTATCCATTATACCTAAGCATTTAATTTGATGATATATTTTATATTTACATTCATATTGCATCAACTTTTTTTGAAAAAAAAAAAAAAAAAAAAAATTGAATTTAGGTTTGGAAATTTTATTTCCAAAATAGCATCGTTTATGAATCGGATTATTTATTCTTTTTTTTTTTTTAAATTATCGTCCTTGTGAGCGCCATTTATTTTTGTCTTTAAAGTATATTTAATACGTACTAAAAATTATGATATCTATGATTGTTATAATGATACAGTACATTTTTTTTTTTTTTTTTAAGAGATATTAATTATTTTCGTTCATCATTTTGGTCACCGTATAAAAGAAATAAAACCTAACGCCCAAGAAGTAAATATACAGAAAAATACAGCAATATTAATAAAATAAAGTAAATATAAAGCACCATAGAGCAGAAGAGTATTCATTCATTTAAATGGTCACGCGGGCCCGGGGATTCAGCCTAAACTTTCCACTTAGCAGTAATAGAGAAGGCTACCATAGTAAAAATCATAAAAGTGTGCGATCGCTTAAAATTTTTCAAAGTTGATTTTATAATATTTAACTGCAAACTTTAAAAAGTTAAAAGATTCCATTAAAAAAACTCTGTATGAAAAATGATTGCTGCCACCAGATTTATTTTTATGTAGCATTTGTAACATAATATTCCCTTTAACTGAATTTATTTTTAAAAAAAATTCAAAATATTAATAAACCTTTTCATTTAAAAATAGATTTTTACAGCCTTTTCAGAAAAATTCATCGTCAATTTCTATCTAAGTTTTGCATATTTTAAAGTATATTTTTATTGAACCATTTTAACTAATTTGCCTTCTCAACTTTCTTAAGCAAGAAGAATTATCAAATTTAACATATCTGCGCTGAAAAACAAATTTTTTTAATGATTATAAATTATGGAACTCTAACAGCACTCTTGATAGTGACGGTGAAGAGCTAAGTGACTCTGCCCAAAATCAATAATCCTTTCAGCTTTTTTACTGCACTTTAAATTAAATTATCTCTTGCCGAGGAGAAAATTAATATTTTAATATGCATTTTTCCTTGCTATGAAAAAGTTTTTATTTTGCCGTTTTTATTACGTAAGTGTAAGAAATCTATGTTAGAAAGCTATCAATTAGAGTCTTTTAGTCTTCTATCTAAATTTTACTAAGCGGCAAACTTTCCGTTTGATATAAAAACGCGTCCACCTTCTGTTGAATTTTTTTCAAAATGTCAAGTTTCACAAGATTATAGTCAGTAAGAGCAATGTAATAATGTAGAATAACAGCATTGGCGTAGAACAGAAAAAACAAAAAATAACTGAAATAAGCATTTTTAAGGAATTATTTAGCAATCATTGAAAATACAGCCTGGATATACAAATGCATGTATTTCAAACTCTATCTCATTATTTATAAATAAACATGCGATATATATGTGTGTGTGTGTACTGTATATGCAATTTCTCTCTCCCTCTGTCTTTTTCTTTTAATATTAGTGGATAATTAATTTTATTGATATTTTTTTTTTCTTTTTAATTTCTCTTACCCATAAGGTAGGGAAAGTATTGTTTTTGGGTCAAATTTTCGAACGCGAGATTTTGTTATATTTACACGTTTTGAGGTCCCCTGAATACGAAAATCATGTTTTTAGCAAATGGTCTGTGTGTCTGTGTGTGTGTTTGTATGTGTGTCTGTCTGTTATCCGCATATCTCAAAAACAAATTATGGCAGAAAGTTCAAACTTGGTATGCTAAATGTGTATCATATAGGGATGATACAGTAAGTTTTCGTTAAGATCAAGCAAATGGTTCGTGTACAGGGACAATCAAGAGAATTCTAATACATTACGTCTATGGGGGAAATTGCAGGTAAGTAGAGTTTAACGTCTATAGACTGCACTAAACCAAATGAAACGAATATATATATTTTGTAATTCAGATAGCCAACTGGGAAAAATTTTTTGTGTATGCAGGAGCCTCGCCTCCCCCCTGGGGGGGGAAGTCCCCCTCGAGAGGGGAGTAAATTTTCATGATGGGTATCTTTCAAAAGAGCTCGCCAATACCTTTAAAACGAATGGTTGAACCATCGATCTGCGATAATTTAAAACAAAGTTATTGATTTTTTTCACTTTTAACGAAAAGAAACTTGGAAAAAAAATCGTAATTTTTTATTTTTATTTTTTTTAATATTGAGAATAAAATGGACTTTTTTTGGATATTTAGTGTCATACTACTTCTCTAATATGGAAATCGTCTGCATTATTATAAAAGATAATTTTTTTTAAATAATAGTCTTAATAAATTATTTTTAAAAAACAGAATTATTTGTGAATAACCGAATTAAATTCTATATAAATGTAGGTGCGTTAATGAAACGGGGGGGTTGAGGGGGGCGGTAGCCCCCCTCACACAGAATTAATTATCATACAAAACTCTTCCGAAGCCTAATTTGAATTGTTTAACATAGGTTTACATAACATCGTTATCTTACCTCTTAATCTCCAACCTGTATTTATAGTATTAAATTTCAGGGTAAGAGAAAGTCGTGTGAGTGACACACCAGATTATTTTCTTTTTTATCACTGCTTATATGCATAGTATATACATGGGATGCACATGTTTGTGTGTTATGAGATTTCAGGTACTTGTTTATTTTAAGAGTTTTTCAATGTTTTTATTATTATTATTATTATTATTATTATTAAATTGATGCTCTCATTTGTATTTGCATTTTGGGGTCTCCACCTTCCAAGGTAAGTTATTTTTAACCATCAACTACACTTTTCGTTTTAGTTCAAATATCTTATTTTATTGCCTGAATATGCTGTCAGAATGCTAGCGATGTATTTATTTAGATTTAACGATGTATCGGAATTAGTCATGCATTATTTCAGAAATAGTATATCTTTCTTTTTACCTACAAATGAAAGAATTCTTTGAAAATGATTCATTTGTGTTTTGGAAACTATACAACTCATGATTTACTTGAATTTCAATTTAATTCTGCCTCTGAGTTTAATATTTATTGTCTACTTTTCTTTTTTTTTAACTTTCTTTTCTTCTTCTTCTTATTTTTTTTTTTTTTTTTCACTGTTTTTATTTTATATGTGGGAGAGTAGTCGGATGTTTCCTTGTTTTTACACTGTATTATGTTAAATCTCATGTATATAAAAGATAGATAATAGGAAAATATCAGAAGGAAAAGCATGTTCCTGCAACGATTAAAATACTTTTTTGCACTTCATAAATAGTCGATAATCTAAGTTTTTTAATGTGTTTTGATTTTTTTTTTTTTTTTTTTTTTTTCTTTCTAAATTCTATAAAAATACATTTTTTTTTTTTTTTTTTTTTTTTTTTTTTTTTAGGCTCTATTGAAATTTAATAAAATAAAATTTAAAACTGTGTTAAATAGCTAGTGGAATTCTGTTTATACATACTATAAATAAACACAATGTGTGAAAAAAAAAAGAAAAAAAGAAAAAAAAAATCATATCTGGATTATCGTTTAACCTTCTGTTTATTAAATCAAATTAAGGATAATTTATTTCAGTATAATTTATAACAGAGTTTATATATATATATATATACTTAATTTATTTATCATAAATTCTCTGTATATATATTTATATACAGATGGCTGGTTGATTGGTTCGTGCGTGCATGTAACAGTACAATACATTTGTATACCACGGAGAATTAAGAATAAAACCTTTCTTAAAATTACAAGTGTACTCTTTGAAAATAACAATTTATAAATTATTTATTAATCGGTGTTTTAATAAATCATCTGAAATTAAAATGCTTATAGAATATGCTATGCATCCTTAGACAACCTTGCAGTTTTATGGAATAAATTATATTACATATCGATATGATAATTACTTCTGTGTCCTTTTAGAAAGCAAATTATCTGTGCTCTAGATCTTGCTCGTACGATATGTTTTATTGAATCGTAAATGGAATAGTTTTCGCCTAAATAATTCATGTACATGTTCAGATGTTTTGAAGATCCTTTTGGCCTTTTTTTCACCCACACTATGTAGATACATTTGATAGAACCAAAGGAAACAATTTTAAAGTTTTTTTCTTTCCTTTCTTTTTAAAATGGAACGAACTCATAAAATAGTAAAGAAGAAAGGAAAGAAATTGAGATCTTTGTTGCTTCAAGAGGCTTGTTTATTCGTCAAATCGAAGCCTTGACATATCTTCGTAAACATTTTTTTTTTCGCAAGTGAAATTCATTCTTCGCAAAAAATACTTTCTTAAGAGTATGTTCATGAAAAATATAAAAGGAAAACAGTTACTTTTTATGAAACTTACTTTACAGTTCATCCTTTATGCAAAACAATTCTTGTGGAAGCAAAATTTTCAAGAATTGTTTTCAGATGAAATACAAAAAAAATCATTACGAAAAGAAAATGCATTTAAATAATAATAATAGAACTCAATTGGTAAACTATATAAGATATTTATATTTTTTATTAATTTATAATATAAATCCAATGGATATGCCCAATACATGAATTTTCGAAATTTTTGCTTCTTTATTAATTAAAGTGATTCTAAGCATATGTGTGTATATATATATATATGCTTGCTATTGTCATGAGAATTTACCATTTTTACAGATATGAAACAGCCTCAAAATTAAAATTCGGACTGTATTCATGTTGATTCTTTTTCAACTTAATAAATAAAATAATCTGGTGTGTCACTCACACGACTTTTTCTCACCCTAAAATTTAATACTATAAATACAGGTTGAAAATTAAGAGGTAAGATAACGAGTACTGTTATGTAAACCTGTGTTAAACAATTCAAATTAGATTTCGGAAGAGTTTTATATGACAATTAGTTCGGTGTGAGGGGGCTACCATTCCCCTCAACCTCCCCATTTTATTAATGCACCTACATTTATACAGAATTTAATTCGGTTATTCGAAAATAATTCTGTTTTTAAAAAATAATTTATTAAAATTATTATTTAAAAAATATATATCTTTTTATGATAATGCAGACAATTTCCATATTAGAGAAGTAGCATAACACTAAATAATAATAATAATAATAAAAAGTTGAATTTATTCTCAATTAAATTAAATTATTATTCTTTTTTTTTTTTTTTTTGTTAAAAATGAAAAAAAAATCGATAACTTTATTTTAAATTATCGCAGATCGATGGTTCAACCATTCGTTTTAAAGGTATTGGCGAGCTCTTTTGAAAGATACCCATCATGAAAATTTACCCCCCTCTCCCCCCCCCACGGGGGGGGGGGGCGAGACTCCTACATACACAATTTTTTATTTTATTTTTTTTTCCAGTTGACTATCTCTATTAGAAAAAATATATATTCGTTTCATTTTGTTTAGTGCAGTCTATAGATGTTAAACTCTACTTACCTGAAATTTCCCCCATAGACGTAATGTATTTGAATACTTTTGAGTGTCCCTGTACACGAACCATCTGCTTCATCTCAACGAAAAGCTTAGTGTAGCATCCCTATATAATACACATTTAGAATATCGAGTTTGGAATTTCTGCTACTATTTGTTATTGAGATATGCTGATAACAGACAGACACACAGACCATTCGCTAAAAACATGATTTTCGTATTTAGGGAACCTCAGAACATGTAAATATAACAAAAACTCACGTTCGAAAATTTAACCCTAAAACAATACTTTCTCAACCCTATGGGTAAGAGAAAGTAAAAAAATTAAATTTTATATTCTTATCTCATTGTCGTAGAAAGGTTTATTTTTAAGAACAGACTTATGAAGAAGAAAAAAAAAAATACAGGTTTCGATACATGTAAAAAAGAGCTCTCCATAGATTTCCTTGCATCTATTTTTTAGTATCGAGTATATGAAAATCATATACTTGTAAAATAAAACTATTTTAATTACAAGGATGAAAGTTGCTTTAAAACGACATTTCATTCCGTAAAACAACAGTGATTAACGTAAAATCTAAACTTTATCGGAATATCTTATTCTAAATACTTTAAGTCAAATAGACAGCGAGGCGTAAAACTGTATAGAGCAAAAAAGATTGAGTTTTTTTTTTTTTTTTTTCCCATCAGCAATAAATCATTAAATTTATAAAGTTCTCTTCAAAAATGAATAATAATGTAACACACAATAACTTGAACTGTAATGGATAACATACCATATTATTATTATTATTATTATTAAGATTATTATTAGTAGTATTGTTGTTGTTATTATTATATGCCTTAGAATATCCATTAATTCCAGTTCTTGAATCTGATATTTTTTTTAAAAACAATTCACAGGAAAGAAAAAGCGCTCTTTTTAAAAAATCCTTCCTGTGTGTTAGGTCACTTGATAAAGTTGGTTGGTTGGGTTTTACGTCTAGTGCTGCGCAATAGGCAATTGGCGATGGTCTGGGATTCACCCCTAGGGGTGGTCCGGAGACATGCCATCACAATTTTGATCCTTCACGAAGGGAATGGTTCCCCGCTTTGGTGACCACCAGACACTTGATAGGGAGACATGGTTTTGCGATAATAAATATCTTCGTAGAACAGTAACATTTTGTTAAGTATCGAAAGCCGAACTTTTGGTAACACATTAAGTGTTGTTGATGAATGTTAAATATTCAGTGATAAAATAATTTGATTTATAAGAAGATAGTTGTACAAGGTATCATCACAAACCTTGAATAATATACTGTATTATTATCACACAGAAGAAAAAGCAATCAAAAGGTCTCAAAAAATCTTTCTGGTGTATTAAGTCACTTGATAATGAGCAGTGGTTGCGATAGTAAATATTTTACTAGAACAATGACATTTTATTGTTAAACATCGAAAAGAAAACCTAACTTTTGATAACACATTAACAATTACTCAAGAACATTCAATAAAATAATGCCAAAATTTATAGGAAGATAACTGTACAGGGTACCATCACAAACCATGAACAATATATTGTATTATTACAGTAACCGCCTCTTAATAAATTCACTGGTAATAAAATCAGCCGCTTAATCTGATTAAATTGCAAGGACCGGAATCAAATCAATATGAACGGCTTTTAAAACCGCCGCTTAATAAAATCAGCATCGCCAATTAATAAACTCAAAAAAAAAAAAAAAAAAAAAAAATCTTAACAGGAGCAAAAATATCAGTTACGCAACTAAAAAAAAATTTATTTACACTGTGATTTTTTTTATTTTTGAAATAAAAAAGAAAAGAAAACAAAGCAATCTCTCCGTTATTTCTCTCAGTTATTGCCAAAAATTTTACATTTGCAGCATTGTTACAAATTAAACAAGCCCACTTGTCTTAGAAACAATTTCAAGGAACATATTCTTTAAAGTACGATAATAAGTTGCAAATTTAATTTAATTAGAAAACAATAAGTTTTTTATTTATTTATTTTTTTTTTAAAAGATAATTTTTAGTTCTTATCTTTTGAAATAACTAAGAAGCAAGAGGTTTAAATGGAAAGATTTTAAATTAAAAAGAAAAGCGTGACTTTTTGGCAAAGTAATTACGCTCTTCTTGAAAGAAAAGCGCATCAGAACTTGGGATATGTTTAATTTACTTATTTTGAAGGAACAATTAATTATCTGTCAAAAATCAATTAATATTGTTTATTAATTTCACTGTTCGTCACACTTTGAAATTTCTTTCCAAATTCAGGGATGTAATACCTTTTTCTTGAGTGAAGGAACGTTCGCCGTATATAAAAATCAGCCGCCTAATAAAATCACTTTGGCTCAGAACGAATGCTTTTTTAATAAGCGGTAGATACTGTATTTTAATTTTATTACCTCACCTGGACTGGAATACCTTAGTCAATGATACTGATTTGAAATACAATTCACAAGGAAGAAAAACCATTTAAAAGCTATTCTCAAACAAACTTTCCAGTGTATTAGTCACTTGATAAGGAGCGTGGTGTGGATGTGGTAATATATATCTTATTAGAACAGTGATTCCCAACCACTGTGCCGCGGCACTTTTGTGTGCCGCCAAATTCTTAAAGTGTGTCGCCAAATTTTAGAAATGTATATAGTAAAAATTATAATGCTTTTTTTTTATTATTATTACGAGTAAAGTTTGTTCAAATTAAAGAAAGTGCACTGTAAAAGAAAACTGTTGTTTTTACAGTTAAATACTATATTTTTAACTGTTTTTATATTCGATAACTGTGACCTTTCATAAAGTGAAATATTTTCCCGAAGTGAAATGTGTGCCGCCAAATTTTGAAGTGTGCCGCGGCAAAAAAAAAAAAAAAAAAAAAAAAAAAAAAAAAAAAAGGTTGAGAATCACTGTACTAGAACAATGGCATTTTATTGCCGAACAGAAAACCTAATGGCAAAACCCAATGGCTGTTATGTGGCATCGAACAGAAAACCCAATTTTTAATGATGCATTAACAATTATTGAGTAATGTTAAAAATTTGATTAATAGGAAGATAATTGTACAAGGTATCATCACACGCAAACCTTCCAACACAGATTGTTTTCTTTCACTCTACAACGCGGTGAAACAAGAGTATTTATAGGTTAGAGGATGCCGCCGCGCCAATCCATGAATGAACTGTAGATATGCCCGACATGCAGAAAAGATAAGAGCAGTTTGTTTGTCAAGCTTCACATCAGGTGTGGCAATTTGCCATTATTAAATCCTAGATAAACGTTTACTCTTAAAAAAGCAAAGTCTTGGAGAAGATATTTGTATGTACCTAAAACTCCATTAGAAAAGATAAAATACATTTTATGTTTTACTTTCTCTTACCTGCATATGGTGAGCAAGTTTTTTGGGGTAAAATTTTCGAAAATTGTTGGTGCTATGATTTTACGTTTTGAGGTACTGTAAAACTGCATATCACGTTTTTATAGGTGGTCTGTGTGTCTGTGTCCGAGTGTGTGTTCTTTTAAAATATAACTGCACGATATATGTTAGCAGAAAATCTAAATTCGTTATTTTAATCTATATCATATGGGGATGTAACTTGAATTTTTTTTAATGGAGATCGAACAAATGTTTTGTGTACAGGGAAATAGAACAAAAATTCAAATACGTTATGGTTATGGGTAAAATTTCTCCTTGATACATTCTAACATTTTTAGACTTAACATAATTAAATTAATGCATAAATTTGCATATACAAAGGCAAATAGGATATATGATATGAAGAGCATTCACCATTTGTTTACAGAGTCTTACAAAAATAATTATATCATGAATATTATAAAGGTATATCAGAGGTGTAGTTGGAAATTGATTGAAGTGGAACTGAAGTTGTGTTTTGCATTTTATCTTACTCTACTAAATTTAAGTACTATGTGATATGTACACACTTTATATTAAATTACAGGGATACCCAAAATTACTCAAACAAGTTTCAGAGAGGAGAGAAAAATTCTCTAAATAATTTGAAACAAATTAAAAACTAAATTTTTTTTTATATTAGGGCACATTCAATTAATATACACATATAAATAAATACATAATCATATACACAATTAAGATAAATGTTTCGAAATTTATCAAAATTTCTTCATCAGTATAAAACCAACGTATTATACTCACAGAAGTACATACTCAAAATGAACTATTATATGAAAACAGAATATTGTGGTCTAATACGCATTCTTCATTAATTATTCATGGTTTTTGACAGTTAATGAACATACACAGTTAATGAACCTGCTTTTCTATGATAGTTTCATTGATTATGTGTTTGTATATATATGTGTTTCTTTTACACGGATGAAGAAATTTTGATAAATTTCGAAACACATTTATTTTAACTTGTTTTTATATGTGTATATCAATTGAATGTCTCATAATTAAAAAAAAAAAAAAAAAAAAATCATTTAGTGAATATAAATGAGTTGGTGTGGTGTTTGAGTATATTAAAAATTTGAAATAAATTTAAAATTTTAATAACAACTTTAAATGTTTTATGAATATAGCTACAATATTCAAATGAGGTGTTGAGGGGAACCATAACTCCATTCTCATGAAATAAATACGAAATAAAACTGTTCCTGAAACCATTTCCAACTGTTTTAAATGTACATTGGAAATCTCCAAATACATCAACTCTTATATTACATCATAAATTGTAGTAATATGTTTTTATAGAAATTCAGAATAACAGGAAGTAGAGAAAATGCCACAATAGATTCTTTATCACAAAAACATTAAAAAAATTTACTAATACTATTTTGAAGAATACAGTAGGCTCTCTGTTTAACTGGAAGGATAAGGAAATGTTACGGATAATCGAAAATACCAATATAATCAAATTTATACAAATTTCGATTTAAAAAAAAAAAAAAAAAAGAAAAGTGATTTTAAAAATATGTTTATTGTATAATAGAACATTGGTAATTTAGTCAATACAAAAGAAAAAGAAAGAACATAAATTTAATTGTTGTTTTATTTATAAATTTGCACAGTAAAAATAAGAAGAAAAAAAAATGCAACTGCAAAGGGAAAAAAAAATACCTCGCTATTTTGGAATGAATGAAATGGTAGTAAGTCTAACATTGTTTTTATCTTTGACAAACTGCACAATTGCAAATTTTCTTCAGTATAAATTTCGAACAAATGGCAAATTTCTACTATAAATTTGGCTTATAGTTTTAGTTAAAACTTTTATTCATAAGTAGGATCTTTCAGCCATCATATTTTAAGGCTGCTATTTCATAAAGATAGTTCCCCCTTCAAATTTTTAAATCTATCTCAGCTTGGGTGGATAGATGTATCTGCATTGTACAGCAGAAGAAAAGCTTTTTGAGGAAGGACGTGTTCCAAAAGTTTTCGTACGACAATCGTATAGAAACTTTCCGCATTTCACTTAATTTGTCCTTTTGGGGACCGTCCCAGTTAATTCGCAAACGGGATAATCCCATTCTGGTTAATTGAAAAGGAGGGAGTCTAATGTATAAACAAAAATTTATATTTGATAGTCACTATAATTATTATTTGGAACTATAATGATTTTTTACAGGTTGTTATGATTCAACACACTTTATAAAGCATCCTGCAACTGGGTGACCAACTGTCGCAAAGTTTGGCATGTGAACAATTTGAGATGCTCTCTAAGAATTTAGAGAAAATGTACAAAAATGTCTACTAAGCGACGCTTTGCAAGGAAAATCGGAAAATTTAACAAGGAAAATGATAAAGAATGTATTAGCAATTTGAACATTTTTTGATTAGTTTTACATTCCGTATGGTTCACTCCGTTTGTTAAATTTGCCATTTCTCCATTCAAAGCGCCATCCAATGAACATTTTTTAACCTATATATATATTTTTTTAATCCCTTGAGCGCATCTTATGAACGGCCCACATACCAAATTTAGCGATACCGATTGTCTGATTTAGCTGTAGGGTGCTGTTTATATCATAAGTTTAATTATAGCCTCCTGTAATATTATAATATAATTATTCACATTTTTATTCAAAAAACTTTGAACAATTTTTTAAAATGCATAGTTCTTAATAAAAATTTCAACATTTTAAAAATTCAATTCAATTTAACTATCTGCATTAAAGAGAGAAATTATTTTTATATTATTAATATTATTAGACTATTTTCAAATTATTATTAGAGTATTATCGCAATATATAAATAGAGTTAGTCTAATCAATCTTAGCTATTCCCTAATATTATGAAGTTGATAACGAAAATCTTTATTATGATCGCTTTCACTCGTAATTCCATTCAAAAAAGGGCCGCGGTAGCCCAGTCGGTAGAGCGCCGTCCTCGTAATTGGAAGATTGCGGGTTCGGTACTCGAGCCGGCCAAAGACCGTCGTGTACACTAATGGTGGCTGGTGCACGCAAAATCTGTCGTGGCCGCAATGTCCTCCATGTTCCCATCAAAAATTATACCTCTGGGGGTCACCGAAGCGGGAGAGCCATCCCTTCCGAGGAGGATCAAAATTGTAATGGCATGTCTCCGGACCATCTCTAGGGGTGGGTCCCAGACCGTCGCTAATTGCCCATCTGCGCAGCACTAGTACGACGTAAAACCCAACCAACCATTCAAAAAAAGTATAACATCGAGCAATGGTTTTGAAATGAAGTAAATGGTTATTTTAATCATTGAAATAAGTTCCGTCAAATCTTCTCGTGTCCTTTAAAAATGCAAGGTCCACAAATGCATTAAAACTGCTGTAATTCTTAGTAGCCGGACATTATTGAAACACGCGTCAATGATTCTGTTTTAGTCCTACAAATGGTCTTAAGGACATAACTGGAATTTTCAGTAGCTGCTTAGAATGAAGTTTTCTTTTAAAAGCATCATTAAATTGCATGAAATATATTGACGTAACATACAATTAATTTTCATGACATGAACAATTTAGAATCTCATCTAATAAATACAATCAAGATCTATAGATTTATATACCAGGTGATCCAAAAAGTCCCAGAAAAAAATAAACATTTTATTATTTAAAAAGTATTGACTATAGTAACTCTATGTAGTTTTCACACAAGTGCACAGAAAGACATCAGATTTTTTTTTAGGTAACAAAAGATTTATTAGCAAATTAGTTTAAACTGTCTCCAGCAGGGGGCTCTTTAATTGTAAAATTACTTTTTTACAGTAGAGCAGTACATTTTACAGTGAAATTAGCACTAGAAATGGACAATATGATGGCCGTCATTCATGAGAATGGCTCTCAGACGTTTTGCATTGGAAATTCTCATTAGAAAAGCTTCAGTATTTACAAAATGGCGTCATTTGAGAAAGCGAATCAGCTTAAAATAGAAGAGGATACTATGAATAAAATGCGATTTGTTAGTGAAAAATGTAACTAATAGTTTTTCTTATATATAATATATAATCCCGCGCTTTTCTGTGCATGTTAATGAAAACCATATAGATCTACAGTCAGTAATTTTTGAATAATGTTTTTTTTTTTTTTTTTTTTTTTTCTGTGACTTTTGGATCATCCTGTAAATACACGAAAGATGCCTAATATTTAAAGTACACCGTATAGTAATTCGCACAGTGAATTCTGAAGCACTCAGAAATAAAATATTTAAAAAACTGCAGAAAAATAAAATGCCACTTGTTCACTACGTGTTACGCAAGAGACCCGTTTAGCTCTCACATGTAGAAAATGGAATCTTGTTTTCTTATCTGACACTCCACTACTCGACTTATGAGCCAGCAAAACATACGAGGCTTCCAAAAAAGAAAAAAGACTCTCATGCGTTTGTTCTCGTTATATGTTTATTGATGTTTGAATCACTGATACATGTACTTTGCATTAAAATTAGGAATTATAACCGATTAGATCACTAAGACTTATAAGTCTAGCAAATTTAAATAAAATGAACAGCTTCGTCTTTATCTTCATATCTTTTTCAAGAACAATAATTGTAATTGGACAGAATAATGTTTACTATATTTAATTTATACAAGTATTTTTCTTTAATGCGTAGAAATTTTACACGAGCGAAGTGGGAAAAAAAAATCAATATGGAAATCTAGTAATAATGAAATTGTTTGTATGTATCTGAATCTATTTGTTATAACGTTTTCATAAAGAAAGGGGTAGTCTATATCTACCAAAAATTGTATACAGGTGTATGGTATTCTCTAATTTTTTATTTTGTTATTTAATTTTCTATGTTTATCAAAAATTCTGTGCAAAATGATCCTGTGGTTATAGAGTGATATGTGGAAAAATGAGTGTGACGTGAAAAATTACGTGTGAAAAAATGAACGTGGGGGAAAAAAATGTGACATTGTCATATTTCGTTTTAGTTTTTGTTGTCAAATCTATGGAAAATGACATCAGAGTTAAAAGGTGACATATATTTACATATGAAAAATTAACGTGGAAAACATTTTATGAAATTAGTGTCATATTTGAAAATAAATAAATAAAGGAAATAAAAACATGCATTTGTTTGCTTTTATATATTTTAAAAACGATATATAGAACTGAAGCTTTAGCGATAGTATAATAAATAATTTAATTTCGTACTAATAATATTTTTATTTCATGTAGTAATTAAGGTGGTAAACGAGCCCGATTTTTAATACAACATATCGGATTCAGGCTACCAGCAAGAGGGAGTTAGCGACACAGATTTTTCACGGGTCGCGACCAAACTATTGATGCAGACTAACAGGAGAGATTATTGAAGGTACCTGTAAGCAGGATTTTTCCGTAATCAGGATTTTAACGGAACGTGAACAGCCTGGTAGTATTTGCTACAGTCAAAATTGTATACCCTTGTAATTGTACGGGTTAGTTATATTTCGGGGTTAATTATATTTATGCCTACTGAATATATAGTGTACATTAACGCAGAAAAAGAGCAATTGCGCGAGCTTCCTGAAATTCAGTAGCATCTATTTTTCTCAAGACATACCAATAAGTTTAAAGGTTAATTATAAAATAAAAAATAATTTAATTTAAAGATGAAAATGTTTACTGTCATAAAGGTTTAAAGCAAGACATAGGCTTGGGAGCGTTGCAGGTGCTACCGGGCAGGAATTAGCAACGGTCAGAATGTTTGGGGTTGAAAGCCAATCAGTCGCTGAAAGCGGCTAGCATATTAATAATAATAATTATAATCGGAAATAAACAGCACTAACACTCATGGTTTAATATAGAAATAAATAAATAAAATAAAATATAAACCTTATTCTTAACAATACATTCAGTAATATCTCCATGATCCAAAACATGTTATTTAAACTCCAAAAGAAGGGATAATCAAAAAACCTATGTATGAATCATGATCATCAAGACAAATTTTGATCATCATACTGAATCATACTGAAATTTTAATTGCAGAAATGATAAAAACTAAACGAAAAAAATTATGCCGAAATAATAAAAACAAAAATTGTAATATTTATTTTGTTTGGTAGTTTATATTAAGACAATTGCTTTATTTCTTACTCAGTAATCTTTTTTATCAAGTTAATACATCGCATCTTCTCGTCGAAAAAGGAATTGTGTAACCGAAAATACCTATTTCCAGATTACTCAAAATATGTTTCAAACAATCCAAACCGATCTAAGATAATCACTTCTCCACAAAGTAGCGAAAACTTATATCTGAATATTTCACGAAACAAAATCATCGGAATCTTTTTAGTTAAGATAAATCGATATCATTTTTTTTTCCTCAGCACCTATCTGAAATTGATTTTCCAGCAAATGAAATCCATCAGTCACTAATGGTTGAACGGTCAGAATGTAACATCTAAATGTATTTTTATCCATATCTCGAAATGAACAAGATATATTACAGATACGATGAAAATCTCTATAAGTAAAGATATTAAGGTATTATATAAGCCAGGAGAGAAATTGTCTGTATAAATTTCCCTGATTCCATTAGGGAAATTTTATTCAGGAATAGGGAGGGGGAAAAAAAGTTTGAAAGATTTCCCCCATTAAATCTTTTGAATTAAATTGAAAGCATATTGATATGCAAATATGTTACAAACATTTTTTAAGCTTCTAGCTTTATTTAATTTTTAGTTTGGTAATGTAAAAAAACATAAATTAAAATATTTAACAATTCTAATATATTTAAAATCTTTTGAAACATAATGTCTTAACGGAATGAGTAAATGAATAAATTATTTAATCTGTCCATACACAGAGCTCAAATTATATTCAGATTCCAAACTTGCGGAAGAGAAGTTATGTGTTTACAAAGTGAAATGCAGCTGATAAGAGGTTTTGATTTGGTTTTGTTGTTCAGTAACTTTTTGCACACCAAGATGAATTAGATCGGGGCCTACAGCTTAAAGTAAATTCCGAACCACTACGAACAGTATTAATATCCATGACTGAACTGGTACTCGAAACCTGCTCTTGGAGATCCCACCTCATAAAAGACTTGAGGTAAAAAGTATCTAGACAGCATTATATGGGGTAGTGTTCAGACTTTCCAAAATAAAATATTAAATACGAGACATTTTTTTTTAAGTGTTATGATACCAATAACAACCATTAGATCAGGATTTTCACTAAAGCACGAGATCGCGAGAATCTCGCATGTTTTATTATTTTCTCACGTAAAATTTCTAACATTGCAAGAAATTCGCACACTCTCCTAAGGCCAATTTATTAAAATTTTTTACCTGAAAATAGGTCATTCAATCAGCAAACTTAAACAGACCCTTCAGAGAAGGTGAACGATTTTAAAAAGTTTTCAAAAAATCTTGGATAAGAAAAATACACATTTTGATGACCAACTACAAAAATATATTTCGAAAATGAAACACCAGAAAAACTGAAAATCATTACCTATTAACACTAATCCATATTGTTTTAAAGTATTTTTCTGTTCTCACATTTTTTTTTTTTTTTTTAAGAAATCTTACTTTGCACAATCCTGCATTCGACATAACTTTAGTCCACGTCTAACAAACAAAAATTCTAACAAAAAAGAAGACGCTTAGATGCTCTAGTTTATCACAAACACATAGCACACTTTTACGAATAATCGTTTTCTGAATTGAATAGGTGCATAGTTTCTCAAGTAAAACATCTCCATGCATCAGAAGCTGCAATATTAATATCACGTAAATCATGTAAAGTTTTTTTACAGCAACATCATCTGCTGAACAGTACACACCAAAACATAATCAATAATATTATATTATATGTGAAGTTACGTCATTACGAAAAAAAAAAAAAAAGTGCAATTTCGTGTATTTTTCTGAAGCTAGAATTCTTACAACGTTTCAGTAAAATATGGGCATTCAGATACTTAAAAAGAAAAAGAAAAAAAAAAAAATCTAATCGTATTCAAAATTTGACATAATAAATAAAAACGTGAACAAATTGGAAAACTTTCTCGAATCCGAATCCATATAAACTAAGGTAAAAATGATGTGGTGCATACAGAAATATTATCACGTGTTCACATTTTTAAACTTAACATAAGAATAATGAGAAGGTATATTTTTATGCAGTATCCATGTCTCTAACTTCAGTTACATTTTTTGAGTAGCCCTAATCTAAATTTTAGTCAGTTAAGATATTCCACAAAATTCACATGAAACAATCTTAAAATACCTTTTTTTTTCTTTTCTTTTCTTTTTTTTTTTTTTTTGAACAAAAATAAATAAAACTTAATTCTTATAAATGTTACTGCGAGCACACTTTTATACTGTATATTTGCTAAAGAGTACTGAGTGATGTGGATTTTGTATAATAATAACAGTCATCAACAGTTTTGGGAATAATGATGTTAAAATTCTATAACAGTACAATAGAAATATACCCAATAATTTTGGTGAGCTATAGATTTCATTCTGAAGAGTAACTTCCCAAATCTTCTTAAAAGGAAAATGTTCAGTAAAAACATACGTGTTTTTCTATTTATAACCGGATTAAAAAAAAAAAAAAAAAAAAAAAAAAAGCCGAATTAAGGCTTAAAAAATTAGGAATGGAAAAACATTTTCAAAATATTACAGTAGAGTTTCATAGTTTATAATGTTTTATATTATACTACAGCTAAATATGAATAGACAATTAAGAAAAGTACTTTTTTTCAGTTCTAATATTTTTTTTATAAAAATGTTTACGTAATTCAAAATTATAACGAAATTGTTTAAATGAATCAATAGTACACATAAGCATTTTTATAGCAGTAGAATACATAAGTATATTTAATAGCTGTTACGACGCCTGCGTATTTTTACAGCAAAAATAGTAGACAATATAACACTATGGGCAGGATTTCCTTCTTAGATTAAAAAAAAAAAAAAAAAAAAAAAAAGCCTTCAAAATTTTCCTAGTTTGCATTATTCTGCAGTAGGTAAGATCATTTGACGAATTGTAAAGTACTTAATTCTAAGAATTTCGACAGAAAAGTTTTATCCGATATCTTTAAAAACATTAACTTTAAAAATGAAGCAGAAAAAAAAAATAAATAAATAAAAAATTGAGTGATTCGAGCTGATTACAAAACGCTTTTCAACTATTCTTACTCGTTACATCCTAAGAAATTACATCCTTATCCTAACATCCCTTTCAATATCATTCTAAAATATTAAAATCGCATTATATAATTGAAAATGTACCTCCAGTAAAGAATTATAGTATTTTTTTAATCGTTCTACAAATGAATCATTAACATTAATCATCAATATCTATAAGCAACATCCTGCGTTGCATATGAGAAACGTACGTCAATTTCATTATGTTTAGCGAAACGTTATGCTTAGTTGAAATGTTTTAAAAAAGAATACCTCTCTTAGATCGTAATATATCCGATTTATTTTATGAATCCTTGCGCACAAACCAATTGAACTAAGTATATATGGATTTTAATAGGAAACATTCTACACTAAAGCTGTAAAACTTAAATATCATATAAGTTTCAAAGAATTCTAAAAATATTTACGAAAACAAGAATGCAAACAGAGGAACTAAAGAAATGAGAACCTTTTAATTTTGTTTGAAAATGCTAAAAACACCTAATACGATTGGAAATGCATTTCAATTAATTTTCACTTACATTCCACAATGTATCTAAATATTTTTGTGAGGCCCTATAAACCAATCATTAATATTAATCATACACTGTAAAAAATATGTTCTATTTGCTGCCAGAAATTCTCCGTGATTTGAGAAAATACGTTCTTACAACGTAATTTTTTTTGTAAATTACGCGTATTTTCTCAGATTACAGAGAATTTTTGGCAGAAAATAGGACATTTTTTACAGCGTATCGTATTTTATAAAGAACATGCTTTTGTGTATCTAAATCATGTATATTACTTTGATCATGTTTTTTGTAAAAGAAAAATATTAAAATTAAAAATTAGGCATTAAAAAATATGTCTTATAGCTACATATCCGATTTCTTCTGTGTTCCTGTACCACTCATACTGTTTATACCATTTTCAGTAGTAAACAAGCTGTAGTAAACCTAAATATTGTGTATCAGTTTCAAGGTATTCTAAAATATTATTTAAGGATATCAGAGTACAAACACGCAGGCAGGCTCAAACGAACTAAATTCATTCAATTTTCAACAAAAAATTGTTTAAAGATGCACAGAAAGAAGGATTACATTTTAAAATTCACTTAATAATACGCAAAATAGAAATAGTGTTTTATTTATATTATTTTAAAATGCTGTTATGAGGGTAAATGCATAAAAATACAATATGAATAATAGTAGAAAATGCAATGTAGTCAATTCTTTTCTTCTTCTTCTTTTTTTTTTCTTTCTCTCTCTTATTTAACATAATAGAAAAGTGCAGCAAAGAGCCAAAATGAATGGGTAAATTCTCGCCATTATGCTGAACTAACTAAATCTATACAAAAAAATGATAGTAAAAAATCAATACATAGGATGCGGCTTGATAAATGCTAGAATCCAACCGCCCCACTCTCGAATGTTTTTGTGGCCCATCACCGTACAAAAGAAGTGGGGGCGAAGAGGGGTTTCTGAAATTTTGCTGCAGGAAAGAATAAAACATGCAGCGTCAAAAATTGGAACTCTTTTAAAGCTAGGACGGAAGAACTTCTTTTCCTGACAAATGTGATCATTATGCACTTTTTTTAAGTTATAAAATTTCGAGGATTTTACAACTATCAAGAAATATGATTCAAAAACTGAATTCTGAATCTTTATGAGTTATGTTTTATATTGTATGTTTTGTTGTACTTCGATGTTTTGTTTTTAAAATTAAAAACACTTTCTAACTAAACTGTACTTACACGTTACAGAGTTGCCAACATTTCTAATTTGTTCCGGAGCACTGTTAGTAACCGCCGTCTTTTTTTTCACACCACTTTTTTTGTAGAGTAATTTTTCCGAATATGTAACCATAGATAAATAAGAAAAAAAATTATTCTTCGAAAAAAAGTGGTAGGAAAAAACAACTCTGGTGTTCCATTGCTTAACAAATCAACTACAACTATTCAGCTTTATTGGAAAGTCTTAAAAGCACATATAACACAATTGGAAATGCAACTAGAGTAATTTTTATTTATATCCCCAAATTTATCTGAATGTTTCCGTGTGGCCTTATACACAAATCATTAATACTCCTTATGATTAAACAAGTTAATCTTGTCACCTGCGTTTCTGGAAAATGCGGCTCAAACAATTTTGATACAAATTTAAGATTAGGATTAGCTTTTAAAATAACGAACCGATAGAGAACATATCCTCATCTTTGAAAAAATTAACGTTCAATGGTAACCAGGTCTCCTTCCGGGCAAAATATGGTAAAAATCTGTTTCTTCTGGTAACGTATCTAACAATTTTTAGGATATGTATGGGTAAGGGGATTGTTGAAATTTGAAATTGATAAGATTTGTTGCCTTATTCTACTGCCCTTAAAATTGAGTACGTAATATTAAAAATTCAAGAAATAAATATCTCTATAATGATTATTCCCGAAAACGAATCACTCTGCTTACTCATCAAAAGATTTTTGTAGTTTTGAGTGAAACTCAGTCATTCAAGTATTGCTAATTATACCATATTCTACAGCACACGTGCTTTTCAACATATGAGGTAAATTTCATTATACAAGGGCAAATCAGAAAGTCTTTGCCCCTATTTTTTATTAGTCAAAATAAGTTACATACAGGTAATTATAAATACATGTGCTATTCTACATATCTTACACTATTTTTTTCACATCGTCCCCACACCGATTCAGACAACTGTCCTATCGTAGCAATAAATTTGAGATCGAATTTGTCCAGTTGATTGTGGAACCACCGTCGAACTTAGCTGTCAAAGCTTCATCGTTGCACGTGAATCGCTATCCTTCCAGGAACTTTTTCGGCGAACCGAAAACATGTACATAACTAGGGGTTAAGTACGGACTGTATAGTGTGTGGTACAAACTCTCCTAGAGAAATAGCCGAAACTTGTCGATGGTTCCAGTTATCACATGTTGTTTCGCATGGTCATGAAGGATAACCACACTGTCCCTCGTCATCGAGAATCCCTCGTCGCTTTTGCCTGATGGCAGCCCGCGGATATGATAGGGTGGAACAATAACTATCGGCATTGATGGTTGTACTTTATGCGTCCTCTTACGTTGTGCAGGTGTGAAGCATAACCGCATCTTTAATAACTGACACCAGCGCTGAGCAGTAGAGCAAAGGGCAGATAATGTAGCTTTTTCACACAAAAAATTTCACGCAACTTTTATTTGAGCCAATTTTTGTTCCAATTTCCGGAGGCTGAAATCTGAAAGAGGGTTGCAAAAGTTGAGTCAGGGATCGTCCAAAAAATAGGTTTTCACGGTGTTTAGTACACGTCAAGGCTCTTTTCCGGAGCCTATGGGAAGTCTTCGTATAGAAGGAAGAGAACAATGATTGACTTCATGCCGCCAGTCCTGTCTTTTCCCGACGCGTATAACGAGTTATCATCTCACTGGTTTATCATCAGAGGAGAAATTGCTTGTAACAAACGACTTTTTATGACTAGCCAGAAAAAATTGTTGGTACTCCCAACTCTTATTACACTGGGCGTCGAGGTGATTTGAGCCCACAAAATTGGCTCAAATTAACAATCGGTTCGAAAGTTGTGCAAAAAATCGCTGTGTATAATAAAAGCATAAGGCGGCTCTTGTCCAGAAAAGGCCTGCCACTGGGAATGGACATGTTGACTTCGCATTTACAGCCGCTATGTTAATGAAGAAGAATAGAAGCAGGACAGTGATTCGCGTGCAACGATGAAGCCAAGATAGCAGTTTGACTATGGTTCCACAATCAGAAGAATAAATAATACGACAGAGGCATCTTAAATTTAATACTGCGATGGAACAAATGTCTGAATTGGTGTAGAGCCTATGTAAAAAATAAAAAATAAAATAAAATAAATAAATATAGTATAAGGTACTTAGAATAATACCTATATTTATGATTACCTGTATGTACTTTATTTTAGCTAATAAAAAATAGGTGCAACGACTTTCTGATTCACCCTCATACCTTGCGCAATATAAAAATATTCAACGAAGATTAAAAGAAATATCTCTCTTAAATTGCAATGTTTCCGAATTCTTTTGTGAGTCCCTATACACAAACCAATAGTACTTATGGCATTCAGAGATATGTTCTTAAACGGAAGGATTTTGAAATGTTGTTGCACGAGAAAATAAAACAAGCAGCCTGAAAATTACAACTCTTATTAAAGCATGATGGAAAAACTCTTTGCCTGTTTTTACGAGATACGTTTTAAAATTTTATGATTTGTTTTGTATTTTGTTTTATAAACTAAAGAGGAAAGAGAAATCTTACTGTTCACATAAATTATAAAACACTTGTTAACTGCGTTTACACATTACACCTTATTTTCAAGTTTTAAAAAAGTAGAAGGAAAATATTAAAAACGCAAAATACAACTGAAAATGCATTTAAAAAAATTTCTTCTTATATCCTGATTCTCGAAATTATGGTACCCCATAACGTATAAATATTACAAATAGGAATTTCCTAAATGTTAACCAATGTTAACGAATTTTCACAATTTTACAAAAAAAATTTACAAAAAATTTTTTACAATATTTATAGAAATGACTATTACATCAGTATATAGGTAATACTTAAGTTAGGAAATTAAGTTCTATAAAATAGAACGAAAACATTAAAAGTATAAATCAATTTAAGATTATAAAAAATCTGATAAAAAATGAGACAGGAAGTACATATCAGAACTGGGACTCTTTTAAAGCAAGGATGAAAAAACTTTTTCCTGACAAATACGATCGTTAGACACTTTTTTAAAAGTAACATTTATAAAATTTCAAAGGTTTTACTGCTATCTAGAAAAATGACTCAAAAACTGTATTCCGAGTTTTTATGGATTACTCTCTTTTGCATATTTTAAAATAAGGATCAATATATCATAGTACAAATGGATAAAAATGGCAAATCTTAGAATGATAAATATCAATACACAATATAAAATAAGCGCATCGTAAATGTAATCCCCGACATGATGAATCCATAGTATCAAAACCACTAGAGATATAGGGTATGAATTTTGGACTATTAGTTCCCCATCATACTATAGGTATGGGGAACTTAGGTAATCGTGAAAATTTTCGACCTCGGTTTTTTGACTTTTCTACACGTTTTCAGATGTGAGGAATCCGAAAATGACAAAATTTGTATGGTGTCTGTCTGTAGGGTGTCTGTTAGTCCGTTAGTTTGTTAGTCTGTGTACACGATATCTCAAGAACAAATTGTCGCAGAGAGGTCAGATCAGTTTTAAAATATTACTTTCGACACTGGCAAGAACCCTATTCATTTGCAACATTCGATTTTAAAAACTTCGTAAGTTATTAGAAATTTACGATTTTCTTAACATGGGAGAATAGGACAAAAATTCACTTAAACGTGCATTAAATGTAAACTTTTTACTCTAAAAATGTCAGACCAGTTTTAAAATATCCGTTTTGATGCCGGAATGAACATCAGTAACTATAAATATACTACTTTGAAATTTTCGCAAGTTATTGGAAATTTACGAATTTCTTAACATGGCAGTATAGGGGAAAATTTCACATAAACGTCAATTTTGAGCGATATTTTCATCGTAAAGATGTCAGACTACTTTTGAAATATTATTTAGGACACTGACATGAATATTAATAACTATGAATTTTCAAATCTAAAAATTTCGTAAGTTATTGGAAATTTACGAATTTCTTAACATGGGAGAATAGGACAAAAATTCATTTAAACGTACATTAAATGGAAACTTTTTACTGTAAAAATGTCAGACCAGTTTTAAAATATCAGTTTTGATGCTGGAATGAACATCAGTAACTATAAATAGGCTACTTTGAAAATTTCGCAAGTTATTGGAAATTTACGAATTTCTTAACATGGCAGTATAGGGAAAAATTTCACATACACGTCAATTTTGAGAGATATTTTCATCGTAAAGATGTCAGACTACTTTGAAATATTATTTAGGACACTGGAATGAATATTAATGACTAAGAATTTTCCAATATAAAAATTTCGTAAGTTATTGGAAATTTACGAATTTCTTAACATGGCAAAACAGAGCAAAATTTCACATAAACGTCAATCTTGAGGGATATTTTCACCGTAAAGACGTGAAACCAATTTCGAAATATTATTTAGGATACTTGCATGAATATCATAGACTATGATTTTTCCAGTGTAAAAAATTCGTAAGTTATTTGACATTTACGATTTACTTAGCATGTCAGAATAAGGCAAAATTGAGCATAAACTTCCATTTTGAGGATCGTAAATACATTAGACAACTTCAAAATTACATTTATGATATTTGTTTGAACATGATTGAATACAAATATTCTAATAGGAGAATTTCGTAAATTATTCGTAATTTACGATTTTATCAACATAGCGAAATTGTAAATTTTTCATATTAATATGAATTTTGAGGATTATTCCATTGGAAATAGTAGTATGAAAACTAAACAACAGAATTGACCCTGATAAAATAAATTAATAGATTAGAATAAGATAAATATATCGAAGTGAACGGTGGATAGCCTATTAGGCGAGGATTTCATTCTGTCACTGTATCAAGCTTTGGTCAAATTCATTTTTTTTAACATGATTATAATATGTCTCGCACTAGAAATTTATGAGAACATAAATATGATGGGGAACTGAGCAGAGTCCACCTATGCCAACTAGTTTATTATTAATCTTTATGCTCGTTTGTAATATTTATATTTTCGATTGAGAATTTTTATAATTAGTGTATACCATAAATGACTTCAAAATATCCAAAATTATGATCTCTTATCAGAATATAACGAGTGGATCTACAGATCAGAGATCTCGCTGTGCCGTTTGTATTACCACAGAGAAGTTAATTTTTATTGATACATATCTTATATATTAAAAAAATTTATGAAAACTAAAGTCAGTCCGTCTGGCCGTTCTATCCGGCCGATTTCCTTCATTTTTTTTTTTTAAATGAAAGGTATTTAGGCACAGATATGTCATCAATCATTGAAATTTACTCAACTTCCACCTTACTCAAGTTATACTCAAACGCGATTCTTCCCTGTACATTTCTTATGGGACACATTCACTCAAACAATTCGAATTCTCATAGCTCCTCTTCTAATGAATGGATCTTGATCGTTTCACTCTCAGAACACTCAGTGGATCAAGTTCTTTCTTTTTAGCTATTAACTGCTTAAATTTGTTGAGTCTGAGAAAAGTTATGCGTGCACAATCAACTTTACATTCAATTTTTTCAAGATTTTCCTTCCCTCAAACCTTCATAACTAGAGTTCTAATTAATGTAGGTTGTTGACACAAGTCTAAGAACACTCAGTGGATCAAGCTCTTTCTTTTGAGCTATTAACTGCTTAAATTCGTTGAGTTTGAGGAAAGTTATGCGTGCAGAATCAACTTTACATTCAATTTTTTCAAGATTTTCCTTCACTCAAACCTCTATAACTAGAGTTCTAATTAACGTAGGCTGTTGACACAAGTCTAAGAACACTCAGTGGATCAAGCTCTTTCTTTTGAGCTATTAACTGCTTAAATTCGTTGAGTTTGAGGAAAGTTACGCGTGCACAAACAACTTTACATTCAATTTTTTCAAGAATATTTCAAGATTTTCTTGCATTTGGTGTAAATCAATTATTTGAAAAAAAAAAAAAAAAATCTATATATTAATTTGAAACATGTTTTTGTCTGTCTCCACTATATTGAGAGAACTACTTGGTGTAATAATTTGGTTGAGGTGTCTAAAAAAAAGGTCTTGGTCTGTAGTTGTGCAATGAAAAGAGAAAATTAAAAAAATGTTGAACACTTTCCCCCCCGGGGGGGAACGGGTTAAAGCTCCAAATTACTTCACGGTGTGGAAAGTGTACATATGGGGACTAGAGTCGAATACTAAAAAATCACTTTCTGCGAAATTTTCGATTTTAAAGGGGGGGGGGAAAGGGGGAAAGAAGGTTTGGAGGGGGGGGAGGGGGAAAATTAGTTTGTGAGGTAAATCCGTTCTAGACCCACACATGTAGCACCTCATTTCAAAGGTCTTGAAATTTTATGTCGATTGGGGATGTTCGTATACAATATAGTGCGACCCCTGGTGGTGAAAAATGGAACTAGGTGATTTTGTTGTAGACCCTATCATGTTACATCTTATTTTAAAGGTCTTGGTATTTCCTGATCGTTGGTGATGTTCGTACAGAACACACTGCGCCCCCTGGTGGTGGAAAGTGCAACTAAAGGATTTTACAGTTGGCACCACCATGTGACACCTTATTTAAAAGGTCTTGGAAATCCAAGGCGATCAGTGATAGGGGTCTTGAAATTTCATGTTGATTATGGATGTTTGTATACAATATAGTGCGCACCCTGGTGGTGAAAAATAGAACTAGGTGATTTTGTAGTAGACCCTATCATGTTATATCTTATTTTAAAGGTCTTGGTATTTCTTGACCGTTGGTGATGTTCGTACAGAACACACTGTGCCCCCTGACGGGAGAAAGTGCAACTAAAGGATTTTGCAGTTGACACCACCATGTGACACCTTATTTGAAAGGTCTTGGAAATTCAAGATGATTGGTGATGTTCGTATGCAACATACTGCGCTCTCTGGTGGAGGAAAGTGAATTTTGCAGCGCGTGCGTAGCATGCCTGCTATACGGTGCCGCAGCCACTGGCGGCGGAAACACGATTCAGAGGTTCGTGCGGTTCAAGATTAATTTTTAAGAATTTTTTTATGGTATTAGCGACCCGCATATACGCTGCCACAGGCACCGGGGTCACGAGCCCGAGTTCCGTTCTGTTTGAGGCAATTTTTTTTGTTATATATGATTATTATTTGTTTCGCGATGCTTTCATTTAAAAATAGAAATTCAAACAAAATAGAGTTAAAGATATTAAATCATACAAATTTAAAGTTCATTTAAGGTTATTATCATGGGCCCGGGCAACTCCGGTCGGGTTCGTTTGGTTCCAGGTTAATTTTTGGGAATTTTTTCATGTTGTTCGCGATCCGTGTATGCGCTGCCGCAGGCACCGGGGTCACAAGGCAGAGTTTCATTCGGTTCGAGGTAATTTTTTTGTTACAGCTGATTTTTTTATTTTTTATTTTTTCGATGCTATGCTTTTATTAAAAAATAGAAATTCAAACATAATCGAGTTAAAGATATAAAATCATACAAATTTAAGGTTCATTTAAGGTTATTATCATGGGCCGGGCAACGCCGGTCGGGTTCGTTTGGTTCCAGATTAATTTTTGGGAATTTTTTTATGTTATTAGCGGCCAGCGTATGCGCTGCCGCTGGCACCGTGGTCACAAGGCAGAGTTTCGTTTGGTTCAAGGTAATTTTTTTGTTACATCTGATTATTTTTTCACGATGCTTTATTTAAAAATAGAAATTCAAACAAAATCGAGTTTAGGATTTAAAATCATGCAAATTTAAGGTTTATTTAAAGTTATTATCAAAGGCCCGGACAACGCCGGGCGGGTCAGCTAACATGTAGTCATAGTATTAAACGAAATAGAAAATAAAAGATAGCAACTATTTATTTGGAGTCAGTTTGACGTCACCAATGACAATACTTTGTAGAAAGTGGTATCGTATATAGTATTTCTATTTATAAGCATTTTTCCGAATTTCTTTTTTTAAGTAAAATGTCGTAAATTATATTAGATGTTTTACCTTGAAATACATTTAACCCTATAA